>CM064065.1:1205000-1535000 GCA_032594955.1 Panicum miliaceum
CAGAACAGTAATGGGGAATTGATTTCAGAACATTCATGAAAGGCTGACCTCTGGGAGGCATATAAGGACAGACTTGGAATTTCTGAACTTGCTAACATCCAATTGGACCTGCAGAATCTCTTGGAAAGATCAGTGGATCTTCAGCATCTAGAACTTCCTTTCACAAAAGAAGAAATAGATCAAGTGGTCAGATTGCTGCCATCAGATAAATCCCCAGGCCCAGATGGGTTTAATACTGACTTCATAAAAAAATGTTGGCACATCATTGCTCCTGATTTCTACAGATTGATGGAGGCTTTCTTTGAAGGTAATCTTTGTCTTCAAAGTATAAATGGGTCTTTCATTGCACTGGTACATAAAAAGGACAATCCTCTGGCAGCATCTGATTTTAGACCTATTTCCTTGCTTAATTGTTCTATCAAGCTTATCACCAAAATTTTGGCTAACAGGCTCCAGAAAGTGATCAGAAGCATAATTCATCAGAATCAGTATGACTTTATCAAATCTAGGACAATTCAAGATTGCCTAGCTTGGTCACTTACATCTGTCATAAATCCAGAAAGGAGCTGGTCATTCTCAAATTGGATTTTGAAAAAGCATTTGACAAAGTAGAGCACCAGCTAATGCTACAAGTAATGAAGCACAAAGGCTTTAGCCAAAAATGGCTGCACTGGATGGAAATGATCTTCCAGTCTGGGACCTCTTCAGTTCTTCTAAATGGAGTGCCCGGAAAATTGTTTCACTGTAAAAGAGTAGTAAGATAGGGTGACCCACTCTCTCCCTTGCTATTTGTGCTCGCTGCTGACCTCCTTCAAACCCTGATTAATAGGGCTAAACAGCTTGGACATATAAGTTTGCCACTGCCAACAGGAGCAGGAACTAACTTCCCAGTCATCCAATATGCAGATGATACACTAATTATAATAAAAGCATGTGAAAGTCAGTTAACTCATATGAAAGAATTACTAGATGCATTTGCATCTTCGACTGGCCTATTGGTTAATTTTTCAAAGTCTGTCATGGTGCCCATTAATGTCACAGAAGGCAGACTAACCTCCCTTGCCAACTGTTTGGGTTGCTCTACTGGTTCCTTGCCATTCACTTATTTAGGCTTGCCATTGGGAACAACAAAGCCAACACTGCAAGAGTTCATGCCACTGGTGAAGAAATGTGAAACAAGACTTCCAGTCACTTCCAACATACTATCACAAGCTGAAAAATTAATTATGGTTAACTCAGTCATCTCTTCACTTCCTACCTTCATGATGTGTTCAATGAAGTTTCCACTGACTGTCATAAAGCAGATTGATATGTTCAGAAAATATTGCTTATGGAGAGGTCAGACATCAACTCAAAAAAGCCACCAAAAGCAGCTTGGAAACTAATCTGTCTACCTAAAGAGGAAGGAGGTTTGAGAGTTCATGATATCAGAACTCATAATGATGCACTTTTGCTCAAAAACTTACATAAATTCTATAACAGAGAAAATCTGCCATGGGTCAATTTGATATGGGAGAACTACTATAAGAATGGCAGACTTCCAAGTGCAGTTAAGAAAGGATCTTTTTGGTGGAGGGATTTACTTAAATTATTGGACCTCTATAAAGGAATGGCATAAGCATACCCCATGTCTGGTTCTACCATATACCTCTGGAATGACATGTGGGATGAAGTTCTCCCAAAGATTACCTTTCCTGAGCTCTACTCATTTGCCCGGAACAAAAACATCACTCTGCAGAAAGCTAAATCTTTGCAAGATCAACTGCATAGCATATTTCACCTCCCACTTTCTGAAAAGGCTTTTGTGCAATTTCTAGAGCTCCAAGGACTATTGCTCAATCTGATAGAAACTGCAGAGAAAGATACATGGAAATATATTTGGGGATCAGCAGAATTTTCCTGCTCGAAGGCATACAAGCACTTGAAAGGACATGTAGACATTCACCCTGCATTCAGGTGGCTTTGGAACTCATCTTGTCAGTTAAAGCATAAAATCTTCTTTTGGTTGATATTACACAACAAGCTAAGCACAAGAGGTGTTTTGAGAAGAAGGAACATGACTCTAGAGGATTATAGCTGTGCTATGTGTGATGCAGGAGCAGAAGAGACAGTGGAGCATCTCTTTTTAAAATGTTCATTTGCCATTAAATGTTAGAGCACGTTGGGCCTGAATAGTGCTCTTAATCTAGAACCTCTGCAGATATTGGAACTTTTCAGAAACAGACTGCGGGTACCCTTCATGAAGATTTTGATCCTAATGTGTTGGTCTATATGGATCTCGCGCAATGCTCTCATCTTTGAGACGACAGCAAAAAGTGTTAGAACAGTCCAAATCAATTTTAAAGCTGCATTTTCTTCAATAATACATAGATCCAAGGCAAAGCATGTACAAACCATGACAGCTTGGCTCGATATATTTGTAATATAGAATCTTGTAACTCTTCTTTATTAATATATCCGGTAGGGGATCTCCCCTCCTGTTTTTTTTTTTAAAAAAAAGGGATAGATGATGCAGATTCATGCTTGTTGCTTGCTAACAGCTTTGTGCTGCTGCTGATGATGATGAAAGCAGCTCATCCGATAATTTAGGGTTCAAGAACTCGACGTTCGTCGCGTCATCCGGAGGACATGTATGCACGCGGTCGGACATCGACACGCCGGCGGAGGACGATGCCGGCGGCGGCCGTCGTTTGCCGTCGCCCGCGCAAACGGGGCCTCTACAAAAAAGGAAGGATCCTACTACTACGAGGTGAGGTCGTGAAGCCTTCTTCTGGATGGAGCTCCTCCGCAGCTGCTACTGCTCTTGCTGTCGTCACTCAGAGTTTGCAGCCGCTTCCTCTGCTTCGGCTGTCAGTCGTCATCTTGATCCACAGCAGGAGGGGATTCCTCGGACGGCAGATCAGATGCTTCGACGACCCTTTCCTCCTCTGCTTTGTCTCTCGGTTCAGCGGCTTCAAAAGGATCACGTGTCATCTTCTTCGTCGGCACGGACGGCTGAGGCCCGTAGTGGTGTGCCGGTTCTTCTTGCCCTGGAATGTGGCAGGCGCGTACCACGGGGAGGGTCGGCGGCGGCATCTGCTGCTTTGGCTGCGGTGGCGCGGGCGCTGGCGCTGCAAGACCGATCGGAGCCGGCGGCAGAGGCTGAGCTGAAGCGGGCGAAGATCCTGTCACCGAGGGAGTCGACGGAGGAGCCACGCCACGGTTAGGCACGCGCGGCCGTGGTGGCGCCAAGGACGCCGCGCAACCGGCCGCTTGCTGCACGACCGGAGGGGTCGGGGCGTCGGCACCCCGCATGCGCTTGGGGCACGGCGGCGGCTCGGCAACCTGCGGCGCTGGCCTTTTGGGCGGCGGCGCCTGTACGGCGGGGGCAGGCGCAGGCGCAGGTGGCGCGAAGAAGGCAGCGGATTCTTGGCGCGCCGCGGAGCCTGGGGCGGCCCTCGGGGAGACGTAGATGTTGCAGAACACGTTCTGCCTATCGCCGACGACGGCGTCCTCCGAGCAGCACGTCGAGAACTCATCCATGAGTCAGTCCGTGAACACGCCGCGCTTCTTGTAGCGGAGCTTCTTGATCTCGCCGACCTTGGCTCCCGTGCCGTCCTGGATGACCGTCATGCGCTGCAGGCTCCAGAAGCCGGGGCCGGCGGAGCGCACGCCCTTCTTGCAGGAGGTGAAGAAGAAGCGGTGCCCGGTCCTGGGCATGGGGCGGAACTGGCGGGCGAGGTCGGCGGGCTCGCAGGCGTAGACGTCGGCGTGGTGGATGACGGGGCGGACGGCTTCGTGCAGCGGCGTGCTAGGTGGCGGCCTCGAGCGGCGTCGGGTTGAAGCGGAAGCCGCTGCTGAAGATCTCCGGGCCCAGCAGCGCCGCCATCTCCAGGATGCGGGGAAAGGGGGATCGGAGCGGCGGTGGAAGAAGGAAGGTGTGGGATGGATGGAGCGCCGTGGGGAGGGCTGGGATTTAAGGCCAAAGCTTGCGGATTTGCAAATTACCCCCCAACTCAGATCGCGGTTATTCTTTGTGATCCAGTACTTTTCGGAAAACCCCTTAGTTTGGATCCAACTATTTGCAATAATCCCCTTTTTTATTTTCATAAAACCCCCTAATCCGGATTTCGATTCATAATCGCGATCCGACTATTTGCATAAAACCCCTGACTTGTTCTCAAATCTCAAATCCATCCCTTGTTAGCGGCTGCCTGCCCTCGGCTCCGTTCGATCTGCCATGGCGATGGCTTCCGAGCCCGCCGCCGGTATGGACTCGCCGGAGATCCGCACCTTCTCTTTCTTATACGCCAGATTCTCTATGCCCCCGTACCTGAATGTGGACCTTCCCAGGTCGATGGTCTCTGGGAGAGAGAGACTCTCCGCGACAGCACGCGACGCCTTCCCCAGCACAACTGATTCCGGCGCGGCCACGGCAGGGGGCCGATGAGGATGCCGGCTGCGATGACTACGTGTCCATGCAGCCTTGTCCCCTGACGCCCATCGTCGACGCCTTATCGTCATGATCCGTCAGAGTATCTTATTTTTGAACCCATTTGAGGTGTGTTGAGGCTTAATAGTCTATACACATCTGATTCCTGGGATGAGTGTCCTACCAACGACGAGGCTGTTCACCTCCAGGCGGCTGGAAACTCTATGCGCCATCGTTGTCGAACCGGCTTCGCGGCATGTCCACCCGATGGAAACCTCTCCTACTATAGCTGCTGCTGCTCCGTGGCGTGTCGGTGGCAGTGCCATGCCCGTAGCTGCTGCTCCTGGTGGCGAGCTCCTGCGCCTGGGCGGCGGCAATGGCGTTGTTCCCTCCGCCCCGCCCCGGCCACCCCGTGCCGGCGTGCTTGTGCTCTTCCCGTGGCGTCGCCGGCGTGCTCGGCTTCCAGATAGAATCCGGCCTCTGAACCCTGCAATCGGCCGTAGGAGCCGTATGTACGTGTTCATCTCATCTCGGCAACATAGAAGATCAATCGAACAAATCAAAATTAAAGGTTTACATGGGCGGTGGCGGCCTTGAGCCCGGGTACGTGTGCCAGAGTGGCCTCTTTGAGATGTCAGATCCCGTAACAGTCTGCAAGATTCATGAATTCCAAAGATGATCTCTGAATATAAATTGGAACAAGCAACTTAATTAGTAGTGTCATGAACACACCTTATCAGGTACCCTGACGTTGCTAAGAAGTCTTGGGGTTGGATTCACCGCCTCAGGGTTGAAGAACGTGGCTGATCTGAAACATGCATGTACACACAAAATGAAAATGAGAGATTGAAGTTGGGGTGTCAGATGTGAGCCAAACCTAGCTGCCACAAGGCCTAAACCTCAGGACAGAAAGGCTCGAGAGAAAACGTACATTGACTGATCATTTGTGATGTCCTGTAGATTTTTTATGGTTGAGGGAAAGAAACTGTTGCTCAGGCCACCATCGTCATCAGGTGACAACCACCCACCAATTCCACTTTGGAAACATTCAAAATTCAGACCATTGCTCTGAACACGATACCAGCACTAATTTGCATCATTCCAGTTCAGAGTTTATGCACCTCGTAGCTGAATCTATCGGAAGCTTCTGCAGTGGGCAGTTTGATGTCCGTAAAATAACTCCGTTAATATGTGCTAGAGCGTTTGAGTTCCTGTGCAGAAAGATCTTGTCTTGCCGAGTAGTATTCCTTCTCATCTCATCCATCTAATTTGTAGACAACCTATAATTATGGTTTATGCAACTGCAGAAGAAGTAATTGTAATGTGAGCACAGATGACAAGCAATTGTTTTACCGTCAGCTCTTCGTCCACCGCTTTGGTGGTCGCAAGCAGCCGTTCCTCAGAGATACCCTGAAACAATTTCTTTCATTGAGGATCAACATCGCCAAATGCATCGCCAGTTGATCAATACAGATTGAAATTATCAATTGATTCGGTTCATCGATCCATTGCACATATGAACGAATAGCTCACACTCCACAAGAAACGTCTCCCATTCATGTCAGTCTGCAACTTCGGATAGTATCCTTCACGTCCCATGAATTTGCAGCAGTAACAGAATGGGAGGTTAAGCCAGCTGGAATAATAAAAAAACCCAATAAGTAACTGCTTATCCACTGTGAATCCAATTCCAGGACTACGTAGCAATGTCAGAATAAATGGCAGCTGTAAGAATGGCGAATGTGCCTTTGTGAAGGCAAAACTGCCATGAGCTGATCAAATGGTCGCAGTGGTTTGTCCGCAGCGAAAGATATCTGAAACCGAGAAAGACCTTTGAGATCAGATACGAAAGGAGCAACATAGAATGGGTAGTACCTGCAACAAGTTGTACCATAAAACGTAGAATGAGATAAATAGAAGCCATAACCATGAAATAAATTAACTTTTAATATATGTAAACATGTTATTCTTACCAGCTCCATGATGGTACATCCGCAAAATAGCATTGAAACACCCAGCAAAGTCCTTCTAAATACTTCTGAGCCTAAATTCAGAGGGAGGAGAGAAAAAGAAAGGGAGGGAAGATTACAACAACACAAAATGTCACCTTGCCACGTCTCAAGGGAAAGGGATCCATCAGGATAAATGAATAAACAAGGAAAAACATAACCATGTCGTTCTGCAGGTTTCCAATTTCATTAGAAGTTTCGAGACCAAAATATTCCCTGTGGAACCGGGATTTCCATCCTGGTAATCCCAGTCTTATCTGCAAGAGACATTTCAAAATTGTAGGACTGCAGGAGAAGTATATATCCAAATGGACATCACTAACTCTGTCATATGGGTGGTCTTCATTGAAAAGGTGGTCATCTAGTTTTCGCCTCAGCTCTGGTCTTTCACTTTCTGAAGCTTCACACAACATTTCATGATATACCTTCTGCAAGAAATCCTAAAGGCCAAAACGAACATATCGATAATGACAATAAATTCCATTGTGCATCACGGTACACTGTTGACTAGAGTGCTAACATACCTGTTTCAGCTCATATCTTTTGAGAAAAATTTTCTCTTCATACATGGACAGTTCATGAAAAATTATTTCCAACCTTGAGACTTCTAGATATGAACCATGCTTATCTTTGACCTGTTTTCAGTATCAATGAAACTACGTCACAGCATAATTCAATGGATAATCATTAGTGAAAAATAAAGGCTGGAATTCTTGAGTACTTTATCTGTGTTGATAATATACCCTCCCATTTTGCTGAAGGTTGTTTTGTACACTTCAATGAGAAGATCGACCGCACACTGTTACATGGAATACATGAAAGAAATAACTATATTTTCTCATACTAATGAACATAGCGAAAGGATATATATAGCAATTACAAAGTTAACTTTCCATTAAGCTATTAATATAATCTAAAGGCATGCACATACACATGTACCTCATGTGTCTCAAGTGATGGAATATGTGGGATGAAATCATTTCCCACCAAGAAACAAATAAAGATGAAGTCATCTATTGGCCTCTCAATGTCAGGCTCGCAAACTGGGTCCAGTATCTTCAATTCAATCTCCAAGTACTCCCTCAGAACCCATATGTTCAAAAACTGAAAGAAGATGGCGTTATTCACATATCAAAATGGGTAACAAATGCATTATCCGAGACTCTGAGTTAGGGGGTAAGGAGGACCAGATAAGGTTTATTCGGTTTCCTTCTGTTTCTGCCTGATTTGGGAGTAGCACATCCTGTTGAAGTTGAACAGAAGATTAGTCCACACCATTATAGAACCCTGAACTAGTGCCTAGTGGACCTAGACTACTTAATAGTATAATGCCTTTAATCTGCCTTCTATATATGCGGCATTAATGCATTTTGTTTAAGCATGATGTTAGCATTGAAGAGGGATTAACAGACCTCACGCAAAATAGAGAAGTGGACCTCATGAGATGCCAAAGCAAGCATTATCAGATCTGCATCCTGCAATGATAATTCTTCACTCCAGTAGAAATAGACAGGGTGCAGACTGGATCGGTGCTACACAACATTTGAATGAAGAGATTGTTAGGAGAAAAAGGGATTGATATTCCTCACATGCCCATACAAGCAGTGTCGAGTGTTGGGGTCATAGCCTTCCATGCCGTGTGGTGCACGGATGAAAGACATGATCTTGTGCCCTCCTTCTCCGCGAACATTTGCATCAGAGAGTATGACCTTCAGAACAGATGTGTTGTGAACTTATCAAGCGACGTCCACTTGATCAAATTGTTGAACTTACCACAAGGGATCAAAAACTTAAAAGAGAACATGAACTGCATTTACTGAAGCGCAAGAGCAAACCATAATGTCTTTCCACCCGGGGTCAGTATTCAGTCTGGCACGGATGTAGTATTGGAGCGCTTGTGATAGTTTCTCCATGAATTCAGTCCCTGGTGTGATGACATTGGGGGTCCGAAACCTCAGAAATCTCTGGCGGTGGCACCTCCTTCCCTTGATCTCTTAATTCCCTCCGCATCTCTTCCTCTTTAAGTGCCTGTAAATCGAAACATGGTAGCATTTTGTCGATTGCTTCAGCAGCAGAGATGTAGAGAACGAAATGCAAGAATTGACCTCATCTCTGGCTAGCCAAGCAGAGTGGAAACGTCCCCGTCGCATTCGGTTCATTTTGGCGCAAGGAACAACGCCATCTGCACACAGAAACCAAATTAAATATAAAAAAGTGCATCCACAGAGAATTCCATGCACAACTAAACTATTGCACAAATAATTAAAGCCAACTAAGAACAAAAAGCATCCATAGCTGTTGAGACAGCAGCATGGCAAAATAGAATCAGCTAAAGAATCCAACCTACTGCCAAGTAGAGGAGCCTTCTCGGCCTGACGATGCGGAACAGTCGGTCCAGGTACTCAAAAATGGACTCCAAGACCTCGGTGACCGTCGTCGGAGGGCAAACCTGCATGCGTGTTACATGCCAGATTCATATGCAGATTGCATGCATGGATTGAAATCAATTTGTACTCACATCTATGCCTGCATGCATGTCGTCTTGCGGGTGGAAGCAATGGTGGATGATGCAGTTCATGTCGAGGTAGAGGTTGTCGTAGATGACGCCATCAGGGCTCTCCTCTGGTTCATCCTTTGCGGAGGAGACGATGCTTGGGTATTTGGTCACGAGCCACTTGTAGAAAGAAGGTATCCCCATGGATGGCAGCTGCAACGAGCAAGGAGCAGAGGGGAGGTGAAGAAACACGGAGGATCTTGAGCTGATTGATAACTTCAGGCAAGCTACCGGCATTTTACTTCCCCTTTAAGCTGTCTCCCTCTCCCCCCAGTCACATTCTGTACCTGATCAGATTAATGAGAGCAAAGTTTGGTGATTAACAATGAGAGACCTTTCACAAAGCTATTGATTCCATTCATGCTGCTTTTACAAAAGAGGTAGGCTTATTATGGATTAGGTGTTGCTCTTTTATAATTATGAAACAATTAAAGAATTGGAGCAAAGGAAATAAAAGCTATTCAGCTAGGTGCTAGACACATGAAAGGTTTTCCCGTTACAATGGGCAGATTGGGTGGTGAATACTATGTTTAGTGGGGAGCGTCATTGTGATTATTCATGGTGACAACGGGTCCTTCCACTTAACTTAATACTATGGCCACTTTACTTAATACTATGATGAACCGACAAGCTTCGGTTCATGTTCATCGAGCAGATGACCGCGTGCTGGCAACGCTGAGTACCTCGCCAAGTGCGGCCTCGGCGGCACCACCAACCGCGCCACCTTACGGCTAACAATCAACTTACTTTCTGAAATCTCACCCATTATCCAACACGGCTGTAGCATAAACCACAACCAAAATCCCATATTAAGACATTTAACGAGCATTGACATCAGCATCAATATAAATATGAAAAGAATCCACAAACACTTCATTCATAGCTTCGAATTGTATAGGCAGTACAGACACTGATCAAGGTGACAGTACGAGCTAGCAGTACACTGATAAAGGAGGCGACAGATAACCAGCCAAAATTTTCACTCCGGCAAAGACAACCTACAATCCACTCTAACACCGCAGAGCTCCCGTCTCTAAGCCTTCCTGGTCGCAATCTGAGACTCCGCCTGAAGAACAAACAGATCGGCCAAATTAGCTCAACAGTATCAGATATGTTGGATAGATGGGCGCAAACAGCGTACAGAGAACCACAAACCTCTTTCTTCACTGGCTCTTCCTTCTCCGACAAGATCAGCTCAATGTGGCACGGGGAGGACATGTAAGCTGCAACAGGTGGTTAAAGAGGTTGTTAAGCTGCAACATGTGAAACATTCACGCAGTAGCAAAACACAATAAATGGAACAAACTTCAAGTTCAGATAAACTTACGGTTGATGCGTCCATGGGCACGGTAGGTCCTGCGCCGCTGCTTCTGAGCCTGGTTTACTTGAATGTGTGACACATACAGGGTATCGACATCAAGACCTTTGACCTGCAGCAGGGAAATTCACAATTAGCTAATTACATTAGTAATCAAAGATAGATATGACAGGGAAAGTATAATTGCAGACCTCAGCATTGCTCTCAGCATTCTTTAGAAGATCAAGAATGAATCTAGCAGACTTGGCGGGCCAGCGTCCCTGTCCATTTGAGTGGCGCGACTTAGCCTGAGCAGTACGCCCAACACCGCCGCAGTATCTACGGAAGGGGATGGCCTGCTTGTGGGCAATCACATCCTCAAGGTACCTTTTGGCCTTTGTGAGTGGCAACTTCCTGAGGGCAAAAGCTGTCTCACGGGTGTTCTGCAAGTATGACAGACAGCGTTAATAAACACTAAAATGTGTATTATTGTATTTACCTTCAAAGTTAAAAGACATCAGAAACTGAACAATATTGTGCCTTCATATGGATGGGCACAACTAAAGATGACTCATACCGTAGCTAACAATTTGGAAAAAGGAAATGTGCCATCATTTACTGAACCAATTGACATGGAATTGTCCAACACATGGACAGGACCAACGGTTCACCCAATAACGATGAACACAATGTTCCTAAAGTTTACGGGGATACTGCTATCAAATAACACAGCATCCTGCTTTTTTCTTTAGGGTATTAATGAAAGATTACACAACTTTACAGTAAAATGTCACCTATAGAAGGCAAAGAACCGCATAACTGCACTTATTGGAGTTACTAGAAATGGTGGGGCTACAAGAATTTTAATTCCTGAAATTCGTCTAGTTTTCCTCCAGCACACAAAACATACCCATCTACTTGAATATCAGATGTGTATGAAACCATATAGACCTTAGAACAGGGCAAGCGCATGCCATACAAAAACTATATAGTGGCTCGCATGGCAAGCATGGCAACAACGTAGAATTCACTGTACAAGCACCAGGACAAAATGAAAAATATACGGAACCAATTGACATCCTAGCTGCAATCACCAGTCAATCCTATACAGTGAAGTTGGCATTCTAAAGGGATGTCACATGGTGTCTATTCTCTTTCGGTGCCTGCTACCTTAGTCAAACAAGTAGTAACTATAATTTATCATACAGTCAAGCTACAAAAACCACCTACAGATCATCATACAAAGCAGAATCCAACTACAAATGGTCTATTAAGACCACGGAGAGGATGAAGAACAATACCACAAGGGAAAAACATGAATGGTGATACCAGTGAGTTCAAAATGAACAGACTACATGAAAACTAAAGAAGAAACGCTAAGATGTACGCAAACAAATCATGAGATCTCTAGAAACGGGAGAGAGGAAGGGAGCTCTCACCTTGAAGTGAACACGGAGGTCCCGGCCCATGGCCTTGGCGGCTGCAACGCATCGCAGAGAAACACAATGGAATCAGAAAAGCAGCAGATGTACAAATCGAGGCGAGAAGTTTGCGCGGCAGATCTTACACTTGGTGGGGTTGGTCGGCTCCCTCGAGTACTTCACCTGGAACCAGAAGCAAGCGCCGCCGCAAGGCAGGAGTCAGTAAGGGAGAGGCCAAATCCATGGCGGCAACAAAGACGGAACACGCGCACGAGAGACAAGACGGGGGAGGGGGATCTCACCATGGCTGCGACCGGCGAACGAAAGCCTCGTGGCGGAGGGAGGCGTCTGCGGCGGCGGCAAGGGGTGGGCAAGAAAGCGGCGGCGGCAGGAGCGAGAGAGATTATGTAGGTGGCACGGGGGGGAACCCTAATGGGCCCGTTATGGGCCGAGCCGCCTGCGCTCCCATTTCCCCAATTTTCCCGCCCATGTACGTCCATGGGCTACAATTCAGTCCATGCAAACAAAAGGCCCGTGATATATAATAAGGGAAATAAAAATATTAGTGGCTCTTCACCTTCACTACATGTTTTTTTTTTGAAATACTATATATCATAAATGTATACATCAACGGTCGAGATAACTATAAGTGCCTAAATATAATTTTACACGCAATAAATAAATCATTCATCAAATATAATTTTACACGCAATAAACAAATCATTGATGAAATAGGAGTGCTCAGACATATTCACAGATCAATGATCAGAGATGAAATGGGTGCAGTGTGTGCGAGCAAACTAGGTTGTCCTAATGCCCTACCAGGTTAGCCACTGATTCACGGTGATATTTTTAGAACCGCTCAGCATCTCAATCTCTAACAAATATCCCCTATTTTTTATCCATCCCCATTCTAAATATAGGAGAAATGCATCACGGTGCACCGAGATTTAACATGTGCGTTGCAACAGGAGTAAAAATACATTTGCATTGCAACAGGAGTAAAAATTAAGGGTAAAAATCTGAAAAACTACCACCAAATATGAATATTCTGTAAAACTACCAACAAATAACATGGTTCCAAAAAAATCTGATATAAATCAAATCCGTAGGTACATCATTGTCACCGAAGCCAACTGATAAACAAATATACAGTAAATTCTATTTTATGTCCCATCTATTAATGCGGCTAAGATAATTCTTTACTTCAGTAGGAAGCAGTTGTCGATAAGCATTCACTCCTAATGATAAGATATCGATGATAAAGTTCTGCCGCATAGTAACGCGATCCTGTGAACAATTCGGACACATACGTAAACATCTCATATGCGATCGATAGCAACAATTTTTTAAGATGATAAGAAATATTTTTCACAAAGCAGTATACTCACCGTACAAATCTCTATGCTCTGGATACTTTTCCACCAAGACATGTACGGCAGAACTAGGTAGCCCGTAGAATACCTACGGTAGCTTTCCTATCACTCATATTGTTGTATAGTGTAAATAAAAGCTATTAATGATTAGTAATCTATAATAAGTTACCCTTTCTCCTCATCTTCAACAATTCCCTTTCATGTGTGAACGACCACTTTGTAGATATTCTGGTCCCACCTGGGACTATTCACGTTCATTGCAGTTGTATACTTTTTGTAGAAATATGTAATAGTTTCTCTCCATATTTTCTATATGGAACATCTTCACACCACTCCGGAACGCGTGATGGATCAATCACGATAAGTTTTTTGTCCACATGATCCAAGACATACAGCATGAAGTTTTTCCCGGTGAACCATGGCAGGAGGAACTACCAGAAATAATCAATAGTAAGATAGACAATAATAATAATATTTAAAATTAAAGATTTGGTAGACTTACGTATTTGCAACGTAAGTGGTCGTAGTTTAGAATTGACCATCCCCCAATTGCTGCACCTAGCTCTTTATTACTATAGCTTTCGCAAATTTTTGGATGTCTTGTTAAATCACACATCTTCTGCAATATAGGAAAATTAATTGGCATGATCAGTAGTCCATATGGATAATTTATTTTTCCGAAGAATAAGATTAGTGATATACTATGTCATGAAAAAAACATATAACTTCCCACTTACACAGAATCGTAGATCCATAAAATGCTTTGAGATTGCAGCATTATAATATTTCAACCTTCGGTACTCACGATATGGATAACAACGAACACCTAGATTGAAACATTCCACGGATATGCCTTGATTTATTATTAATATCTTTTGCAGATCTCTGACAGTTAATGCAATATTGTAAGGCTCAAAGCTTCACACCCAACGTTTCCTGTTAAAACAATGAGTAGGAAAGATGCCAAATTAATCATAATAATCTAGACTGATAGGCATAATTTTGATTCAGTATTATATAGTATACTTTACATCAGTGCTCAAAGAATGATAGGAAGTGAGAAGCTTACTCCAAGACAACGGCATCGTCAATCGATGCGATGTAGTTGCACAATATCCCTATCATATCTTTTCTACACAGATTCATGTTCCGCTTTGAAATAGAGTCTAAAAACTCATCTTTGGATTGGTCACGATGACTCCGTGTAGAGTTTTGCTGCGTTATTATGATGTCAGGTGTCCCTTGCTGGCCCACTATACAGTTACCATCTCTATCACGCTTTCCATTGCTTGGAGTTGTGGTCCGTTGTTTAGGATCATCTATTTCCACTATTGCGCAGAAATAATGGACGTCCTCTCCGAATGTTGAGAAAAGAATATATCAAAATAGCAGCAAGTTTTAACCTAAATCCTTTCATATCTTGCTGCACGATGAATATAAAATGGATATTGATTAATAAATTTGTTAACCAACGATGATAATTTTTCCGGTAAGCTATCTAAACAACCTGTGTTATGGCTTTAGAGAGCACATCACTAGTCCAGTACTCCACAGAATTGATTAAAAATAGCGCGCACGAACAACTACAATGTATACATTAAATAAAGGGTGAGATTCAGAAATATTTGATTTATATTTTAATAATATTAAGCTCATACCCATCTGTTTGCAGCTGATCTGGTAAAATCTCTCAAACTGGCCAAGAAGCAACTTTTAGGTCTGGCCATCTAATTTTTTTTTACAACAACACGCTGGGATATGAAGTTTACTTCTTTTTCCAAACCTTTCAGTTGTTTATGAAAAAAAATATATAAAACTCTCGCTAGGTTGAGCAGTAATCCTTGAATTACGTGGCTAAGTAATACTCACCGTAGCCTCGAGGTCCTTGCGTCCCAAGAGTGTTCACAACGATTGAGTACTGCACCTCACGCTTTGGAGCATTGACAACAGCAAGATACCAATGCGTGTTGTTAATATTTATTGGTAGAAAAACCTAATTAATCATCAAGTACAACATATAGGAAAATACCAGATGTAGTTGTGCCAAATTTTAGAAACGATGTCGTGATAATTAAGGCAATATAGAGTTAATATGCGTTACCATGTCATGGGCCAAATAATCTAACACCCGATGTTACGAGAAATTTTAGAAATTTCAGCCATTGGATATAAATTCTCTAGGTCCGCATCATCGACCCCATCCCACTTCATAAATCCCATCATAAAAGTATTTTCTATGTAGGTTGTACCACCGGGCCTCTCAAACATGTGTTCTTGCCAACTTAATAAAGCAAAGTATACATTTATGACCTGCATAGATTCCGTAATAACAATACTTAGATATAAACACAATTAAATAAACAGAACAATTTGTTATGAAGTGACTACCTCATCATACACGTGATTGGCTGGTTGAAAAAGACATTCTATATGATATCATTTTATAGAAATACCATCAATCTCCACTACCACTTCCTGACCGGTGAAGGTGGAATTTCTTTGATATGCTCAATAATGAAAATGTCATCTTTGCTGCAAGCATAATCTGCAAATACCGCAGCCATGAGGGCAGCAACACATTGGAAATTATGGTATAAATATTCTATATGAGCTACCTACAAATGGATAAATGCAATACCTTCTGGTACAATCCGTGCCGACCATGTTCCTTTTGGTTTGTTATGAACCATGGATTGCCAGATCTCCTATAATCTACGCTCTTTACCTATTGGCTCATTACCAGACTTGATCGTGACATCCGGGTCGGCCGACACTACATTGTTCATGATAATTTAAAAAAGAATTCATCTTTAAATGGCTTTCACGAACTTTAATTCACGAAGAACCTCAATAATTGTGCATCTCCTTAAGTACCTAACTGGGACGAGTTCCTTTTCCGTGCCGGTCATGCCAACACGATTCTCCTTGTTGGTGTCAACCTTATCTGAATCAATCTTGGCACCCCTGTCAGCCATCATGTCACTGGTCACGATATCGCAAAAAAAAAATTAGATGACTTTGATGTTACAATTAATACTGATACCCCGGCAGCCCATAACTGCACAATCATGATGGTTGTGGCAAGAACTCGGCTCGCCGAACTTTAGTGTAACTTTAATGGTAACCCATATCAAACGGTGCATCACATTAATTACCTATTCTTGCCACCTTCGTGATGAATTACAGTTCCATCTTCTGTATCATGACTGCACATTCCCGCTGCAGGCATGTCATATCCTTTCTCCACACCGGTGTCATCCTTACGAGAGTCAACCATGACATCCCGTAACATCGCTGGTCATATTACTTAAAAAAAGAATTTATATTAAAAAAGGTTTTAATGTGACATGATGCTTAACGTAACACCAGTTCACAATTGCAGCGTATTGGGTGATAAACCTTTTACCTGTCCAGCACCGACTCTTCATTGCCCTCGTTCTTATCGCTACCTCTCTCCATCGACTTTCATTACTAGCCTTTTCACTATGAATGTCATCCCTTTTGTAACTGATGGTGCCGTCCCATTCAAGACCGAGCGTGTCTTCCCTACAAGTCACAGATATCACATCGTTTGTGTTAATGGAAAAGATACCATATCATCGGTAGATTGAATGAATATAAATTATTACACGCAAGAAAGCACAATGGCGCAAAAAAACACATAATGTTCCATCTCCTCGAGTTTCATCAACGTGTCTACATCATAGTTATCACTCTCATCGTGGATCACGACCTTCTTCATGGCTGTCTGTTTTGCTGGTTTGGAAGAACTTCCCTTATCCATGGGGTCCTGCAGAAAAAAAACAGTACGGTAAGACGACGGCACGTAGACAACGATGACAGCGCATCCCAGGAACACATCTATTGCCGGAGTTGCGAGGAATGATTCTAATACATGCCAAAACTGAATAATGATATTATAAATTATCGAGTATTATTAATTATCGAGCGAATCATTTGTCTTTCTACAATTAGTAGGTTATCACCGATTCATAAAGGCGCATACCTTAATTAAGCTACAAAATACACCTTACACGCCAATGATAGCAAAAACTTGTGGAACATGCTCCTACTCAGATATTTAACTAAACTGTTGTCTCTGAATTGTTAGTTTGAGTTAATTCTACACCGTCTAGGCTTGCTCCAAATAATAAACACTTAGGCCAAACCAGTAAGCGATACAATATTTGTATCCAAGGCAAAGCTATCCCTCGCTTCCAACTTCATACACGTAGAAGAATACGTTTCGTGTTACATGGCTAATAATCAGCGCATGTTTATTATGCAAGGGCTAACAGTGGCGCGCGCAGCCGACGGCGGACGTAGGCGACGTGACAGGCGCGCAGGCCATGCCATGCAGGCGCGCACGCGACAAAGGGGGCGAGAAGCCGATGTCGCACGCAGGATACAACAGGGGCGCGGGCAATAACGATATGCTTATTAACCCTAGTCCATGAAGGCGTGACAGGAGGAGCGCATCCGGCGGCGGACATTGGCGATGCAAGGCCAGATCGAATGCAGACCACGGCTACGGCAGCGGTGCGAAATGAAGGTTGGAAGAGAAACTACATCTGTATTAGAATGGAGATGAACGCTGGATCGGAACTTACGTACCTGCGATGGATTCATGGATGAGCGTGCCGACAAGATATCAGGACGCCTCACAAATTTTGGAGTGGAGGCCCTGACGACGGGAGAGCAGCATCTGGCAGAGTCGGAGAGCCGTAGACCGTGTAAGAGGACACGGCGTTGGAGGGGGCTCATGCGAAGCTGCGGAAAGGGGAGAGACAGTGGGTTGTGCCGTGCTAAAACAATGCTGCCGCGAGGAGGACGGAATATGATTGGAGGGATAAATCCATACGTGATATGCATGGTCAGTTTGTTACCTATTTAGAAGGCTAGTTTTCCTCACCTGATTGCTTCAAGTTTGTTTCCTATTTAGCAAGGCAGCCCGCCGGTGCTGCCGTATTGGACTCGTTTCATAATTGGCCGAGTGAAATTAGGCCACGTATGCGGGGCGAATGGAAGGAAGATACGAAATGCAATGATCACAATGGAATGATGTACACAAAAATGATATATTGACAATATTATATATTAATAAAAACAGTAATAGAAATTAATAGTGCTGAGTGTGGGAAGGTGCGCTATAAGAAAAATGGAAGCTCATCTTATTCCTCCACGTGACAACTTTTTAGGCACCAAGTAATTCGTATATATCAGTTAAGCTTGCGAAGATGTAGTCGTAGTAGAACTCCACCCTAATATCATGTCATTTGCTAAGTAGTAAGTATGCTTGTTAAGGCACTGAAATCATCTGGTCTGTTTTGAATTAAGTATTCAAATGGCATTTTCAGCATGCTGATCTCCATCGCATATCCTCACCATTTTCTCCACTATTGATAATTTCTTATGGTATCTTATGAGAGTTTCACCGAAAGTTGATGCTTGTGTTGAATCCAGTTAATTGTCATGCAATCGTTGAATAAAATTGATACACATTCATTGCTCCATTTTCTCTATTATCTTCAGATGATCTTGTTTTTTTCCTTTATGATTAATGGTTCAATAGTTAAGAAGATGCACATCTAAATGGATACATAATTAAATGGTTGAGTCTAACAGGCTCTGCTTAGGTCTGTATCTGTACAAAACTCTTGCTTCCTTGTGAACCTGATAGGTCTTTCACTTTCAGTCTGACATTTAATAAGGTCCTGTTGTTTGTATACTCTCAAGATTTGTCTAAAGGATTCCAGGTATTCAGCTTCCATCATACCAGGTAGTCGGAGGTGTAACTGAAGCAGTCGGAGATGCAGTCGAAGCAGTAGGAGATGCAGTGTAATCGAAGATGTAGTCATAGTAGTCGGAGGTATAGTTGAAGCAGTCGGAGATATAGTCGTAGTAGTTAGAGATGTAGTTGAAGCAGTCGGAGATGCAGTCGAAGTAGTCACAGATGCAGTGTAGTCGAAGATGTAGTCGTAGTAGTCAAAGGTATAGTTGAAGCAGTCGGGGATATAGTCGTAGTAGTCAGAGATGTAGTTGAAGCAGTCAGAGATGCAGTCGAAATAGTCACAGATGCAATTTAGTCGAAGACCCACCATATAAGAAGTACGTGCACACAATTATCGAAATAAGCTTAAAGTATATGGTAGCCATGAGAGTCAATTATCGAAATGAGCTTAAAGTATATGGCAGCCATGAGAGTGTATGATAATAAATGGAATGAGAATGTATTCGTATGGAAAGCTAAAAGTGAAGGCTTGGGAAGGACAAAACAGGGTATTGACCTAAACACATTTATCAGGCTTCATCGTTCTAGAATACATGTCTGCGTGGAACCATGCTAGATTTGAACCAATTAGTATGGTGAGCATACAACATATTTCTACATTACATCCACTATCATTGCATTTTTATTTACCTACCAATCATAACCACAGGATGCCAGAGCACTAAGATTTGTTCGGCACTCTACGAGGGATGCGGAACCGGTGGCAAACACTCTTGCATGTTGGCGGCAGCGCCGGCCAGGTAAATCTCGTTAACATTGTGCTTGCGATTTTATCGTTCCGCGATCCCATAATCTGTTGGGAACGCAATTGCTGACTCGTCAACACATAAACGTCCTGACTCGCTCGCCACGGGCAAATCACGTCGCAATGGCAGTGCAAAGGCGGTAGTGCAAAAGGTATAGTTGAAGCAGTCGGAAATGTAGTCGAAGTGTCGAAGATGTAGTCGTAGTAGTCGGAGATGCAGTCTAAGTAGTCGAAGATGTAGTCGCAGTAGTCGGAGGTGTAACAGAAGCAGTCGGAGATGTAGTCATAGTAGTCAGAGATGTAGTTGAAGCAGTCGGAAATGCAGTCGAAGTAGTCAAAGATGCAGTGTAGTCGAAGATGTAGTCGTAGTAGTCGAAGGTATAGTTGAAGCAGTCGGAGATATAGTCGTAGTAGTCAGTCTTCCCATCAACAGCAATACCTGAATCTATTTCAAGTTGTGTTGTGAGAAGATAATACCGTGAAGCAAATCATGAGCATTCGCAATTGAATCAAAAGAATAGATCATTACCAGTATTTTGATTGGGAGGATCCATCTGCTTGCACGCGTTCTTGCAAACGCAATACAGTTGTGCGCCGTGTGCTACGGATGCTCTAGAACGCCAGCGACGACAACAACAGGGTTGATAGAGGACGAAGAGGCCGGAGACGTGCACCTGAGCTGCAGCGCGCCGTGAGCCGATGGGATGCCGCGGCGTGGCGTGGCGAAGGCGCTGCTCGGCAACAGCGTGTTCGTGGCGCGGCGACGGCGTGTTGCGGCGCGGTCGAAGTGTCGAAGATGTAGTCGTAGTAGTCGGAGATGCAGTCTATGTAGTCGAAGATGTAGTCGTAGTAGTTGGAGGTGTAATAGAAGCAGTCAGAGATGTAATCGTAGTAGTCAGAGATGTAGTTGAAGCAGTCGGAGATGCAGTCGAAGTAGTCAAAGATGCAGTGTAGTCGAAGATGTAGTCGTAGTAGTCGGAGGTATAGTTGAAGCAGTCGGAGATATAGTCGTAGTAGTCAGTCTTTCCACCAACACCAATACCTGAAGATAATAGTGTGAAGCAAATCATGAGCATTTGATTGGGAGGATCCATCTGCTTGCACACGTTCTTGCAAACGCAATACAATTGTACGTCGTGTGCTACCGATGCCCTAGAACGCCAGCGACGGCAACGACGGGGGGCGACAGAGGACGAAGAGGCCGGAGACGTGCACCTGAGCTGCAGCGCGCCGTGAGCTGATGGGACGCCGCGGCGTGGCGTGGCGAAGGCACGGCGCGACGACGGCGTGTTGCGGCGCGGTGACGGTGTGTTCCGGCGCGGCTTGTCCTAAGCGCGGCGGTAGGGTTTAGCTCACCCTATTATTGTGAACACTAAAAGAAAGGGAGCTGCAATCATCAGATTTTTGCCATAGAACTCCAGCGACGGCAACGACGGGGGCGACAGAGGACGAAGAGGCTAGAGACGTGCAACTGAGCTGCAACGCACCGTGAGCCGATGGGACGCCGCGGCGTGGCGTGGCGAAGGCGCGGCGCGGCGACGGCGTGGCGACAACGCGACGGTGGGGTTTAGCTCACCCTATGGAATGCGACGGCGCAACTCTGGATGGAAGGGAGCCACAATTATCGCAACTTGAAAACAATTTAGCAGCGGCGGGCGTTCTGGGCGTGGCGACGGATACATCTGCTGCCGTAGATGCAAAAACATTTGAAATTGACGCTGGATTCTGCCACGGACGACGCACAAGACGAAGGGACGGGGCGACGTATCGCACGGGAGGTAAGATGATAGAAAATTTTATCACCCTTAGCCCTTTTTAGTAGTTACCTTCACTACCTGCGACCCACGTGCTTAATTGCCAATCACATTCTCCAATCCCAAATTTTCAACTAATAAATATTAAATTCACTAGAAAAATCAGAACAAAAACCAGCCACAAAGACTTTCCACCACCGCAATAGAGTTGATCTTCATCAGATGTCAAGCTACGGTGTTTGTTTCAAAAAAAAAAGTCAAGCTACGGTGTGGCGGGTTTGTTGTTTCCAAATCGGACCCGGTAAGACGAGCTCGTGGGGAGACGGACGAGTTAGGTTGAACGTGTGGCCGCTCACCCAACCGGAAAAGGCGCGCACCAACGCCCCAGCCCACGCAGCCCGCCACACCACCACTCCTACACCGGGCCTCATAACTCCACACACGCCGACACCTGGGCCCACCAGGCGCCCGAGGCGTGGACCAGGCCCACGCGGCACCGCCGCCGGCCACCGGCCCCTTTGATTTCGTCCTCCTTCCCCTTCTTCCTTGTGGGAGACGCGGGGCGGAGGAGGCGCTGCAGCAGCTGCGACATCTCCGTCCACCGTTCCCCTCCCCCAACCGTACTCCACCAAACCAGCGGGTTGCGTCAGATTCCGGCGACGTGCCTCGTGCGCATTGACGCCCGGTTGCTGATTTAGCTCTGCTCTGTCCCGCACACCTTGCGCCCGTCGACCGAGTTCAGCTCTAGCTCCTGCTCCGACCGATCGAGGTACGCACGTCTGTCGCGGCAGATGTCCTGCAATCCTGTTTAGCCTCGCTTCGATTCCCCTTTCCCATGGAAAAATTAAAGAGCTTCCCGGTTGCAATTTTTCTGTTTCTAGAATGTCAAGCCTCGAGGAGCCGCTTGGTCTCGGAGACCTGCCAAAGTTGAGTATTAACAGACTTGGAAGCTTCTCCCAGCCAAGTGCTTATCGTAGGGCAGCGGCTGATGACCGCAACACTCGCAAGTAAGTTTCATGTTCTGGTCAAAATGGATAATCAGGCTCGTCTGACAACGCATCAGTTACTTATTTAGTAAAATGGGTGGATGATCAATGCCACTTTGTCAATTGAGTCTATTGGCGAAGATTTTGATTCAGTGAAGGGACCATTCGAAAAGTGCATGCTAATTGTCGCTCGCAGGTACAACAGCTCCTGCAATGGTGGCGCGCCCATGGTCTTCCATGCCAATTCTCATGCATGGCACCAGCAATGCCGTCAGGACGATTCATCATGTGATGCAGTGGAGGTGGAGCTTAGAGATCTCCCTCGGAAGGTAGTTTCAATTCCATAATTAGGACTGAGCTGATAATCTCTTTTGTTCATCATCCTTTCTTTTACTTGGTCACAATAGTCCAATCTACAACTATAAAGTAAATAGGTGTTGCTATGAAAAACAGAGAAGTACGATGGTCAAAGTATTGGCATCACAGTGCTTTCCTTTAATCCACTCAACGATCTATCTTCAGTTTTTTGCTTTCGAAATGATCTGTCTTCAGGTTTTGTGGGATCTACCAAGCTTTGTGGAGATAGTTGAAGTTGGACCACGAGACGGCCTGCAAAATGAAAAGGGCAATGTACCAGCATCTGTAAAGATCCAACTGATACACAAATTAGTGGCTGCAGGTTTATCAGTAGTTGAAGCCACAAGTTTTGTATCCCCAAAATGGGTGCCGCAGGTGATGCACTCAAATCATATCAAGCGATCTGTTGAATTTGGTGATTGCCATTTTCCACGGCATATCATCTTATTTATCTCAGTTTGGAAATTGCAGCTAGCTGATGCAAAGGAAGTCCTCAAAGGAATCCAGCAGATGCCAAATGTGCGGTATCCTGTGTTAACTCCTAACCTCAGAGTAAGTTCTATATCTTTTCTTACAGAATCTACTGCACATCAAAGCATTAACAATGCTATACGTAATTGCCAGTACATGATCTGATGTGTAGAAATGAATGAGTGTTCACAGGGATTTGAGGCTGCTGTTGCAGCTGGTGCAAAGGAAATTGCGGTTTTTGCATCTGCCTCTGAATCCTTCTCTAAGTCAAACATTAACTGTACCATTGAGGAAAGCCTTGTTCGGTACCGTGACGTTACTGCTGCTGCCAAGAAACATGGACTCCTTATCCGTGGGTAAGTTAACAAACAGTTAGCCTTTTAAGCCTAAAACAACTGTAAGTGAACAATTGAGTTACTAGTCAAGCTGCTTGGCCTGTATTATGGTCTGAATCTTGCGCCCTGTGTTTGTGTTAGGTATGTTTCGTGTGTGATTGGATGCCCTGTTGAAGGTGCAATCGATCCATCAAAGGTGGCATATGTAGCTAAGGAGCTTTATGACATGGGTTGCTCAGAGATTTCACTTGGCGATACAATTGGTGTCGGTACACCAGGTACCGCATGTTCTTGCCAATTCTTACCCTTTGATCTCAGTTTATTTGATTAGTATGTTGAAACTGATTCAGGCAGCAACTCATCGAGACATCCCTGTTCCTTGTTGTGTCGTCTGTTTCAGGTAGTGTAGTTGCCATGCTTGAAGCTGTCGTGTCCTTTGTTCCAGTGGACAAGATTGCCGTTCATTTCCATGATACATACGGCCAGGCCCTTGCCAATATCCTAGTCTCCCTTCAAGTAAGTAAACTTTCAAAAATTGTTTGTTTTGTCACTAAAAGTACTTAACATTCACATAACGGTCACCTTAGCCTAGCATTTTCTTTGTTTCCTCAGATGGGGATCAGCATAGTAGACTCGTCAGTTTCAGGCCTCGGAGGCTGCCCATATGCAAAGGGCGCCACCGGCAATGTTGCTACTGAGGACGTCCTGTACATGCTCCATGGCCTGGGGATAGAGACCAACGTCGACCTCAACAAGCTCATGGAGGCTGGCGATTACATCTCCAAACATCTAGGAAGGCCACTGGGCTCCAAGACTGCTGCCGCTCTGCGCAAGCTAACCACCTGAGTCCCTGAAGATCACTTCAGGCACTCCCAAAAGCATATGTATCAGCTGGTGTCATCACACGTATTTACTTATACAGGTCGTATGAATGTCCGAAGGTCTTGCTTTAGTTTGTATTGGGGTAAAAGTCACAGAAAACATGGATCTACGTAAAGTTGTATTCTATCCTTAGGTGATCCTGCATAGTCAGGCCATCATGGAGGAAACCGTGTTCGCAGATATGAGTATATGTAACAGCAATCCCTAAAAAATTTGGGGCACTCTGCACAGTTCTCCAAATGTAATTTGGTGCTCATTGTGTACCCATGGAAAAGTGTACGGGAATCTGATCTTTGGTAGCTTACCGTTCTTCCATATCTGCTGAACACAAATGAAGATGTGCCAGGAAAAGTTGCCTACTGCCTGATAACTTCGAATTCCGACATATACACATGTAACACAATGTCACGGATAATGAAATGGGCAAATCAATAGAGGCGTGCAGTTTTTCTTGCCCTACCCTCGTGGCGTAAGAGGGAGAACTTGCCGTATTCTGTACTATATTGCATATAAGAATGAATTTACAATCTGCACAGAATTCAGTAGGGTCATTTCGTCGGCAGTATTTTTCAGGTATAAATTTACAAGTCTCGCAGAGGTGTGTTTAATCAGTTGTCATGGTCACTCCAGGGAGAGTTCTAACGATGCCCAGGCATTCCTTCAACAATGCTTTTGCTTGCTCACTTTTTTCAGACTCGCACAGCTCAAGTAGTTCATCCTCAAACTTGGCTTCTGTTCTGTTTGTCAATGGAAAGTCTCTATACAGTTTGCTCAACTCAAGGAGGCACTCTGAAGCAGCAGTATGGACCTGCAAAGAGGAGAGGAGTCAACTTGTGAGGAATAAGGTTGTCCCTGGAGGCTAACTGCTAATCACAAACTAAACAGATTTCCAGGAACCACCGGTTTTTAGAAATGGCAATGGGTCTATCTCAACATCTACATACACGGATGTTATGGACTATCCCTGGCAATTCCATACAGGCATTGCACCATTCTTATATGTTAACGAATGGTACGAGTATTTGGGAAAGAAACACACAACAAGTTTTGTTGGCCATTTCTTACCCCCAGCAGTCACTGGGAGCTGCTCCTGGCCATGCCATGCAGGGAACAGTACCAGCACATTGCTGAAAATGTTACTTACTTAGCCTCCATGATTTGCTATGCGTCAGGTGTGTGTAATTAAGAACCATGAAAGGAGATTAAAAGAAAAGGTGGGAATGTAATACAGCAGTTGCTTTTAACCTTAAACAAACACAGTGGATCCTACCGTCACCTGAATGAATTATCTGCAACAACAATCTCCTTTCTAAGAGGCTTCCCACATAAAGTACCTATACATTTTGCTAATTATTGGTTTCGACATGCTTTTTTGACCCATGACAATCCATGAGTAAATTTTACAGAACTTCAGTGCTTTGGAGCTACAAAAACCCACATCAGTTTCACTGAGCGAAAGTGACATTATGACCATTCTTCTCATCATTAATGGCCAGACAGTGTTACATCAACATGACTGCTAAACCATGCATTAAACACCCTCAAATGAACTGTCATAATATTTACTGCTTTCATTTTATAAACATATAGTAGGACTGAACATAATATATTGAATGCCAATGTCAGTTATTCATTAGCAGGAAGATGATATGTTATCTTCTAGTAAAAGTGCTATGAAAATATATCACAACATCAGGTAATTAGGGCGAGATATATAGAAAATCACCTGAGCAATCTTAATTAAGCGTATTGAGTCTACTACTTTTGCCGACACCAAATGAAATAGCTGAAAAATAAATAAATAAATAAATAAATAAATAAATAAAAGGTTTGTCAGGAGTAATGGAAAAAGGACAGCAAATGCTAAAGCTGAATACAAAGCCACACAAACTATATGAGTATAGGATATACCTCCTGAACCAAGGAAGCTGTGTCTTGAGGCCATGTGTCACTATCATCAGAACTCTGAAACTTGTGGCACAACTCTTTGACACATGAGAAGGACGACAATTTAACTGTTCATGAAAGAAATATAAGCATTAAAATGACAATTTTCAAGCATCAAATATAAGTAATTTTTCGATAAACTCAAAGAAAAGTATTCAATGTTGTGTAGAATATATTACAGATCTTGCATTGAAAGTCATACCCTGCCAACTCTCCTCAGGTGAGAGAGAATTCAATATTACTTCTAAAACATTTTCCTTTTGACTGATAATATCATGTGGAAAAGCAACGCTGATGCAAGCCATGGCACAATTGAGCACTTTATCTAGAGAAACGGAGGCACCTTCGCTTTCATCTTGTTCTGTAGAAAAGAAGCCATACACAAAAGCTAGAAAAGTGAAAGAAATACTTGGAGAAATAGCTGAGAATTATATATGATGCATGCGCACTATAACATAAATTTAGAATAGAATTATCTAATCAAGTATTACTCTGTGTCTGCAACTTCCCAATTTATTAAGATAGATAGAACTATATATTTTGTAAAGTTGAGGCTTCACTTTTGACTCCGAAAGACAATTCAATCAGTGATAGTAAAGTTTACGGATTAGAGTAAAAATATTTCATAACGTGCATTTTAATCCTACGTCTCTCTTAGTAAATAAAGTCTCGCTACGTGCTACATGGAGGGTATCAATGTATTATTATGGAGGTGCCTTATCAAGCTATTCTTGAAAAGGTCCTTGGGACTCAAAATTGGTGTTGCCTACAAAACATCCATAATTGCGACAGAGCATCAGACAGAAGGGATATTCTTGCATGATTACAGGAATTTTAATTTAAGCATAGCCACTAGCTGAATGCATTAAAGGAGCTCAAAATGACAACTGACCAGCACCAGCAGATGAAGTAGTTGAAGATGAACCCTTTGCCTTACAAGTGATAGATTGGTTGCAAACCTTGTACAGCATAGGAAAAACACTATTGAAAAATCCTGGATCTCTGAATGCTGTGATCACCTGAAAAGTGATGAAATAAAAGAAGCAAAACCTAAGTACATGGTACCAATTCTAAAATTCTCTAAGAATTGCATAAAGGCCATCTAATTGCAAAACCTGTGCTTATAGACTGACACGATAAGAGAATGTCTCTTTTGGGATTCATTAGTGCATGTATATATCTACATCTACTGTCTAAAAATGTTAACAGAATGGATTAAATTCCCATATAGCATGGTTCACCAGAAGAATATATTGTGTATCTTCCTAGGATGCTTTGAGCGAAGGGTATAAAAGGATCTAATAGATGCTTCAGGGTACTTCATAATTGTTCTCTAAAGCTTTTTCCCAGGACTCGCCTGTTGAGAATTATTGAAATACTTTCAACATTATTAAGTTACAACCTTCAAGAAAAAACTAATAAACCTTTAGTATAACATTACATAACAGCTGAAAGACTCTAAAGTCATTCTATTAAAGAAAATGTTGTCTGCTAAAAAAAAAAGGTAGGTCAACACAAAGTAAGGGTCCAATAGTTAGATGAGAAATGAAGAAAAATACTTTCTGTAAACACAAGAAAGCTGCTTCCCGGTACAGTTTTGTTTTCTTATTGCATGCAGCACAAACAGCATCTAGTATAACACTTGGCAAGCTGGAGTCTTCTGCTGTTATAGCAGCATGACAGCAGGAACACAATGAAGCCAGTGCATCCAGAATAGAATCTTTTCCCTGTTGAAAAATATAAGGAAACAAAATGAATGTATCAAGAATCAATAAAGATTCAAAAAAATGTATAAGCAGGTCACCCAGTTATCATTCCATGAACAAATGAAGGATAGCGTGAGATACCTCCCAGAATCGACCTGGCAATTCTTTCAAAAGTGATTCGAGAATATTATGGTGGTGAGCCGAAAGGGATTCTCCAAGAACATCACATAGCTTCTTTGTAGCCTTGGCTGACTGCAAGGATAAGGCTGTACAATAAGCATATTACAAGCTACAGGACTGTTAACTGTTACTAATCTGATACGCATATGGACAGGAAATTATGAAACTTCAAGAACATCACATAGCTCTTTGTAGCCTTGGCGGACTGCAAGGATAAGGCTGTACAATAAGCATATTACAAGCTACAGGACTGTTAACTGATACTAATCTGATATGCATATGGACAGGAAATTATGGAACAGAGACTGTACCTTTCTTTTACCAGCCCATGATGACGATGACATGCAGTTACACAAAAGAGATACAGTTTCTGGTAAATACAGTGTTAGGGTTACTCTTTCACTACTAGGAATATCCTCCCAAAGTTCTTCATATAAGGCACTGGTGTCTTTGTCATCATCAAATCTGAAAATAAGTTCTGTTAATACATACGGAAGGGCTTCCATATTTATACGATAATGAACTAAAAGCATTATAAATATCTGAAATATTAATGTGAAAAGTAAAGAAAAATGTAAGGAATAAATGTGTCATTCACATACCTTGACACAAAAATGACAGGGACAACCACTGCATTATATCCACCAAGAATATCTGCTGCATTGCTCAAGTAGGCTTTAATAAGAATTGCACCAGATAACTGATCATTTTTCCCACCAGAATGCAGAGAGGTAGTATCTTCAATAAGCTTTTGAGCCTGGGAGGGGCTAGCATATTTCAAAACAGTAGCACAAGAGGACGCAAAGGCCCTTTTTGCTGCTGAACTCCTTTCCTCCAGAACAGCAGTATACAGCAACTTCAGTAACAATGTTGAGTATGGTTTGATGTCAATCATGACCTTCTGTACCAACAAGGTGATGAAGCTAGCAACACCAACTCTGAAATCAGACAGAAAATGAACGAAACCATATGATTGACCTAGTGAGAAATGCAGCATTTGATGCTATCATGAATAAGATTTATGGTACAAGCAATCCTAACCTTGTATTTAAACCAACAGCTGATCTAACCATTTGGGCCAGGCGAGGAACCAATATATCAAGTGAATTCTTGTCAACAACTTTTATACATATATCAAGGGTTTCCCACATTGGAGAATCTTTAGCCACAGCTATACGCAAGCTTTCAAGCTTATCTGTTTTGATGCCAGCATTTCCTGCATGCATCTTGATCCAAATATAGGAGTGAGTAAATTATCGCATCTGTGAGATATACACATGAACATCATCACCACCAGTCCTTATAAAGGGGAAAGAAAATTAGCATACCTCGACGTAATTCAATCTTTGATCCTCCAGACTTGACAAACATTCAAGCATACAACAAACAAGTTCTGCCAGATGAGGCCGAAGGGCAGGACCAGCACCCTAAAGACATTAGGAAGTCATAAGCTAAGGATATCCCTTTAGCGTATTAAATTGGTGATGGTAGCTACATAAGCATAGGATATTAACATATGAAATGAATAGAGAAAAAGTGCTATGATCTTTTGTTCACCGAGTATGTGAAGTTAAAACACAGATGTTGAGAAAACTACCAGAACATTTAGTGACACACTAAATCTATTTCACAACATAACTCATTATGTATCTATTTCTGCCTCTTTCTTCCTCTCCTTTGTTTATTGTATTGTGGTTAGCGCTCCAGGACACTTCTGTATATATATAATTAAAATATCGTAGGGATTTTCCTACTGCATTTCATTCAAATATATATATATATATATATATATATATATATATATATATATAACTCATTAGGGCAAATATGCAGCTCAACTTGCTAAGTTTTACCATCAATATACCTTAGCAAGCTTCATCACCAAACTAATTGAGGCTTTTTGAATACTTGAAACTTTACTGAGTATGCCTTCAGAGAGCAAGTATGGCAGCACAATGTTCATTGTCTCATTTGCATCAGAAGTAGAAGTTAGTGACACATCACAAAGCCTAATTGTCAATGAGCTCACGGCTCGGCACAAACTGTCACCAGCATTCCGCACAGTTTCCTTTATGTCATCCATTGCACGAAAGACGGTTGTCCATATTTTTCTCAAATGCTTTGAAACCTTAAGAACAGTAAAGAAAAAGGTGAGTTATAATTTGTTCAGAAAGGAACTTTAAAGCCAGATTCATACAAACACTTTAATTAGGTTGTGTCAAACGAAATATTGAACTAACCAAAATTTCCATAACATCACGGATAAATGATAGCTTACCTGACTATATCTTCGACCTTGGATGATGTCTGCAAGTGCAAGACAGGATGCTTCACGGGAGCGCCAAAGCCTTGATCCAGATTGAACCAACAAATCCTCTACTATGACATCATAATGTTCATCTATTGCCTTTTTTGGATCTGAGACAATTAACTTCCAGATGTGTGCCATTGAATCCTAAAAGGTGCAACCGTAACTATCAGCTCAGAGGAAATGTTGTTCGAGAAAAAGCTCAGAGCCTCAGAGGAAATGCCCTATGAACTTATTAAGAAATATGTTATGGCATAATAAGATAATATATTAAAATAGTATTTATGGATATCAATGACAGCCAGAAGACTGTGTGAGAACTTAGTAGATTCTGTAAATAGTTAGTTTTTAAAAGAAAGTTAGTGGTAATTGGTTATATGTAGTTTCTTATATGAGATTACTTGGTTATATGCAGTTTCACAGAAGTATGTCACTCAACCAAGTCATTTAATTTCAGTTGAACAGATAAAGAAATAAGAAACATAGAAGATAACACATATGGTGATGGGAGTGCACACTTTGATACCTGGATGTTCTTGTCAGGATCGTATTGGTAACGGACAAGCCTAGGAATTAAGGCATTCAGATAAGGTTGAAGTGCCTCGCCAGCTTGTTTGGCTATCTTGGAAAATCCAAAAGCAGCGCCCCTCTTGGAATTGAGAGCAGCCTGATAATTAGCTAGATCCATGAACTTGTATATGAGGTCAGGTTGCCCCATCTCATCGGCAAGGCTGCACAGCTCCTTGTAGGTGCTAAGTTTCCCTCCAGTAGGATTATTGCCAATTGCGCCCTCTTGAAAGATCTCAGAGTCCTCCATCAACTAAAGCGAGTACAATAAAACATAAATACCTTGGAATCAAAACATAATCACCTAGGGATAAAACATACATCGAGAAAATCATGCACCTTAATAGCTTTTTTCTTTTTTGCGGCGCCAGTCAGTGTGTTCACAAGAGCATGAACAAGCTGCTCTTTCATAGATGCATCACCAAGCTCATACACAATGCTCATGCCTTGGGATGCCAAATCTTGTGTAAGCTCATTTGGATCACCAAGGAGATGCGAAAGAGCTTCCTGTGAAAGAAATTGCATCTACATTGGTCAACAAGGTGGAAGAACTCTTGTGGGAAGAAAGCGATCAAATGTAAGAGTATTATCACCCCTAAGCAAGAACTGTGCTAGCTGAAGAGAAGAGATACATTTCAACAGTATATGCATAAGCAGTTCAGCTCACTTCAAACAAAAGATGATTTATTTTTTTGGCACCACACTACAGGGCAATTTTTAGTTCAGGCACAGAGTGACATGTAAAACCTAGTACGAACTTCCAATTAAATCAAAAGCTAGTGCAGGTTTTAAGTGGGCAGGCAGGTACATGCCCAATGTACTTACTAAAGTTAGCTTCCATGTCTACGACACTGTAGATTACTATCACTAACATATCATACAGGTCAATCGGCATGATATGGCGATCTACGGATTATGCATTGTGTTAGTTTAGGTAAAAGCAAAAAATGTATAAGGAGCTTTGTAATAATCTATGTATCTTAATCTGATTGGCAGACCTGGATTTGCGGAAGTAGTTCTAGGATCTTTGGATGTCGACCGCAGTACATTGTTAGAGAGACCAACCAGACAGTACCAGCACAGCGTTCTTCTTTTCTACTACTAAAAATTAGTGTCTCAAACAACTTTTTGATAATTTCTTCTCGAGCCATTGCGTGTGCTTCTTCACAATCACTTCTTTCATAGGAGTTACTCGAGACTAGAGGCGCATCACTAGTAAGGTAGTTTGTTGCCTGGGAAAGGGAAACAAAGTTTGACTCCAGTATCACATCTGCTGTCACAGGAACTTCTCCCCATATGAAAGATAGAGCCTCCCCGGCAGCAAAAAGCACATCTTCTACCTGAACAAGCATAATTTTAATATATTTCAAAGAATAGTATTATGTTAGCTGCAAAGTTCGATGTTTCGTGACACTACCTTAGAACGCGAAAGACTGAAAATCAAGTCCAATGCATTATTAAGGTGCGGAAAGGACATCTCATTCCAAGATATGTGCCCCAATGATACCAGAATTTTCTGTATAGCCTTAGTATCATTTTCAGAAAGCAGCTTAGTCAGCTTCTCATGCAGAATGGTTAATAGAGCACCTGCAGGCGAACATAATTCAAATAAATAACGTTATAGATCGTGAACAGCATAGCTCATACTCCCTCCGTCCCATGAAAAGGGCGATTCTAGTTTTTTTCAGACAAATTAGTGGTGGTGTGAAAAGACTCCTATGCCCTCATTTGTTTGCCATATGCGGTTAGTTTTGGCGTGCAAATCAAATCTGACCACTTAATTAGGCAGGTAGTTGAGATCCAATCTCTAGAATTGCACTCTTTGTGGGATTTTTTTCAAACGCAGGATTGCACTTTTCATGGGACGGAGGGAGTATGCAGTAGAGATTAGAATAGCAAGTTTAACCTGTAGAAGAGTTTTGGTTGATGGAAGGAAGCGTACAACGCAGACCAATATGACCAAGAGATGCCATTGCAACGGATGCTAATGCCGAACCTTCAGAGTCGACAACTTTTACAAGAATATCAACTGCATCTTTTACCATTTCTTCAGGTATCTGCACATGCACTCATCAGTACAACAAATCAAACTTAAACTGAAAATACAGAAAATTAGGTGTTCATAAAATGATGTGCTCAAACAAAGTGTCCACTCAAACTTGTGAAGTGGCCACAATTAACTCAAAAAACTTAGAAATTGGATATCTATGTCCACAAACTTGTACAAGTGGTTCAGACAGGTCCAATCTAGTTTGGCTCACTGAAAGTTGGGACTAGGTACTTGTGGGGCAATCGTGCAACTATTTCTGCTACAATTGTCCAGCTCCTGCTGCTGCTTGCGACACTGCTGGGCCACCTTTTTTACGTCACAAGCTGGTCAATAAAGTGATGATGACTTGAAAATGTGTTAGGTGTCCTAATAGTTAGCAAAGCTATCCATTGACTTGCACGACCAAACATAGATGCCTTATTTCAATAAAGTGTGAATGGAGAAAAAACTAAAATAGAGGGAAAACTAACTTACCTAGGAAAGAAAAACAACCGAAACAAAATAAGAAATGTGTTTCTCTGTTTTTTCTCAAACACGCAGGAGAGCTGCGTGTCATTTGAAAAGAGAGAAAAAAACTTGACCAGAGGGGGAGACGTCCATCTGATTTCGTCTTAGAGAAGAGTACCTCGGCTTTGAACCCTGACCAGAGGGAGAGACGTCCATCTGATTTCGTCTTAGAGAAGAGTATCTCGGCTTTGAACCCAGGCCAGCTACAGGGATTTCATTGACCCCTGAGTTCATCGCTCTACAGTTGTGCGCAAGAAGCTTTGGTAGCTGCGCGTCATTTGGAAGGCGAAGAAATGTATTTTTTTTTCAGACTTCCTTTTAGTCTCCCAATATAAAGTAAATAATTTATGGTAAGGAAAGCGTTACTCTCTTCCTTCCCCGTATTATATTCTCCGTTCATATTTTCATTACATGGCAAATAAGATCACCATACATTCTTTTGTATGTTATTCGATTTCTCTCCTACTACCAGTACAGGTTTTCATGGACCATAGTTCTACAGTATCACTATCAAGTCAAGTCACTGTGGAAAAGGATCAGTATATTCAAGATGATGTTTCAAGGCAGAGCAACTTAAGAAACTGTGCTAAATTTCATATAAGGCAACAGCAAAGAAAAAAATCATTGACAACAAGCTACAAAGTTAGGAGGATGAAAGCAATATGAACATACATAAGATTGCTTCAAACAGCCAGCAGTTAGATATCCGATCGCACATAACACTCCATGATAATTTTCAAATCTGGCACAATTCATCAAATAGCCGCATGAATTAGAAGTTACATGGCAATACGAAGGACATGTCACCAGTGTTGAAATTTTCATTTTCATACCTTGTTGGGCGGTTTTGATTAAGTGTTGAAGTGAACTCAGACAGAAGAGTTAGTGCGGCAGAGCTTGAAAGAGCTGAAGAAGCAATACCAAGCAGACTCGCGGCAGCTTCACGAGCATCAGAATCAACATGAGCCAATAGACCTCTTAGCCATTGTATGCGGTCTGCATACCGCAATGAAACCAACTGCAAGTTATAAATAATAAATTTAAAAGTCTGAGGAAAACATGAAGTTTCTTTTAATAGATGACATCGGACAGAAACCTTTGGTTCACGAGAGGAAAGATCAACCAATGACTTCAAGGCCAATGCATGCAGTTCACTAGACCCTTCATATGACATGGCATTTTCTAAGATGATACACATTTTTGCTACCGGAGAATGAGATGGATCTTCTTTCACAAGATTTGGGCTATCACTAGACTCAAAGCACTTCATCAGAAACTTGATCATTGAAAGAAATGTTTTTGAAGGAAAAAGCAATTTTCCATTTCTCTGGTCATCAGAACATAACAACTGGGGTCTCTGGTGGCAGATATAATTTAGCATCTCTGTAACATCAGGATATTTGAAATCAACAGATCCCGCAGATGATTGCCTCACATCATTTAGAAGATTCAGACCAGCTAGAGCCATTTCCCTGGTACAACAGAACCAAATAAGTGAAGGATATATAAATGGTTAAACATAAATAACTTATAAAATGCATGCCCCGAAGTGATGTGCTAATGTGTCAGAATCATAATCGAGAATTTTCTTCAGCATACGTGTATGGTACCAAATGCCAAAGCAAGATCACCAACTGTTCTCAATTCATTTGACAAGGTCAGAACTGAAGGAAGTCGCTACTTTTATGCATCTAGAGGACATGAGAAACACTTCTTGAGATCAGCAAAAGAAGTTTTACAACATTGAGTCAGGTGAACAGTTATTGATCTAGCAGGTTTCACAATCTGAATTCAATCTAATGGTTCTACTGACTGACAAGTATGATAACAAGTCTACGATAATCTATAGCATCACCTCATACAATGAAAATAAACTCTTATTGCTGAATTTGCTATTGCAAGATTTTCTAAAACAACAAATGCTAATTGCATGCATAGTTTAGGGAGAGAGATGAATGCCACCATGACCTGCCAGGATATAGAGTGCATGCAATGCAAGCAACGGTCGGACACTAAAAAGTCAGAACAGATACTAAAAGAACCAACCACGTTATCACAATTGATGTTAGGAAAGTTAAAAAGGGTGTACCCAGTGCTGAAAGCTCATACACCAAATGGGGTCTTGGGAAAGGAATTTACACTTGAAGTTAGGAAACTTGTGAAAAAAATATATTTACAAAGTGATGTGGACTACAAATATTAAAATGGGTGACCCTAGTAGTATAATAGTGGAGAAAAGTACATGTCAAAATAAATCTTCTGTAACCAACCTTATGTCCAGTTTCACATCTGAAGCCCCAGTCATGCAAATGTACCGGCTTGGGCAGTGTTGTGTATCATATAATGTTGTTGCCCATCTTATAGCAGAAAACCGAACCTCACTTTGCTCCTTTAAGAAAAAGTCATAACAAGAATGTAAGATCAGACAACTACATAAAGTTCAAATTAAGAGCATAGCATCCCTTGGATTTATGCCTTTAGAGGTAAAAAATATTGCAATTTGGGAATGATTAGTCTATATATAATTAAAAAATGTGATGCTGGAGGCCCATGTTCCATAGGAGTTCCAACTATCACAAAAACCACAAGAATAAATAGCCACCCCGTGAAAACTCCCTCATAATATATACAGAGTATGACCAAAGGAGCAATCAGTGATAGGTTCTCAGGCTTCACATGCTAAGAACACATCATTTGAAGAAAAATGTGGAGAAGAATTCAGATCTTTTGGCTACTCCAATGATGAAATATAAATTGGGGTTTCAAGTCATATTTGAAGGTTTAATATGTGATTTCTTGCAGAGGTGACCACAAGCACATCCTGAAAAGACAGATAAATATGAAACTAGTGGGGTCAACATGCTTGATTGCTTGTAGTATGGTGGTAAGTCCTCCAGTTGTGAGGCTACCAACATAAGCCCCCTCACTGTGTTTTCCCCCAAATGTATGGGTTAAGTCCCAGCCTGTGAATTTGTTCAAAAAAAAAAGGAAGACCCAGCCTATGCCAGCAGTGTCCGCGTACAGGTAAGAGCCGGCTTTCGGGTACCATTTCTCCACCTTTCAGGCAATGCACTCATGATGTCTCTCCCCTTGGGTCGAGCTTTTGAACAAAAAACAAGAATCCAAAAACTTACCATGGACTGTTAAAGAGATGGTCAGAAATTTTTTGAGAGCGGTTCTTTGAATTTCTAACATGTTTATGCATCAATTTTAATAGTAGTAGTTGCAGAATAAATATAAATCCAAATGTAAAATTCAGAAAATCAATCTGATTGGTGGAGCTGAGGTGCTTCTATATTTGTATGAACTTGGTTGTTTGGCATATCACTTGCACCCGTTATATTATGTAATAGCTTGACAACTTGTTTTGGTTCATGATTTTTTTCTATTATTAAACTAAATACAGCATGTAGTTTCCTAAAGCAAGGACTCAGATTTTGATCTTGCAATCCTCACACTGAAGGTAATATCTGCATTCACAAGCTATCACCAATAGTGACACCATCTACATAATCGTGATAATAAAGGCTTAGCATGATAGTAATTTGAGAAGCTATGATGAAAAGAACAACATTACCACTTCACAATTTTCCAGAAGAAGCGCCTCAAGATTCTTCAGTACTATCATTGAAGCACCCTGATATCAAGGCCAAGAAAAAGAGAATGAAGATAACAGATAGTTCTCCAATTAAAGCTGGGGAGACATAAGATGCATGGAAATCATGGTAGAGTCATGATGCAGTAAACAGAATGAGAAACTATGCAAGAATGTTATAAAGTGAAACCCCAATATCCACTTGGTATTGGTTCTGTTCTGGATGGTGCCAAATCTGTGTTTTAGGTTGTCTATTCCTTATATTGTGCATGCTAGACTGTCCTGCTAGATGAACCAACTGCATTATGACGTATCAAAGCTCACGTATTACTTGCAAGCAATCGTATGAAGGGTTGACAGTACACAGTATGAAATGCCATTGGATTGTTGTATAATTGTGAATCCTAAGTATTGACAAAGCAATCATATTAATTAATCAAGTAAGGTTAACTATGAACTTCACATGCAAAAAATTCCTCTTAATTGACCTGGATGTCAAAGGCAAACAAGTCCATATGAAACCTTTTGGAGGCAAGGACCAAAGCTTAAACGAGTCATTGCTGCCAATCCAGCACATAGCTTGATTGTAGCAAGTTTTTGACCATGAAGCATTACAATCTGTCCATGTACTGGATTGACAATAAGCTAGCATTTACAAGCTGTATCAACCATTAAACCAAAAAAATTGGCTGTACAGAATGATCAATTAATTAAATTTCAAAATCGTCCCTGCAAAAATCTTCAGTAGGTCATGAAAGCACACTTTGGAGAAAGCAACATGCCCTTAAGAATTACCTTATATGCTGCAGCAAGGGACGTAGCCGCCTCCTGAATCGTCAGACAAAGAGATTGATCCTCCAGTCTCAAAGCAGTAAAGAGTCGTATAGCCATGTTGGTTTTATCGCTGCAGTGAAATAGAGTTGCAAAAAATCATTCATTAGAACACAACTGAAACGGGAGCCACGAAAGTTTAAGAAAATATCATGCCTGAATAAATTTGGCATTCGAGAAGCCAGCAAACCGATAGCCTGGTATGCAAATATTTTGGTGTCTCTACCTGTAGAATCTGGAGAGAAAATCAACAAACTGTTCAATATTTCTCCTTCAATATCAGAAAATTGGCCATCAAAAAGATCCAACTCCCAAGTAATTGATGCAGGGGGTGGGGGAATCAAAGATAAACCACATTTAGATGAATAGAGAAAGCAGATAAGTAGTTCAAAACCTGTCTCTGTAGTGGAAGAACCATCAAGGGAGCGCAATATTCCACTAAGGATAACTGGACCGATTAACTTTAGCTGGTCGGTTACTGCCTAAATTATTACATCATTCATATCAGTTTAAAATATGGTAAAATAATTAGCATAGGTGGCAAAACTAAAAGCTTGAACAAAATAAGCCACTAATGCTAAGAGTTAAGATATTCGTTGTTAGAACATGCAAAGTGCACATACATGTTTGAAAACCCACACAGTGAACTCCATTCCTAACTGCTTCAGCCTTGAAGTAGTTCCGCTTCCTACAGGCATAGAAATACAATGAAAGATAAGATGAATTAACGAACAAACATAAATTGTGAAGTTAAGTTATTGCCCTGTTGTAACAGCAAAAAGGATGGTTCTAATAATAAATTAAATATAAGATGGGGAAATATAGTAATTGGTAATAGGTTCACAGGAATACGAGTTCAACATGTCAGATAAATCTGTGCTTAATCGCATTAATAATGAAGACCAATTAGTAACTCATCAAGGCCAATTAAACTGCTTTACGAAACGAGATGAGCATGATACTAGGGGAGACAAGCAAACAAAACAGGGTAGAAATGTTAACAAATGCGATGCAGTTTAATGATATATAAATATTAAGTATGGAAAAGCTACAGTTGCCACCAACAGAGTTTATTAAAATGCAAAAATTGGATACCACAAGGGATAAGACCAATTAGACACAAAAAAAAAGTAAATGGTAAAGAGATACAGAAGTGGATACCATAGATGCAGCCAAAGATACATTGAAGTGTGTGTGGAAATGCATTTGCTGCAGCGATTGATCGGCAGAAAACACTCATAAGCCGCATACGCAATGAAGCATGTGCTGGGGAAACTTTCAGCTCTGCAGCTATATTTTCTGCACCCACAGTACCTGCCTCACCAGAGAACACTATCAGAGAGCAAGGCTCAAAACAAAATATTTATACATAAATTGAGAGAGAGAAAGCAAAAGCAAAGGGGTTGAAATTCAAACCACATCGATCAGGATCCTAAAAATAGAAAATGCATACCATTGAACAGCGTGAACAGTTTCTTGATGAGGTTGGGATCTTCTAAATTCACAGTTGATGCTTTGCGCTTTAACAACTCCTCTCCTTTCTTAGAAACTGATTCTTGACTACGTGGAAACAGTGGTTAGCATCATTGTCGATCCACATAAAAATTCCGATATCTTTCAGACAAAATTCTGAAATGGAATACCTATCTGAAGCAGCAGATAAATAAAGAGGGTAGAGAATCTCAGGTGCAAAGTTCATAGCTTCAATGACATTCAAGATTCCTAGCTGAAGAGATTGAACAAGGAATTAAACCATGAGAAGGCCAAGTGCATTGTGCAGGCAGTACACTTAACAACTAAAATTTGTATGTGCGCTTGTGTAGTGCAGACATGATTACACATTTTTTGTATTACCTTTCTTGATGCAAGTATGTCACCTTTTAGTGGTAGTTTTCCAGTAACACGATCTGATTGTGCAACTGAAAGTCCTGATGGGCATCCAATACTGTAGAATTTGACAGCATTCAAATGTCCAAGTCTCAAACTTTGTTCTATACATTTTACCTAATTTAGCAAGGAATACATACCCCTGAGGCGGTGTTTGATACAATAATGTGTGAAAGCAGAAGTCAGCAAATACTAGACCGTCATTGGATTCAGTTATTGCTCGATATTTTGAAGCAATAGTGTCATCCACCTTATGTATGTTACATTCACCGATAGCCTGGCCGACAATAGAAGCAAATTTATTAGGGAAAAACGTTCAAGTGCTATAGAATGTACACACACCAGGGCAGAAAGGCAGATAAAATACTTCACAACTTGTTAAAATGTGATCACTCCAGTAGGGACATGACAAACCTTTGTCACAAGTCTCAAGATGATCCCTTGATGCTGAGCTGGAACATTTGATATATTGGTCAAAAAATCAGGCGCAATGTTTCCTTTCTCCTGTTACAAAGCGGTAAGCGGATAAAGTTAGCTGCAGAAATGGTGAAGCAGCTCTAGAGAAAATTAGAGAGTAACAAAGGAAAAGAGAATACATCTGTTGGCAGGCGTTCAAACGCCATCTCAATATATACGACACAGAAGTTCCGGACAATTGTTGAGGAAGCAGATTCTGTATAAATCTTCCATAAATCCAGCATCGGCAGTGAAATCTCAGGCCTGTGCTTCACCCTTTTGTTAATGTGGCTGAGAATTTCCATAACCTGACCAAATCCAAAAAAGAATTGACATCACACTTATTGACACCAATCCATAAAGCATGCGTAAAACATTAAAAAAATAGCTATGCTCCTTTACCAGAGAGCAGCCACATGTAGTACCACACCACTACTGAGTAACAGGGCAGAACCTGAACGGGTTTAGCATACTATAAATCAACGTTTAGGCACTCCTCAAATGCAGGATATTAGAAAGATCAGTGTAGAACACCACCATGGGTGTTCTAACTGTGTAAATAGTAGCTGAGGATATGCAACTCTTTGCGAACCATAATAGACCCAATTTTGCACTTAGAAAACTAATGGAAGCAATTGACGCAGGTAAAATTAAGTAGCAAACCCTCGGTCCTACCGCAGAAACTGAAATTTCATCACCGCGTGAGCAACATGTGACATCACGAAGGAACAAACTAATCTAACTGAAGAGGGAGAGCGTGACCCATGGCACACCCTGAAATTCAGATCGGGTAAGCGGCTGGAAGAGGAGGACGAGGCGCGGTCTGGTGCGCTTACGAGCTTGCGGACGGCAGGCGCGGGGGAGGCGAGCGAGGTGATGGCGTAGGGGAGGACGCGGGCGAGCACCGCGGCGAGGCGGGCGTCGTCGGCGAGGGCCAGCCGCGTGAGCATCCGGTCCAGGGAGTCCAACCTCTCCGCGTCCGTCTGCTCCATGGCGGCCGGCGCGGGCGCGGCCGACGGCGCCGGCTGCTCCGCCATTTTCCGCCCGGAGTTCCCTTCTTCCGGCGCAAGAAGGTGAGCAGGGGAGACTGGCCGAGTCGATGCTAGTCTGGTTCGAGTCCAACTGTTCATAGAAACAGAACCCGTGCGAGTCGGACAACTTGTTTTCCTTTGACAGGCTCATTACCCTCACGGAAAGCTTTATCAAGTTCTTTTTCTTGATGAAAATAATATTTATTCATGTTATCAAAGAAAAGAAAAGTTTATTATTCTCATGATGAAAACGTGAAAATGATAATTTCAGGCTGATTTCTCCATGTTCTCAGTAGAAATGTCTATTCGTGTTATGAAGCACGTGCAGCAATTCTGTTCGCCGCGTGCCTGTATGCTTCGAGTCTTGTTCAACCTGTCATGCCTCAGTCCATGGCGTACGCGATGTCCCTGAGCACCTCGGCGTGCTTGTGCCACAGCGACACGAACACGTCCACCCCTCCCTCTTTACCCAAGCCGGGGATCAGCACCACCACCCCGTCCAGCGGGGAATGCGCCGGCAGGATCCCGGCGAGCCGCCCGCCGCACCCGAAGTCCAGCCGGTGCAGCTCCAGGTGCAGCCAGCTGTCGGCCGCCACGTCCGGCAGCAGCACGCTGTCCTCGTCCCCGACCGCGGGCTCCAGCTCCTCGCCTCCGTGCAGCGCGCCGAAGTCGACGAACGACTGGAAGTACCGCCGGTCCCGCGCGCGGACGCCCGCCCGGACCAGCGCCGCCGCGTCGGCGAGGGAGCCGCGCGCCAGGGCCCGCGCGCTCGTCCCCGCGCTCGCCGTCAGCACGGCGTTGCCGAAGAAGCCCCTGGGCAGGGAGTCCGGCCCGAGCCGCGCGCGGCCGTTCACCGTGACGTTCAGCGCCGTGCGCGCGGGGTCGTCGGCGCGGCCGCGCGCCGCGGTGATCTTCCGCCAGAGGTGCGCGGACACGGTCTCGAAGGTGGTGTACTTGTTGTGCGCGCGGGCCTTGAGGTCGGCGACGAGCTCGCCCGTGAAGTGCAGCAGCAGGTTGGCGATCTCGGAAGGGTGGACGCGGGCGGGGGCGGCCGCCGGGCGGCGTCGTCCCGGGGCAGGAACTCGGCGCCGCGGTGCGAGTGCTCGAACTCGCAGCGCAGCGGGCGGCGCGGGACGACGGTGCCCGGCCCGTACGGCACGGGCGGGCGGTCGACGACCGGCGGCGCGCCGCTGGCGCCGGTGCGGACGGCGTCGGCCCAGGCGTGGAAGAAGGTGGACATGGAGTAGCCGTCGGCGGCCTGGTGGTGCGCGGACGAGGCGACCACGAGGCCGCCGCACGCGAAGCGGTTGATCTGGAGCACCAGCACGTGCGGCGTGGCCCCGTCGACGGGCACGTGCAGGCGCGCGAGGTCGCGGGACGGCGCGAGCGGGAGGTGGTCCGCGAGCGGCGAGGAGACCGCGGCCTCCACGACGAGCGCGCCCGCGCCGCCCTTGCCCGTCAGGAAGAACGGGCGACGGTGGTCTGGCTGGCTTGGGCGGCGAGCGGTGAGGAGCGGGAAGCGCGGGAGCGTGTCGGCGAGCGCGTGGAGGAGCGCGGCGTTGGTGGGGTTGGGCGGGGCGTAGGCGAAGAGGACGGTGACGTGGTAGGCCGGCGCGACGAGGTCGAAGACGGTGGGCGGCACCTCCGCCGACGGCTCCGATGGCGGCGGCGGTATGACGAGCGTCCGCTGCACCTGCACGTCCATGGCGCTTTTACGCAGAGCTGATCGTGCACGTGACTCACTGCGAGCGTATGAATGGTGACTCCTCGTTAGCTAGTGCAGATCGAGGTGTCGCTGGATGCTGGTGGTCTATATATATATAGCCCGCGGTGTTGAAACTTGAAACCTTTTCCCCTTCCCGTGTACGAACATGCATCGTGTCAAGGTCGCCGCGCGTCGATCTGCGGATCCTCGTAAATGCGCGTGGGCAGGGAGGTGCACTGCATGCAGTGGTTGACAAGTTGAGAGCTTAGCCGGATGGAATGAGAGGATGAGCATGCAAGCGTCACCTGAGGCCTCGGCCTTGGTCAGAGGATGCGCAGCTGGGCAAAGCAGTCTCATCTGCACGGGGGGGCAAAAGGCAGGCACCAACCAACCGCGGCATGGCTACGTTCAGAGGTTGAGCAGCGTCAGACTTGCGTGCGACATGGCGTCGTCCGACGGCGACCACAGCAGACCTGAACTGGGACTGGGACGAAATGCTCAACAACTACCTGGAGGCAGGCAGCCTGAACTGTTGACTTGACTGACTGACTGACTACTCTTCTCCGCCCATCGTGGGCCGCGTACTGCGTGCATGCTCTCTCTCTCTCTCTCTATTGGGCTGCAGCAAACTATCATCTCCTCCACCGTTGGTTGAATCGGGGCCCAACAGAACGGCGCACCTCCATCTCAGACAGCCAGCCACGCGGTGCGGCCTGCCCTGCACAAATGTTATCCGGGCCTCCAGCCTTACAACAGTTTTCAGCATATTCAACTCTTGTTTTAGCCTCCTTCAGAGAAAAAAACTCTTGTTTTAGCCGAGAGAACGTCATCAACCATTTGGCGATCTTTTTTTTCCTTTTTTTCTGCGAAAGGCATTTGGAGATCTTTTGATGTATTGATGAACAGTGGAACATTGGAAATGGTTCATTATTGCTTCTTCATCTCCTGATTTTCACTTGCTAGCTAAAAGTCACCTGATAGCTCAGTCACACTGCAGCCTGAAACGACCTGACTTCATTCGGATTTTATGCGACGGAACCACCCCACACATACACGCACCATCCGATGGTTCCGACAGAAACATTTCCTATCCTTATTCGGATTCATAATGAAACACCAAGTTGGCCTTCCTTGCCCTCCAATGCAAGGTCCTACCTTGGTCAACGAGCACAAACAACTTGCCATGTGGCCATCCATGGACGTGGCAGGCACACTCTTCTGAATACTTTAGCATCATCTTCACTCCTTCAGCGTACAAGTCCGGGTTGGATGCTGCAACTTGCCCCTGCGAGATGCAGAGTATATAAGCCAGCAGGCACACTCTTCCCTCTCATCCACAGGTCAACACAACAAAAGATACAAAGTCGACGGCAATGGCCATCCCAGAAATGCAAAGCTCTGCTGCACTCTCCCTGCTGATCCTACTGCTTCCCATACTACTGTACATCTCCTACCACCTCGGAAGAACCCTGACCAAGAAGAAACCCACCTCGCATGGCCTCAAATCCCACCCCCTCCTCGGCCACCTCCCGGCGTTCCTCAGGAACCGCCACCGCTTCCTCGACTGGTCCACCGAGCTCATCGTCGCCAGCCCGGACCAGCGGATGGGCTTCTGGATCCCCGGGATGCGGACGGGCATCGTCACCGCCAACCCCGCCGATGTCGACCACGTCCTGCGCGCCAACTTCGCCAACTACCCCAAGGGTGACCACGCCACCTCCATGCTCCGGGACTTCCTCGGACACGGCCTCTTCAACTCCGACGGCGACCAGTGGCTCTGGCAGCGCAAGAACGCCAGCCTCCAGTTCACCAGCCGCTCGCTCCGCAGGTTCGTCGTCGACGTCGTGCAGGCCGAGGTCGCCAACCGGCTACTCCCGCTACTGCGGCGGAATAACGCCGCCGCTGGCGGCGAGGCCGGCGTCGCCGTCCTCGACTTGCAGGACGTGCTCGAGCGGTTCGCGTTCGACACCATCTGCATGGTGGCGTTCGGGCACGACCCGGGCTGCCTCGCCGACGGCGGCACCCTGGACGAGGCGAGGTCCGACTTCATGCGCACGTTCGGCGAGGCGCAGGACCTCATCGTCGGCCGGTTCCTCGAGCCCATCGAGGTCTCATGGAAGGTCAAGAAGTGGCTAAACGTCGGCACCGAGCGCCGCCTGAAGAAGGCCATCGCCGACGTCCACGCGTTCGCCATGGACATCGTCCGCGCCCGGCGCCGGAGCGCGTCAGTGGACGCCAGGGACGACGTCCTGTCGCGGTTCGTGGCGAGCGACGACGCCCACAGCGACGACGAGGCGCTCCGGGACATCGTGCTCAGCTTCCTCATCGCCGGGCGCGAGACGACGTCCTCGGCGCTGACGTGGTTCTTCTGGCTCGTGTCGTCGCGGCCGGACGTGGTGGCGCACATCGCCGACGAGGTCCGCGCGGCGCGCGAGTCCGCCGGCACGCGCGCCGGCGAGCCGTTCGGCTTCGACGCGCTGCGCGGCATGCACTACCTGCACGCCGCGCTCACGGAGTCGATGAGGCTGTACCCGCCGGTGCCGATCGACTCGCAGTCGTGCGCCGCCGACGACACGCTGCCCGACGGCACGCACGTCGGCGCCGGCTGGTCCGTGACCTACAGCGCGTACGCCATGGGAAGGCTCGCGGCGATATGGGGCGAGGACTGCGCCGAGTACAGGCCGGAGCGGTGGCTCGGGGAGGACGGCGCGTTCCGGCCGGAGAGCCCGTTCCGGTACACCGTGTTCCATGCGGGGCCGAGGATGTGCCTGGGGAAGGAGATGGCGTACGTGCAGATGAAGTCGATCGTTGCGAGCGTGCTCGAAGAATTTGTGGTCGACGTCAAGAAGAAGGATGCCGCCGGCGGTGTGCCCGAGCCCGAGCACGTGCTCTCCGTGACGCTCAGAATGAAAGGGGGCTTACCTGTGCAAGTGAGGAGAAGGGTGGTCCATGGAGGTGCTGAATGATCAAGAACATCATCGGCTTCAAATTTCATACTTTCATCTCTCATTGGGATTTGTAAATAGATTTTGTTATGTTTATTTTACTCTTCTTTTTTGAGTTTCATCTCTTGTGACTGTTAGGCTAAATTCAACCAATAAAATGAATGCTTGATTACTTCTCAGGAGAAGTTACAAAGGAACATATTTCTCTCTTGCTGGGAAAGAAAAAACAATGCACACATGTACAACTGAATAGTGCCAGCAAAATTCCACTGCACTACAGACACAGCCGCAAATGTTGCACATATGGTTAGATCAGCAATAAGTATTCAAGTTTTCAGAAACAGCCAGCACTTCCGAACAGGTCCAGAACTGTATAGATCAGTTTAACTGCCTTCTATCAGGTTCTTTTTGTCCCCAATAGACAGTTTTGTATCAAAAGAACTGGATTTGATCAATTGACATACATGTCTCCTACTTCTAGTTATGATAAGGTGAAGAATAGTCTGTGTAGTACCTCTCATATTAATATATTGTCAGTTACTCATCAACTATATACAGATTGTATTTAGGCTGATGTCCTACACTACATGGGTGAAGTATCAACTGTCCTGCATGCCTAGTTCTGGGTGCTGTGAGGAAGCAGACCGATTTTCTTACCCGCAAAACAATCCAAGAGTTACCAGTGAGTAGCTTCTAAAGAGAAAACTAAAAGCAGGAAGCAGATGGTTCCATACCAAGAGCATCATAGAATTGCTTGGAATTGGTTCATCAAGGCTCAACATTCTCGAGCTTCAACACTTGCATACCTAATTACCTCTGGATCCATCAGTCTGTGACTTCACATTTCAATGCCTGTCACTATAGACGAAAGTTTCTTTAGAGCAATCAAACCTATTTACCAATTATAAGAGAGAAAGGCATTTTATTAATTGATCAGGAACCATAACTGAGAAACTAAGACAAGATTATTACCTTCAGTAGAAGATCTCAACTGGATATCATGTCATGCTAATAACACTGCTAGTCTTGAAATTCAGTGCCGAGGAAATTCTGTCAGCAATATTGATGTTGTACTCAGTATCCAGTTGCTGAAGTCAAATTCCAAATAACAGCCACACCTTGTTTCCAAAGCCAGGCAAACCATGACTCCATGAGTCAAGAACAGACAAATCTCTGATCCGGTTGTTGTATGAACTGAAACTCCTTAGCATATAACTGCAAGACCCTATAGACCTCAAGGCTAACTGAATTAACTACATGCTGATCAAATAGTGTCTTGTACCTAAAGATTATCTCGAATTCATCCTGCTGAAATTCATTAGGAAGGACGCCCCTCCAGTTGCTTGGTTTTCCAATAGAACAAAAGCCATAGAGTAGGGAAAGGAAGGTAACTGGGTCTGGCGTGTAGCCTTTGTTAGCCATCTCATCTTTCAAGTTCAGTGCCTTCTCAAGCATATTATGTCTACATAGGCTAAAGGTGATAGCATTGAGTGCTGAAATCCTTGGGTCCAATCCGTCAGAAACCATCCCCTTGAATACATCTAAGAGGGCACTCTTGTTATGAACCTTAACAGTGCTATGGCAGGTTAGGTTGATTATACAAGGCATACTTTTTCTGAGCCCATTAACTAGATAATGCAACGTAACTTCATTAGGAGAGCAATGATTAAGAAGCATGTTTTCAAAGTATGCAGCAGCTTTGATCACTTCATCTTTTTTAAACAGACTACCAATTATAATTGTATAGTGTATAACATTAGGAAAGAGACCTTTAGACTGCATATTGTCAAACAGATCTTCTGCACTGTCCATATCACCTATCTTGCAGTATCCACTTATTAGTGACGAGTATGTAACAACATTTGGGCTGCATCTCCGCTTCATCATATCACATAAGAACCTAAGAGCTGCACTTATGTTACCTTGTTTAGCATAGCCATCGATAAGTGTAGTATATGCAAACTCATCTGGAATACATCCAACCTTTCTCATGCTGCTCATGCACAGAATTGCCTCACTCATCATTCCGAACTTACAATATCCCTTTATCATAGCATTGTAGACAACAACATCAGGACAGACACCTTTTTCCTCCATGAATTCAAATATTTTCCTCGCATCACCGAGATTCTCACTCCTAATGAAACCATCGATCAAAGTAGTATACACAAATTTATCTGGCTGGACGTTTTGCTCGAGCATCTCTGCAAGAAGGTTCTTAGCTGCAGGAAGCATCCGTTTCTTGCATAGACCACTAATCAGTACATTATATATGCTAGCATCAGGCATCACTTGTCTCTCTGCCATCTTCTCCCGGACAATCAAGGCCTCACTGACCTGCCCAGCAACAACAAGCCCATGAATTAATGCTCCAAATGTAACCACATCCGGAGTATGACCTCTTCCCATCATTTCCACAAGCAAATCCGATGCAATCATCACTTCTCCACTGATGCAGAAGCCATGGATCAAAGGAGTATAGCTTAACTGATTTGGTTCCAACTCCCTCCTAATGGTCTCCCTCAAAAGCTGCTCAGCCTGTCGAACATCACCTTCCCGGCAGAACGCTGATATCAAAGTATTGAATGTGACCACATCCGGGTCACACCCACTTGCAAACATTAGCTTCAGAACAGCCATGTCCTGTGATGCTGACCGCCATTTGCACAGTGCATCAGTCAGAGTGTTGTAAATCTGAACATTGGGGCAAAACCCTTTCACCCTCATTTCCTGAAGTAAGCTCCCAATCTTGTCCAAATCACCTTTTCTCCCAAGCCAGTTGATAATAGCACCATATGTCACCACGGTAGGCAGGAATCCCTTCGTCTCCATATGGCCCAACAGCAGCAACGCCCTCCCAATGTCCCCGCGCCGGCAGTACCCGTCGATCAACACATTGTAGAACACGACGTGCAGAACGCACCCAGCTTCCCACCTCGCCTCAATCAGCTTCCTCCCCTCCTCCACCCTCCCTTCCAAGCACGGCCCCCGGACCATCACGCAGGTGCTGTAGTTGTCCGCGCCGCCCTCCTCGGCGAGCATTTCGTCATACAGCCTCCGGGCATCCTCCCAGCGCCGGCGCTCCACGAGAAGCCTGAGCAGGCGGTTGGAGTGCCTCGGCTCCGGGAGCGCGCCGTGCAGCTCCCTGGCGCGCGCGCACGTCTCGGCGGCCTTCCCGTCCATCCCGGCGTCCGCGTACGCGGCGGCGAGCGCGCCGAGGCAGGCGCGGCGGGGGACATGGACTGAAGCGTGGCGTCCGCGGCGTCGAAGCGGCGGGCGCGGGCGAGGAGGCGGAGCAGCGCGGAGTGGGCGAGCGGGGTCGGCGCGTCATGGTGGTGGCGGTGATGAGCCCGGGACCAGGAGAGGAGCGCGAGGGCGAGGTCGGGGTCGGCGAGGGAGGAGACGGCGGCGGCGAGGCGCGCGTCGGAGAGCGGGGGCGGGAGGAGCGCGGCGAGGGAGCGGGACCAGGTGGGGTCGGTGGCGCGGGAGGCGAGGACGCGCGCGAGCGAGGCCGCGAGGGCCGGGGTGACGGGTGGGTCCTGGCTGGGGCGGCGGCGCGGGAGCGGGGTGATGCGGGGCAGGAGCCTCGTTGACATCAAACGCTCCGGCGGCGGGCGGCGAGCACGGGGGCGGACGGCGGCGAGCGGCGCGAATGGGAAGACCTCAGAGCGGCATCGCGGCCGTTGAACGCCGAGGTTGTAAGCCCTCAGGCGGCATCCAGCCGTCCACGGGATCTGAGGACATAGCCGCCAGAGACTTGATCGAATTGCTAGTTCAGATGCTAGTTTCAGACTCCAAAGATTACAGCTCGATTCAGTGAACACACAAGTTCATTATTGCTGCACCGACAGGTTAAAGCATCGTAGCAATGGAAGAACGGAGTAGGCATGTTCAGCCGTGTCACGATAGCCGATTGTGTCGCCGTGCGAACAGCAGCGTGTTTTCTTAATTCTTTCCTCGCTGCAGACAGACCGCAGACGGTCACGCAGAGGCGCCATCGCCGCCAAATGCGCTCTGCAGAAAGCCCTTATTTTTTTCGTTGACGTTGAGGTGGGCGACGTCCCCGACCTTCTCCAAGATCCAATGGCGGTTGTCAGCGGAGACGTGGATCACGCTGATCGAAGTGTTGGGGATTCTCCTGCGAGCCGAGCTAGTTGGATCGGCGTGCCTGCAGATCTCCTCTATGGTTGCGCCATGGGAGACCACAATCACCCGCTCCCCTGCCAATGCAACATGTCAGAGCTTCAGTTTGCAGTTTGAAAATTGGCAACTATAATTACACGTCAGGTGCAAGATTCGACAGAGATAGTAGTAATACTGTGCAATTGGAAACTAAAGACTAAAGAGTAATCTGAACCTCAATACGTGGATCGCTGCTTACCCTTGTGCTTCGCGGCTATTGCGTTCAAGCAGGAAACACAACGCTCGGAAAGTTGATCGAGACTCTCCCCACCGCCCTATCAAAAAAAAAAAGATGATTAGTGAATAGTAGCGAGCAACAGGAAAGGCCTTTCAGGCTTTCATTGGTTCAGAAAGGATCCAAGGTCGCTTTGTCAACGCAGGCTTTGCAGTAAGCATGTGGATGTGGCAAAACCGTAAATGCCAAACGTTTTACTCCAACTAAGACTAGGTAGGATTTTGAGAGGAGAATGGAAGTTAGTTACCGGGATTTCTTGGTTCCTGTCACCCGACGAGAAAGCCTTGTAAGCTTCAGGCTTGCTTTTGACGGCATCATCAAACTTCTGACCGTGGAGATCTCCCATGTGCCTTTCTCTCAGTGCCTGATCGAACACCAGCTAAAACAAGCAATAATAGTTCAGATAATAGAACAGCAATTCGTGGACTGAGAGAAATTAGCACAAAGCCGCAGACTAGTAATTCAGGTTGTTCCAGAGTATTCATACATTGGATACGTCGCAAGCTGCTGCGATCGTTTGCGCAGTCTCAGCAGCGCGCTTCAGATCAGAGGAGTACACAGCAGCTGGCTTGGCTTCTTTGGACAGCCGACGGGCAAGCTTCAGGTTTTTTTAATAACAAAATCAGAACCACATAAAACTGAAATTATAATTCCGAGTCAAGCTACACAAAGTATAGTTACCATGATAGTTTGCTTTCTACCAGTCTCATTTAGCTCCGGATCCATCTGTCCCTGTTAAAAGAGTTTACTTCTGAGCCTCTGTCAAGGAGGAGAAAACTAATGGAACAATGGTGAGAAGGGCGGCCTTCTGTACTGAATTATTGATACTGTTAACAACGAGCACCTGATTCAACTGGAGGAGGAGCCATTTTCAAGTCATAACCATTGAAATCATAAAAGTTTTGAAAGAATGATCCGGAAAAAGGAGGATTTTGTTTTTCTTCTTTCTCGGTGCAAATTGCAGGTGGAGAAGGACAGGAAGAGAACATACCTGAATGACGCGGGAGGCGTTCCACGACGTCTCTCCATGGCGCACCACCACCACCTCTGCGATGTGCTCGCCGTGCGGCGATGCAGGAGACATTGTTCACTCTTGTGTCAACCGCTGCAGGGAGGGAGGGGATGTGGGGAATAAGGATATGGGTTAGCAGCAAACGTGCAGCTTCCAGGAACCCACCCGCTGTCCTTGTTGGGAATCCATTGCCTTGCCTTCGTATTCTATTTTTAGTTGTCAGATTTTGACCCTAATCTCGTCTTGTCACATTGCTTTAAGATCGAAAGACGGTGACCTGCCAATTAACAAAGAAACACTCGTTTCTGCGCCAAGTCATCCATCCAAGTTTGTTCTACCAGCTTGCTCAAGAATGGCTACCCAAGGATGCAAAAGAAAGGCGCGATTGCAGAGCGACTACTGAGTACACACAATCTTTACTGGCTCGAATATAAAAGGGTGGGTCGTCTCTTTTCATCATGATCCTATACGTACTAGTACTACTAGAGTACACGCAGAGAAAAATAGCAATAGAACCACGGAAATCTTTCAGCCTTGCGTGCCTAAATCGCCGGCGACGATATTGTCGACTCCATCTCCATGAACTCACTGCAAGCGTTACGCAGAGGCCCCGTCTCCGCCAAATGAGTTCTCCAGAAAGCCATTTCCGTCGAGATGGCTGACATCTCCACACCTCTCAAGGATCCACTGGCCTATGTGTTCCTGGGCAATCTTATTCAAATTTCAGTGTAGCAAATCATTAACAATCAGGTTTGCAGAATACCTATGTGTTCCTGGGCAATCTTATTCAAGTAGGAGACACATCGCTCAGTCAACTGATTCAGGCTCTCTCCACCACCCTGAACATCAATACAAAGTGTTGATAAGCCCTTCAAAGTGAAGTACAGATTTACGGTATGGGTTTATCATCGGGACAAGTAGCTAAGCAAAACTTGTGCTATTTTGAACATCTTCTTCAGTTGTAGCTAGCAATAATATGTTGAAAACATTGGTACAGCTATTCACATGGCTTAAGTCAATTCAACATCTGAATAAGTATGCACCGGCCATTGTAATTCGTAAGTGGAAAAAAAAAAGGAAGAGCAATGCAATCTATGCAAATCTATGCCAGATCTTCGGTACCATTTTCGCATTAAAACTTTAAAAGCTTGCAGATGATATATGCTAGTGATTCCATGACATCCTAGCAGTACTTTACAAGTCACCGGTTACTATTTCAATCTAGACAAATTGACCTGCAAACTTAATTATCGGTATTTCTTGATTCCTGCTGTCAGGATCAGAGCCCTCAGTAATTTTAAAAATATCAAAGCCCCTGAAAACATCTGGATTTTTATTTACAGCATCATCCCACTTCAAGCCTTGGAGATATCCCATGTGCCTTTCTCTTAGTGCCTCATTCAGCACCAACTGAAACAAAATGTTTTTGAGAAGGGGGACAAATACAATGCACTTATTCCATTTCCTTTCAGGAAAAAAAGAACAGAATGCCCTTACATTTGATACATCACAAACTTTTGCTATAATTTCTGCAGTCTCAGCAGCACGCTTCAAATCAGAAGAGTATATGGCAGTTGGTTTGGCTTCTTTTGACAGCCGATGAGCCGCCTTATAAGTTTCTGTTGACGCAAAAATCGTGCAGCGACCTTCACGTACTAGCATACTGAACCTGAATCAAAGGCGTGCCAGTTAATCTGAGCTGCTGATTGACAAGGAAACGAGAAGTTAAACTCGAGAGCGAAACGGCTGGAGTGCCGATTCTCTCCGATTGGTTATAACGGCAAAGCTGCCGATACGAATAAAGACAAACAGCTATGGAAGCCGATTGTCATGATGTAAGCAATGTAAAAAGCTACTAAAACGTAACCTGAACGGAGCTCGATAAACGACGCTCGAAACGGATCTAAATCGGCTGTGAAATAGTATATTTTGATAAGTCCGATGTAGCTGATAGAAGCTATTTCAAGCTGGATAGATTGGAGATAAAAACTACAACTACAAGATTTAAACTAAAACTTGCAGATCTAGCAAATATCGATAAATTGTGAATAAATCTAGACAGAACGACAGCGATACGCCCGAAGTTAAAGCCTAGAAAATATTCGGTAAACGCGGAAATCATCAGCAAGCCGGAGATCCAAGCGATGCAGCCCTGCTAGCTCGAAAGAACTCGTGGAGAAAGAAAAAAAGGATCGACGAAGTCCCCAGGTACGAAAAGTAGATTGCAAAGTAGGATTTTGTTTATGTTGGTGTGTACAAACTTTCTAGACCACGCAGGGTCGTTATTTATATCCTAGAATACAGACTCCTTGTCGATCACGACAAACACAAAACTTAACGCTAAAGAAATAAATTTCCTAAACAATCTTATCGACCCATGCAAGAGTCGGACTTGACACAAAACTCTAATTGACTACAAAACGCCTCTGTCCCAATCCGGCCCAATCGGCGATAACGCTCAATCGGCAATCGGCCGAACCCCTTTGTGCCAAATCGGCCAAACCTCCAATCGGCAATCGGCCGCACCCCTTTGTGCAAAATCGGCCAAACCTCCAATCGGCAATCAGCCTATCACACCCTAAATGTCAGAATAACAAAAATCAGATCATTAGTGTAACAATATAAATGAAGAGCTAAGAAATATTTAAATCAATTCCTCATATCTTGCTTCTACGGGATATGGATACGTGCATATGTATATGTGCATGAGTACATGTACTTTAATCAAACAAATTAAATAACTTTCACATCGATGCAAATATGACTACAAAATTGAATAGGCACATCATTAATGACATGATAAATAAAAGTCTAGTTGAAACATCAGGAAGAATACGAACATTTGCACAAGAGATGATAAGTCATTCGAATCACGCTTTCTGAAGTTTTGAATTATCTTTTGAATCATAACTCAAATAAATTTTGGCCTGAAACAAAACTTGTAGAACTTTTTATTTTTAACAACTTTCATGTTAAGTGAATTTTGAGCTGCAACACAGAAATGTGAGAAAATATTATTTTTATGATCAGACACTTAAATTTCATCAAATTCTTGCATTTCAGTCCCTCCCCACCCCCCTCCCTTCTCTGCTCGCTGGCTGAGGCTGTCGGAGTTCGCCGGAATCCCGGCCGCACCTCAACGGAGCTGTTGCTCCGCGCCGCGACACCCCTACCCGACCGCCCCGGCCCGAACAAAACCCACCCAAAGGTAGCCCCCAACCTCCTCTTGCTCCTCCCCCACCTTTCCCTCGCCACCGGCGAGCGAGCTCACCGGATTTCGGCCGGACAGAGTCTTCCCCGCCATGAATCACGGCCAGGGGCCACATTGCAATCGTCCAAATCTTCCCAGGGGGTTTTCTGCTAGTTTCAGGGACCTATCTGCGAGACCTCGTTTTAACTTTTGTTTTCAAAAAGCTGTCACTTGTGAAATCCACCAAAATTCATAGAAAAATCTTAAAATGGTAAATAATGACTTTTTGGAATCCTTGAGAATAGATCTACACCCTGGAACCATAATATGATATGTTGAAGTTTAAAGTTATTGCTGTAGAAATGGATTTATGCTTAATAGTGTTTTAAAGCTAGTTGTACTTGTCTTTTTCATAACTGATGTTTAGGCCATGAAATGACATCAAACTTTTTTGGTAGAATATAAATGTGATTCTAGTTCTTTTGTAAAAATTTCATGTCTAGTTCTGGTCCCTAGAATTAGTTCTTGTTAAATCTTTATTGGGGCAATAAATTGGTAGATGTACTTGTTTATGATGTTGTAGTGTAGATATGTATGTGGACTTCTTATTGCATGAAGGCTAGTGTAAAATTTTGAGGCTCAATGCTACTGCTTAACATACTTTTTTTTCATATATAAGTACATTAAGTCTTAATAAATAGTTACTTAACTTGGAAAATGTTAATCTTTTTACTAGGGGACATTTTGAATTAGCTCGTGCTGTAGAAAAAGTTTGATGCACAGAAACTCTTTAGAACCTCCTGTTGAAATAGATCTTCATTAAAGTATATGTGTCTTGTCTTATTTCTTATGCTCTGTATCATGCACAATAAAATTTAAAAAATTTAAAGTACACGTATATGGATACATTAGAACCTTGTAAAATTTTTAGCATTAATAATTGCATGGTTTGTTCTGTACAAAGAGAACGAGTTTCTATCTGTAGCTGTTTAGTTTATTTTTCATCATTATTCTGCTGCATGAAATGCTTTGAAATTTTTACAGTAGAATTGTAGCTAAGAAGTGTGCTCTGCATAAAATTTTAAAGAACAGAACCTATATCTAGCTCGTGTCACTTTAATTATCTTGCGTTGTTAGTGAAAAAGAAAAATGGCTGCATGTAATGACTTATGAAAACACCCCCTTTCACCTAGTGAAATAAATAAGTGTAGTTTATACTCAATAAATGATTGCCCATGTACTGAGTAAAGTTCTTTCATAAATACAACTTGGAGCTTTGTTGTTTCTAACTTTATAGTAAAATATTTGATTTAAATAACCCACCAACAACACTCATACTTACTCTCGCTGACGGAACGTACGAGCTGGTGCTCGAGTCCAAGAGTGAGCAACGCGAAGCACAAGTTAATCTAACTGAAGTTGTCCAAGACCCGAACCAAAGTTCGGAAGAGCCCAAGACTAGCTTAGCTTAGGAAAGCAAGCCCCGGAGCATGAACCCTATTTTTCCAAATTATGCAACTTATTACTCTATTTTACTTGTGCATTAAGTTTATAGGAGTTGAATGAAAACTTAGTTGCAGGATCCTAGGTACCCATGCTCTGAACACTAGACGTAAGGTTCAATAGAATGCTATGCTAATAGGACCCGGTAGAAGTCGAGTGATTTCCTGTCACTCGCGAGAATATAGGAGTTGAATGTTTACTACATGCTGCAATCATAAGGTCGACGGACGGGGCTGTGGTGCGATGTTCATGTTGATGATTGAGGCCCCGTCTGTTTAGCGAAAATGCTAAGGTCGCAGTGTGTGGTAGTGGTGGTTAAGCGTTTGAACGTACTAACCACATGCTAAGAATATGGTAATCGGTAAGCTTATGTACTGGATTGAACCGAGGCCGGAACATACTCCCCACCATCTTGAATTCGTTCACATCTAGCTAATGGCGGGTGCATGTGCCGCCATGGCCCGATGTCATATCGTGGTCCATGGGGATGTGTAGTCGAGGGCGGTGGGCCTGTTCCGTGAAGCGGGGATTGAAGGAAAATGTTGCTTGGGGTGACCATTCGGTGCTCCAGGCGTGTGTGTTAGGTTTCACCTTGCAAGGTTAAGAAATTCGATTCGAATCGTCCGTTTCTCGCGGTATTGAGACTTCTTGATTCTTTTACCACATAGAGTAAGAAGAAAAACAATGATGATGATTAATCTTGTTGGATGCAAATTAATTCTTTCACCATGTATGATATTGGATAGTTGCTTACCTAGAATGGTTAAGGAAACTAGAACTTGGAGCTAAAATTTGAAAGTAAGGACCTACTTGTAGATGCATTTCAGCGAAACAAACCCTTCAAGCCAAAAGTCTTGCATGTCTAGGAGTCGGCTTAGTATATTCCACTAGTCGGGTAAGCCTCGCTGAGTATTAGTATACTCAGCCTTGCTTGTGGCTTTGTTTTCAGGTGATACTTTTGAGGACATGATTGCTAGTTTGACTTGGCCGTGTACTCTTCCTCCTGGTTGGTCGGTGGAATGGGATGCGTCCCCGATCAATGGTGATAATGCCGAGTGATGTCTTGTACGGGCTTCATCAAGACATCATGTATCGTCGAGTAGTTTATCGTTTGTTTTCCGCTGCAATGAACTCTGGAGAACTCGTTTACTTTTAAACTCTGAAGTACTTTGTTTTACAAATTCGAACTTGGTCTGTAATAATAAATTTATGTTGAACACTGTGATGTAAAATTTGTGGAATGTTGTATTCTCTAGGCTCGCCTTTGTGTGAGTACTTTGTATATGTTGTTTCAATCGGCAAACCCGTGGTTATCTCGGGAGGTTACTCGACAGACCTATGGATTACTCCTTTTGAAGTGCGAGTTAACCCCGATTGCCCTCGTGGTGATGGTTAGCGCACTTGAGCCGGATTAATTCAGGTGGTTCTGCCACACGGCCGCACCCCTTTGTGCAAAATCGGCCAAACCTCCAATCGGCAATCGGCCGCAGCCCTTTGTGCAAAATCGGCTAAACCTCCAATCGGCAACTCCATCGGCCGATCCTCTTTTATCTCCTCTCACTCATCTGACTCAGCTGATTTTCCTTCTTCACTCCATGGAAGGCCCTCCTACCTCTTTCCGACGCCGATCTTGACACGTGCCAAAAAACGGTGTCAACACATGCCCCCCAGTTTCGGAGTAAAATACCTTTTTATTTCAAAAATTTTTCTCATTCCATAATTGCTTTCCGAAACCGAGTGTACCTCGAATCCTGCGCTCTTCGCAAACGGCGAACATAGAACACAACAACCCCTTCATTTTCTCTTCTGCAAACGAATCCTGAAGAACACCAAATCAAATCATGGTGTCATCCTCCTCTTCAGTCAATCAGGTGAGGGTTATCAGCCTATCTTTACCCCGCCGATTTCATCATTATTTTACATTTTTCCTTTTCTTCTATAGCCTCCAGACTCAACAACTAATAATCTTGAAGCAATACTTCAAATCCTCTAATCCAACGAGAGGATTTCTCAGGCTGACAAAAATTTGATTCAAGCTAACATTGAACAAATAAGAGACTTCATTCCACCAGACTTGACTGCAGTCCTGTCTTCAATTAACTCCACCGGCCTGAGGCGTCAGCGCAATCGGCAGACTCAAGGTCTTGGGCTATTATCTTCTATCCTGGTCATCGGCTATTTTATTCTTCTATCAATCCAAGATCAGATGCAATCTTTTCTTTGTAACCCCATAGATCCAAAGTTTATTGATGTAATTTTTGCTCTAAGGGCGACACATATCGTGTCAGCCTTGTATTCAATCGATGAGAATCGAATCCAATCGGCCGATAAATCCTCAACGATTTTTACTTTGTTACTTATTTTTTATACCAAAGGCGATTTTAGCAAATCGGCTATAGCGCATCCGATTCTTCCATACAAATCAGATAAGCATCCACCCATATACTGGGGTAATACCTCTTTAGATACTGTTGACGCCAGATTTTGACACGTGTTGAATCGGCGTCAGGAGGAGAAGATTGGCCGATGCGGCAGATCTGAAGGCTACAGTAAAGAATCGGCCGATTGAGGTAACAGTTGGAAATCGGCCGATGGGTGATGCAGCTTGCGCCAACAGGATGGGACTACTTCGGAGGGTCCCGGTCAAAAGTTGGTCAACAGAGCGATGCTAAGTCGGTCGGGAAGCAATTGAAAAAGTCCTGATTGGATTAGGAGACGGCGGCGGAAGATTCTGCGGGAGTCCGTTTCCTTTTTAAAAGATATTATAGATATAGTAGTTTTCCTATTTTTAAATAAGGTTGTAACGAGTCGTAATCGACCAGGAGTCCTAGTTTTAGGGTATAAATAGGAGTCGTCAGGGCTTTGCAGAGACATCAACACATCAATCAACAACAATACTTCTACTTTTCCAGCAATTTATTTTCAAGTCGGCGACTTCGCCAATGCTTTTCTTCTTTCACGAGTTCGTACGGATTGGCAGGGCTGCATCAATCTGATCTCCGGCCAATTGGTAGGTTCCGCTTATCAAGTAATACCCGAGCTTTAACTACGGGCGCATCGCTGTGGTTTCGTTTGGATTTATTCACCAGTTATCGATATTTACTAGAATTGCAAGTTTTACCTGTTATTCTAATATTATCACCAGTTATCCAGCTTGAGATCGGAGTAATCGGCTTCCTCATCGTTCTTCCTCGATTTATCATCTTACAGCCGATTAGATCTATTTCAAGTGCTGCCTCTGTAGTAATTGTTTAGATCGCTCTAGCAGTTTTCTTTACAATTACTACACAATTATCGGCTGGTCCATAGCCGATCATCTCTACAGCAAATCGGCCGATTCGCCGCCGACGCGCTCCTCGGGACAGATCGGAACTCCAGCCGATCGAAGCGCCTGGAATTTAATACTTTATTTCCTTGTCAATCAACAGGTCAGATTGACTGGCACGCCGCGCGAACCGCACCAGGGCGATAACCTGAACAGGAGCTAAGCAGATTCTCCCGGGTCGTGTGTCCGACGCTGAAGACCATCGGCCGATTCCTGTCTGGCCGATTTTAGCGCCAACAGATACTTCCCATTTAAAGCTCTAGAAAATTCTTCTCCTTCAAGCATCTCCAAAATATACGCATTGCCCGGAGCGCACCGATTTATGCGATACGGTCCTTCCCACGTTGGTGACCATTTGCCAAATTTAGGGTCTTTGGATCCAATCGGCAATATGAGTTTCCAGACCAGATCTCCTTGAGAGAACTTTTTAATTTTAACTTTCTTATCGTACCATCTGGCTACCATTCTCTTGTTTTCCTCAATACTAATCAAGGCTCTCAGCCGATATCCCGCCAAATCTTCTACTTCATTTTTCATCAAAGCCGAATAATCATCGGCTGTGAGTTGATCTTGAAACATTGCACGCCTCGACCCTATTTTTAATTCCAAAGGTAATACGGTTTCATGCCCATAAACCAACTGATAAGGAGACAACTTTGTAGACCCATGACAAGCCATACGATAGGCCCACAATGCTTCATTCAGAGTGGTGTGCCAACGTCTTGGTTGTTCCTCAACTTTCCTTTTTATTAACTTGATAACCCCTTAGTTGGCTGCTTCGGCTTGACCATTGGCTTGAGCATAGTAAGGAGAAGAATTCAATATTTTAATCCCCATACCAGTGGCAAAATCACCGAACTCTCCTGAAGTGAACATACTCCCCTGATCGGTCGTAATAGTTTGAGGAGTTCCAAACTGATAAACAATATGTTCCTTGACAAAATCAATCATATTGACCGATGTTACTTTCTTCAAAGGAATTACCTCAACCCATTTTGTAAAATAATCAGTTACCACTAATATAAACTTATGCCCTTTACTTGATGGAGGATAAACTTGACCGATCAAGTCAATTGCCCAACCTCTAAACGGCCATGGCTTAATTATTGGGTTCATTGCTGATGCTGGGGCTCTCTGCACATTGCCGAACCTCTGACATTCCTGACAACCTTTATAATATCTAAAGCAGTCCTCCAATATAGTTGGCCAGAAATACCCATTTTGTCTGATCATCCATTTCATTTTAAACGCCGATTGATGAGCCCCGCTTGTCCCTTCATGAATCTCACCCATCAAGTTCTTAGCTTCTTCTTTGCCAAGATATTTGAGCAAGACCCCATCAATTGTTCGGTAACACAACTCATCTTCTAGTAGAACATACTTAGTCGCCTGGTACCTTTGCTGGCTGTCAACTTTCTTAGATGTGTCCTTCAAATAATCGGCTATCTCCTTTCTCCAATCATCGGCCGCTAATTCTACCGCCATTGCTCCATAAATTGGTCGATATCATGAAGCATCCTGAGCAAGTTTATTGGCTTCTTCATTATATGCTCTGGGAATATGCTCGATCATCACAGTCTTGAATTCTCTTAACAACTGGAGCCATTCTTCATGATAAACCTTCAAAATATCGTCTTTGCATTCATATTCTCCAAGCAACTGATTAATAACCAGCATAGAATCCCCAAATATTTCAACAGCATCGGCCTTGATTTCTCTTAATAATTTAATTCCCCTCAACACAGCTTGATACTCAGCCTGATTATTCGTAGCAGTCTTTTCAATCGGCAGCGAGAACTCAAAATTTGCCCCCTAGGCAAAATTAGTACTATGCCGATTCCCGATCCTACTCCACAAGATGATCCATCGAAGAACAAAGTCCACGGCGCAGGTTCCAAAACTTTAACCTCTGAGCCACAATGCTGAGTCACAAAATCGGCCATGACTTGCCCCTTGACACCTTTATCCGATTCATACCTTAAGTCAAACTCGGATAATGCCAGAATCCATTTTTTGATTCTCCCATTCAAAATCGGCAATGACAACATGTACTTAACAACGTCATCTTTGCAGACAACGGTACATTCTGCCAATAATAAATAATGCCTGAGTTTGGCGCAAGAGAAATATAGGCACAAACATAGCCTTTGAACTGTAGAATATCTGGTTTCAGCATCCAAAAGTCTCCTACTGACATAATAAATCACCCGTTCTTTAGACTCAAATTTTTGAATAAGAGCAGATCCGATAGCATTTTCATCAGCCGATAAGTACAATTTGAACGGCTTATCCCTTTGAGGAGGCACCAACACTGGTGGGGTCACCAAATACTTTTTAATATCCTCCAATGCTTTTTGTTGATCAGATCCCCATACAAATTCTTGATTGACTTTAAGCTTTAACAAAGGGCTGAACGGCCGAATCCTCCCAGATAAATTTGATATGAATCTCCGGATGAAATTAATTTTGCTGATCAACGACTGAAGCTTAGTTTTATTTGTTGGAGGAGTAACTTTATTGATTGCACCAATCGTCTTTTGACTGACCTCGATGCCTCTTTGGTGCACCATGAAACCTAAAAACTGTCCAGCCGATACGCCAAAAGCACACTTATTTGGATTCATTTTCAGCCCATGTTTTCTTGTGCACTCCAAAAGTTTACGTAAATTGGCCAAATGCTGCTTATAACCTTCTGACTTAACCACGACATCATCAATGTAAATCTCAACTATTTTGGCGATAAACTCAAGGAATATGTAATTCATGGCTGTAGGATCTAGGATACCGACTAGAGGGGGGGGTGAATAGGCGATTTGAACTAAAATCAAAACACTATTAAAATTTGATTAGTAACACAAGAGAAATCCTATTTCTCTTTAACTCTTATCTAGATGAAGGTTTGCAACCTAGGGTGACAAGTATCAATTCAATCTCTAGGAATGTAAATGCTCAAAGTAAATTGCAAGAAATAGCTTGAGCAAGAGAAATAACCAAGCACACAAGAGACCAAAATTTTTCCCGTAGTGTCAATGACTTGCCGGTCACCGCTAATCCACGTTGAGGTGGATTCAAAGCTCCAACCGCTCCTCTATCAAGTCACACTTGATGTATGAGCCGACTTGGATCAATGAACCTCTCCAAACCTCGATTCCACTAGAGTTGCCCTTCACCGCTCCGGTGAGGTGAGCACAAGTCCTCTCACACGAACAACCGGGGCTCCTTCACAATCTCTTTGAAGGGCTCAACGGTTCCACAGCTCCAAGCCGTCTAGGAGGCGGCAACCTCCAAGAGTAACAAGTCGACGACGCTTGCTTGAAGACTCCCTAGTGCCACAAAGCTCAAACACTTGATGCAATGCACTAGGATGCTTTCAATCTCACAAAGATGCAACCTCAAAGCCAAGTGAGTGAGAGAGAGGAGGAAGAAGGCTCAAATATGTCAAGGAAGCTTTTCAAAGTGCCAAGAGAGTTCACCCACGGCCGGCCATGAGTTCATCTTTCTTGCTTCATTTTCATTTTATTCCTGCACATATCTCATTCAAAGCATCATATCTCTTAAATTGTAATTGTCACTAATCACCAAAATTAGATTAGTGCCTAGATGCACTTTCACTTACCCGCGGACAGTCCGCCTGTGGCTATCAAATTCAACCCGAGGACTGCCACTTTGAGACCAATTTTGAGATTCAACTTGGGATCATAGCTCATGATAAACTTGAACACATCTACTAGGAACAAGAAATCATCTCATACCATGATAGAAGTGTCTCAAACCAATATTTCAACATGATCATGAATGAGAATCAAAAATAGCTCAAAAATACACCTAAAATACTAGTGTTGACGCCAGATTTTGACACGTCTTGAATCGGCGTCAGGAGAAGAAGATTGGCCGATGCGGCAGATCTGGGAACTACAGTAAGGAATCGGCCGATCGGGGTAACATTTGAAAATCGGCCGATTGGTGGCGCCGCCTATGCCAACAGGATAGGATTATTCCAGAAGATCCTAGTCAAAAGCTGGTCAACGCGGCATGCTAAGTCGGCCGGAAAGCAATTGAAGAGGTCCTGATTGGATTAGGAAACGGCGGCGGAAGATTCTGCGGGAGTCCGTTTCCTTTTTTAAAGTTATTATAGATATAGTAGTTTTCCTGTTTTAAATAAGGTTGTAACAAGTCGTAATCGACCAGGAGTCCTAGTTTCAGGGTATAAATAGGAGTCGCTAGGGTTTTGCAGAAAACAACCTACATCAATCAACAAAATACTTCTACTTTTTACCAGTACTTTACTTTTCAAGTCGGCGACTTCGCCAATATCTTCTTCTTTCACGAGTTCGTACGGATTGGCAGGGCTGCATCAACCTGATCTCCGGCCAATTGGTAGGTTCCGCTTATCGAGTAATATCCGAGCTTTAACTACGGGCGCATCGCTGTGGTTTCGTTTGGATTTATTCACAAGTTATCGATATTTACTAGAATTGCAAGCTTTACCTGTTATTCTAGTATTATCACCAGTTATCCAGCTTGAGATCAGGGTAATCGGCTTCGTCATCGTTCTCCTTCGATTCATCGCCATACAGCCGATTAGATCTGTTTCAAGTGTTGCTTCTATAGTAATTGTTTAGATTGCTCCAGCAGTTCTCTTTACAATTACTATACGATCATCGGCTGACTCATAGCCGATCATCTCTACAGCAAATCGGCCGATTTACCGCCGACGCGCTCCTCAGGACAGATCGGAAATCCAGCCGATCGACGCGCCTGGAATTTAATACTCTATTTCCTTGTCAACCAACAGGTCAGATTGACTGGCACGCCGCGCGAACCGCACCAAGGCGATAACCCGAACAGGAGCTAAGCAGATTCTCCCGGGTCGTGTGTCCGACGCTGAAGACCCATCGGCCGATTCCTATCCGGCCGATTTTAGCGCCAACAACTAGATAGGTATGCTAAAAATTGCAAGATGCACAAGCAAGCACATGCACTTGGTTTCAAGCCATATTTGAGAAGTCAATGACATTAAGCTCATTTCTTAGCTTGCAAAACCTTTACTCATCCAATGGCTTGGTGAAAATATCCTCCAATTGATCATTTGTGCTAATACCATCAATTTTGATATCACCCTTGCTCATATGATCTCTAAGAAAATGATGCAGATTCTCCCGGGTCGTGTGTCCGACGCTGAAGACCCATCGGCCGATTCCTATCCGGCCGATTTTAGCGCCAACACACTTTTGGCACGCCCGGTGGGACCATCCAAGACCTGATATGTCGAACAACGCAGAAATCTCTGACAGCAACATCATTGGGGTCACAGAAGCTGATCTCAAGGACGACCAGAGGGAGGAATTGGCCAAACATCTAGAAGATTACAAGAAGATATACCTCCAGTCGTTCAGTCGTACCAGAAGCAGGGAAGCAGTTAGGAAGGCCCCTATTCCAGCACCTCGCCACATCACCATTGCTGAAGACTCGGGCAAGATGTCGGAGATGATTCAACAGTCCGTGTATCAAGCATTCATTGATCAATCCTCGGTGATGAGCAACACGGTGTACAACGCCGTCGTCAACTCTCTGGCTAGCGGAGCCGTTCAAGGTTATCAGGGACCGGCATATGCCCCTCCAACCACCCTGCCGGCCAGAAGCTTACCGTACACATCCCAATCGGCTTCTCAGCCGATATTGACGCAGCGCGAGGGGTACAGCTCTCCACCACTTTCGGCGTCTCCAAGATACAGCGGTGCACCTTATCTCCCATCGCGAGCACCGCTTCAACCCGTCCAGATGGCTTCTGTGCAAACACTACCTACAAGCTCAGTGCCTTGGGGGGCATCAGCCACGACGTATTTCCCCGAGCCAGCGAATCGGCACGGCACTTATCCGTTTCAGGTGCCGTACCAATCGGCCGCCCGGCCGACGGTCTCTCAGTACCAGCCGATTTTACCGGAAATCGGCAGGGGGGCAAGCACTGTGGAAGCATTCAGAAGCACGGTGCCAGCGACGACGTACGAAGGGGGTGCGGACGCGTTTCGCCAGCAGTTATCGGCCGCTCAGCAAAATTTGCCGATTCATCACCTGGCTGAACGAGCCCTTCAACACGTACCCGCGCCGCGAACAACTGTTCATCAGCAGCAGGTGGACTGGACGGCAAGAATAGCAGAGGTAATCCAAGATCAGTTTGGGCTGAAGCCGAAAGTTCAAACTTATACTTACAAGACGCCGTATCCATCGGCCTATGACTTGTTGCCGTTCCCACACCGCTACAAGGTTCCTGATTTCACCAAGTTCTCAGGGACGGATGACACATCCACTGTGGAGCACATTAACAGATTCATCATCCAGTGCGGAGAAGCTGCCACGCAAGACGCTCTTAGGGTACGGTTATTTTCATCATCTCTATCCGGATCGGCCTTCCAGTGGTTCACCACTTTACCGCCAAATTCTATCGTCACGTTGGCCGATCTGGAGAAACAATTCCACAAGTACTTCTATGCGGGAGTACACGAGATGAAGCTTTCGGATCTAACCAGCCTCAGGCAGAGGAACGATGAGCCGGTGACAGGGTATATACAGAGATTCAGAGAGATCAAAAACAAGTGCTACAGCCTGGCCCTGACCGATGCACAGTTGGCCGATATCGCTTTCCAGGGCCTCTTACCGCAAATCAGAGAAAGATATGCCGCCCAAGAGTTTGAGAGCCTGAGTCAAATCGTCCACCGATTGTCAGGGCAAGAGATCCGACCGCTTGAACAGCGAAGGAGCTTTCAGAAGAAGGTGGCGTATTTGGAGGGATCTGAATCCGACGTAGAGGAAGAAATCGGCCTGGCGGAATGGGTAAAAGGGAAAAAACCAATATCCTGCCCCTTTGGCAAGAAGGAGCCAGAGACATTCGGATTTGACACGTCAAAAGCCGATAAAATTTTTGATCTACTGCTTCAGGAGGGACAGATCAAGCTGTCGCAGCATCACACCATCCCTACGGCCGATCAGCTGAAGAAGATGAAATACTGCAAGTGGCACAACGCTACTTCTCATGACACCAATGAATGTAAAGTCTTCCGCCAGCAGATACAATCGGCCATTGAACAAGGGCGGCTCAAGTTTGAGACTCCAACCAAACCGGCAATGCCGATGAAGATAGATCAGCATCCCTTCCCGGCCAACACGGTCAACGCTGGAGAAGAATCAAGTCAAACCAAGGTGCTGACATCAGAATCGGCGAGAAGAGGTGGCGTTGTTGATCCCAAGAGGCAGATCACGACGGAAGAAATCAGAAGGAACAGGCGAGGACCAGAACGACCACACAGGCCTGTCACCTCCCGATTTCTACTCAGTAAATATCGGCGGCAGCAAGAACAAGCACAACACCAAGAAGAGATAATACGTCGGCATGAAGATCACTGGCAGTGCCCGTTCTTCATCCACTGCTGGGAAAATGATATCAGGTTGCCATCTGCCGATAACTGTCCGGAGTGTAACGGACCAAACCGCAACGATCGCCTGAGGCCACACTCTAGGGACAGAAGTTTAGAGACGATCAACAGAAATCGGCGCGAAGAACGGCGCGTTTCGGTGCATAATCGGCTGGGGGGCAGAGTTGACCAGTACAGCAGGTCAAAAAGCAAGATCGGCCAGCAAGATGGACTGGGGGGCAGGATCAGCGCACACGATCGGCTGGAAGAGGTGGCCGATGATAGGGTATCAGACGAAGATCCCCTAGGGAAGGAACCAAAGTGGGAACACGCCAGATCATCGGCCAAACCAGTGAATCCCAGGTGGTGTCCTGACGGCCTATCCAGATCCCAGAAGCGAAGGATCCAACGCCTACGCCAGTGGGAACATCAAGAAGAAGAGCAAAGACACGTGCCAGAAAGAAGGAATGTGAAATCTCGAATTTGGCGCCCAAAGAAGAACGATCAGAAAGCAAACAACCAAGAATCGGCAGCCGAAATTGATATGGTATTCATACTGCCGATGAAGTTCATGGCGCCAAGCGATTGGGATAAAGTGACAAAAACAGAAGAAGAGCAAATGGCACAACTGGTATTAGAGCCGATGACGGCTATGTTTGAGAAGCCAGAGGAAGAAAAACGACAGCACCTCAAAGCGCTGTTTCTCAAGGGCTGGGTCAACGGAAGACCCGTCACCAGACTACTAGTAGATGGAGGCGCGGCAGTCAACATCATGCCGTATGCCATGTTCCGCAAGCTGGGCAAGGGCGACGACAACCTCACCAAGACGGACATGATGCTGAAAGATTTCGAAGGCAACGTATCACCCGCCCGCGGAGCATTCTGCGTCGACCTCACCATCGGCAGTAAGACCCTCCCCACTACTTTCTTCGTCATTAATGGCAAAGGGTCCTATAATATGCTGCTCGGTCGCGACTGGATACATGCAAACTGCTGTGTCCCATCTACCATGCATCAATGCCTTGTGCAATGGGTCGGCGACAATACAGAGATAGTAGCTGCCGATTCTGTTTACAGCGTTGCAGGGGCCGACACACAACAGTGGAGCTGCGAACACGTCAAATGTATATCTGGCAGGACTTGGGACACTGACTTCCTAAAAGTGTCCGATTTCGGTCTACAGCCGATCCAAGCAGTCGGCTCTGAGGATTCAGCTCGTTCGAAAGAATGAGAAGCTGAGGCATGGGTTCACGTCGGCCAATTCATTAGAGATGGGAGATTTAAGAGATAGCATCAGATCAAGGCCGACGTACGTTGGTACCGATGGGGATTCTGACAACAAAAAGAAAATGTGTCGAGTTAACATGACCGATTTCTCATCGGTTTTCTGGCTACACATCCGGTGAAAGAGATATTGGGATTCATTGTTAGGTGGAAAGTACAGATTACATGAAGCAGTTCAAAATCAAATCGGCGCGGTGGCATTAAGGAACAACAATGTTTAACATATTGTTTACAGCCCAAGGAAAGTATCTATGGCTACAATCGCTCGTCGTCTGATTTGATCGGCCGATTCTAATATCCTCTGATCACTTTCGACCGATCCTGACACTTCTGACACGCGGCGATGGAGTCTTATTGCTTCACGGGCCAGATGTTGTCTTTTTTGCTTCAGCTCGCTGATCATGGTTGGGAGTTCTTGGAGCTTTTTCTCTTCAGCGGCTATCTCTTTGGTTATCTGTTCCATCTCCTTGGCTAGTTCTGCTCTCCTCCGTTTCAGCCGATCTATTGTGCCAACAATGTCCGGACGGCAGTTCTCGAGGAAGTTGATTTTGTGATGTACTTCCTGGGCCTGGTGTTTGTACGAGTCAACCTCCTCCTGAGTTTTGGCCATCTGAGCGTGATCGACCATACGTCGCAGCGCCCGCGAGACCGGAATCCGCATGCCCTCTATATAGGCAGCGTACCCCAAGTCTTCCGACACTTCTTCCGGAATGTGATCTACGACCTCATTGAAAAGTTGTCGGATCGGCGATGCATCTTTCACCAGTCGGCCGATGTCACCTTGGAGCAGAGTACGGATGCTCTCGAGCTTAGAGCGGACATCGTCGGAGGCAGAACTCGGTGGAACCACATGTGAGGCAGTTTCTTCTTCGTCGGCCAAGGAGACAGCGAAAGAAAAGATACTATTGTTAGGAGAATCTTGCTCCTGTAAAGGAACGAAGCAAAGGGTAAGCAGGTAGTGAGAGGAAATCGGCCGATTCTGATGGTAAGATTGTTACCTCTTTGAAACGGATCTCTCTTGGCTGCGCCGGTGGAAGTATTTCCCTTGTTTCAGGGATTGGTGCACTGGGTTCACCAGAAGAAGAAGATTCGATCATTATTGGTGCTCCGCTTGGGCCAGCTTCCTGAGAAAGATATAAATGCTCGTGAAGGTACTATGGAAAATAAGATAAGATGGTAATGGGAAGTTGACATGCCTCTGCGGGTTCTCCGGTCGATTCCAGCTGTGGAGTTACAATCGGCGTACCCAAGTCAACCTGCATCAGAATTGGTTAAGTTTCCTGAATATTGAGGATGCAGAGTAAGAGATCATTTACCTCGGCAACAGGAGCTGCTATAGTTTCAGTCCCTACTTGAGACGTGGCCGACAGCCGTGGAGATTGTGGTGGGACAACTCGTGCCGCCTGGTAGAGGGACGAAATTGATGTCAGCAGAAGGTTTTTGGGGAATACATGAGATAAATAAAGTTACCTGGACAGCTTCTACTAAGAGCGATGCTGCAGCAGCCCCGGCTTCGGCGGCGACTTGGGGATCGGCCGTCTCGACCACTGATGGAAGTGAAGGGTCTGGGGTCTCGGCGCGCATCACTCCCATCTGATCAGCCGATCCAACACGGGGAGTCTCGGCCGATGCTGCTGCCATCTGGCTAGCCGATCTGATACGAGAGACTTCAGCCGATGCTATTGTTGTCTGACCGGCCGATTCAATGCGAGCCCGCATCCGACGGCTGGATATCTTTGGTGTTGGTCTCTTGGGCGCTCGTTTTGATCGGCCGGTGGAGATATCTCTGATAGATGGAGCCTCTGTAGATGGGGTGGTCGCTGACGGAGACGCCATTGGGGTCGGAGCAAGCTGCGGACGAGGTCGCCGGAGAAGGGGAAGCGCTTGGAAATCGAAAGAACTTGGGGGAAGATGAACAGTAATGCGGCAGAAAGGATGCTGGATTCGTGGAGGAGAAAAGGTGGAGAAAACCAGTACTTAAGATAAGGGGGTAAGGGCAAAGATGGTATTCTTACCGCACCGTCTACACGAGTTCCAGGGGAGCAGTCGTTTCGCGTGCTCGGATCGAGGAAATTGCAATCATTGTGCCGCGGAACGGAAGGAGACTTTTACTGCACCCGTTCCGGAAAAAAGGATTAAAGAGGGAGTTTCGAAGAAAAGTTATATTTTACTCCGAAACTGGGGGGCATGTGTTGACGCCAGATTTTGACACGTCTTGAATCGGCGTCAGGAGAAGAAGATTGGCCGATGCGGCAGATCTGGGAACTACAGTAAGGAATCGGCCGATCGGGGTAACAGTTGAAAATCGGCCGATTGGTGGCGCCGCCTATGCCAACAGGATAGGATTATTCCAGAAGATCCTAGTCAAAAGCTGGTCAACGCGGCATGCTAAGTCGGCCGGAAAGCAATTGAAGAGGTCCTGATTGGATTAGGAAACGGCGGCGGAAGATTCTGCGGGAGTCCGTTTCCTTTTTTAAAGTTATTATAGATATAGTAGTTTTCCTGTTTTAAATAAGGTTGTAACAAGTCGTAATCGACCAGGAGTCCTAGTTTCAGGGTATAAATAGGAGTCGCTAGGGTTTTGCAGAAAACAACCTACATCAATCAACAAAATACTTCTACTTTTTACCAGTACTTTACTTTTCAAGTCGGCGACTTCGCCAATATCTTCTTCTTTCACGAGTTCGTACGGATTGGCAGGGCTGCATCAACCTGATCTCCGGCCAATTGGTAGGTTCCGCTTATCGAGTAATATCCGAGCTTTAACTACGGGCGCATCGCTGTGGTTTCGTTTGGATTTATTCACAAGTTATCGATATTTACTAGAATTGCAAGCTTTACCTGTTATTCTAGTATTATCACCAGTTATCCAGCTTGAGATCAGGGTAATCGGCTTCGTCATCGTTCTCCTTCGATTCATCGCCATACAGCCGATTAGATCTGTTTCAAGTGTTGCTTCTATAGTAATTGTTTAGATTGCTCCAGCAGTTCTCTTTACAATTACTATACGATCATCGGCTGACTCATAGCCGATCATCTCTACAGCAAATCGGCCGATTTACCGCCGACGCGCTCCTCAGGACAGATCGGAAATCCAGCCGATCGACGCGCCTGGAATTTAATACTCTATTTCCTTGTCAACCAACAGGTCAGATTGACTGGCACGCCGCGCGAACCGCACCAAGGCGATAACCCGAACAGGAGCTAAGCAGATTCTCCCGGGTCGTGTGTCCGACGCTGAAGACCCATCGGCCGATTCCTATCCGGCCGATTTTAGCGCCAACAACTAGATAGGTATGCTAAAAATTGCAAGATGCACAAGCAAGCACATGCACTTGGTTTCAAGCCATATTTGAGAAGTCAATGACATTAAGCTCATTTCTTAGCTTGCAAAACCTTTACTCATCCAATGGCTTGGTGAAAATATCCTCCAATTGATCATTTGTGCTAATACCATCAATTTTGATATCACCCTTGCTCATATGATCTCTAAGAAAATGATGCAGAATATCAATATGTTTAGTTCTTGAATGTTGGACCGGATCATTTGCAATTTTCACGGCACTTTCATTATCACATAAAAGAGGCACTTCCTCATCATTTCCTTCTTCCTCATCATTTTTGTCTTCCTTGGTAGATTTAGCTTTGAGAGCAATGCTTTTCTTTCCATCATCATTTGTCAAGCTACGAGCTTCTCTTTGTGACTTCTTGAATATATCATGAGTTTTCACTTCACCTAGAACTTCGGTAGGTGTCATTTTCCTCAAATCCTCTCTCACAAGCAAGGTGATAATAGTCTCATATTTTTCCGGGAGACACCTAAGAAACTTGTGAGAGAAATCTTGATCCCGACATCAAAATCAAGAGTCTTGAGCTCATTCACAATATCATTTAACCGGTTGAACATCTCGGCCACACTTTCATCTTTCTTCATAGCAAACTCACTAAATTGTCCCTTGTACACAAATAATTTTGCTCCCTTCACGGTAGAAGTCCCCTCATATATTTCCATGAATTTTTCCCAAATTTCATGCGCGGTCTTGAAATTCTTTATCCGGTTGAACTCACTCACACTAAGACAACTATATATCAAATTCATGGCTTGATCATTAAGAGCATCATTCTCATCATCCAAAGGGGTTGGATTCTTATCATCTAGGATGACATATCCATCTTCCACAATTCTCCAAACCTTCTTACTAATTAGCCTTGATATGAACCATCATTCTAGTTTTCCAATAATCATAATTGTTCCCATCAAAAAATGGTGGTTTCCCCGCATGACCATTGATGTCACTAGCATTTATTCTACTCCAGGATGATTAAATCCTTGCAAAAACGGAGACCAAGCTCTGGTACCACTTGTAGGATCTAGGATACCGACCAGAGGGGGGGGGTGAATAGGCGGTTTAAACTAAAATCAAAACACTAATAAAATTTGATTAGTAACACAAGAGAAATCCTATTTCTCTTTAACTCTAATCTAGATGAAGGTTTGCAACCTAGGATGACAAGTATGAATTCAATCTCTAGGAATGTAAATGCTCAAAGTAAATTGCAAGAAATAGCTTGAGCAAGAGAAATAACCAAGCACACAAGAGATCGAAATTTTTCCCGTGGTGTCGATGACTTGCCGGTCACCCCTAATCCACGTTGAGGTGGATTCAAAGCTCCAACCGCTCCTCTATCAAGTCACACTTGATGTATGAGCCGACTTGGATCAATGAACCTCTCCAAACCTCGATTCCACTAGAGTTGCCCTTCACCGCTCCGGTGAGGTGAGCACAAGTCCTCTCACACGAACAACCGGGGCTCCTTCACAATCTCTTTGAAGGGCTCAACGGTTCCACAGCTCCAAGCCGTCTAGGAGGCGGCAACCTCCAAGAGTAACAAGTCGATGACGCTTGCTTGAAGACTCCCTAGTGCCACAAAGCTCAAACACTTGATGTAATGCACTAGGATGCTCTCAATCTCACAAAGATGCAACCTCAAAGCCAAGTGAGTGAGAGAGAGGAGGAAGAAGGCTCAAATATGTCAAGGAAGCTTTTCAAAGTGCCAAGAGAGTTCACCCACGGCCGGGCATGAGGTTTATATAGCTCCTTCCCCCGTGGCTAGCCGTTACAGTCAAAACCCGTGAAAACAGAGCATTCGCGGACCGTCCACCTCACAAGGACCGGACGGTCCGCCGTTCAAACCAACGGCTATTTTCAAAGTCAAACTGTGTCAGAAGTGACCGTTACAGCCCATGCGGACCATCCGCAGTTCGACGAAGTTCCAACACAGACCAGACGAGTTTCTGTTGCGATTCAAATTTTAGCTGGCGGAGCGTCCGCTCCCCTGGCCGGACCGTCCGCTCCCCTGGCCGGACCGTCCGCCATACATGTTTAAAGAGCACACAGAAGCAACAAAGGTTCTGTCGTTGCGCAACGTCAGCCGGCGGACCGTCCGCCTCATAGGGCCGGACTGTCCGCCGTTGAAAGTCAAAAGATTAGACAGAAACATTTGAGCTTCTATTGACACACACCAATACAAGGCGAACCGTCCGCCAGTACCTGGTGGACAATCCGCCACTCAACTTTAAAAGCCCACTAGAAACTTTGAAGTTTCTGTCGATTCACTCACCTCAGCCGGTGGACTGTCCGCCATAGAAAACTTCAGCTCGACCAGATAATTCGAATTTTGGCAAAGTTATGGAACGGTCCGCCGTACAAATGGTAGACTGTCCGCCTTTCAAGGGTAGTTAGCCATTTCCAACAAGCGTTTCCTCTCCGGTCTTTTCACTTTTTCAAACACGATTTTTCTATATGCATGCAATGCAATTGTTTGAGCAGAGTGGCACTATACAACCATCAAGCAAATGAAATTGACCCCTCTTGATAGTACGGCTATCTAGACTATTAATCCGGTCAATTATCATCCGCTAATCACCTCTTGACCGGTAAAATGGAAACACTCTATCTTATACCTTTGCCTTGAGCCATCCATCATGCATTCATAAAGAATATCTCCATAGCGCATATAGAGGCTCAAATCATCTCTGGGACTAACCTATACTCAATTCTCAAATGAAATTGTTAGTCCACAACCGTTGTCATTAATTACCAAAATCCAAATTAGGGACCTAGATGCTTTCAATGGCCCGCTGATATGTAGCCCCTGCATTCTTTAATCCGAAAGTCATGACGACCCACTCAAATAATCCAACATGCCCAGGACATCTGAACGTAGTCTTAGCAACATCTTCTTAAGCCATAAATATTTGGCTATACCCAACATTAGCATCCATGAAGCTAATAACTTTGTGCCCGGCAGCAGCATCTATCAACACATCGGCAATCAGCATCGGATAACCGTCCATCGGCGTTGCCCTGTTAAGATTCCTGAAATCAATACAGACTCGGAGTTTTCCATTTTTCTTGTACACAGGCACCACATTAGAGATCCATTCAGCATAACGACACTGCCTAATGAACTTTGCTTCAATTAAACGAGTAATCTCGGTCTTGATATCAGGTAATATTTTAGGATTGCAGCGTCTGGCAGGCTGCTGATGTGGCTGATATCCTGGTTTTATAGGCAACCAATGTTCAACAATAGAATGGTCTAAACCAGGCATTTCATAATATTCCCAAGCAAAACAATCTTTATACTCTTTTAACAACTGAATTAACTCTTGCTTGTACTCAGGATCTAACTTAGCACTAATATATGTCGGTCTTGGCTTGCTACCATCACCTAGATCTATCTGTTCTGTCTCATCGGCCGACGTAAACCTGTGCCCTAATTTTCCTTCTTTGATATAGTCATCCATTAAGATGATTCTTCGAAGCCGACTGCTTGGATCGGCTGTAGGCCAAAATCGGATACCTTGAGAAAATCGGTATCCCACATCTTGCCCGATATGCAGCTTACCGTCTCACAACTCCATTGTTGGGCGTCGGCTGCAGCAATGCTGAAGGAGGAATCGGCGTTGACCATCTCCACAGAATCTCCGATCCATTGAATAACACATTGGTGCATGGTTGAAGGGACGCAACAATTCGCATGTATCCAATCACGTCCCAAGAGCAAGTTGTAGGACCCTTTCCTATTAACAACAAAGAAAGTAGTAGGTAGAGTCTTACTTCCGATAGTCAGATCAACGTAGAGTGCCCCCCGAGCTGGCGAGACATTACCCTCAAAATCTTTGAGCATCATGTCGATCTTTATCAAGTCTTCCTCGCCTTTCCCGAGCTTGTGAAACATGGCATATGGCATTATGTTCACTGCTGCACCTCCATCTACCATCAATTTGGTGCCAGGTCTCCCATCAACTTGTCCTTTGAGGAATAATGCTTTCAAGTGCTGACGCTTTTTCTCTTCTAGTTTTTCAAAAGTAGCCGGCATCGGATCCAAAGCAAGTTGAGACATCCCTCCTTCCGTGTCTGACATTTCTTCATTGCTAGCCGGAGCCATAAACTCCATCGGCAAGATGAATACCATGTTAATATCTGCAGCCGATTCGCTTGTGCCTGCATCATCGGCTCTTGGCTTTGCACGCCATATTTCAGACTTAACTTTCTTCTTCTCTAGAGTTCATCTTTCTTCTACTTGTTGTTGCTCCCACTGGCGTAGGCGTTGAACCCTCCTCTTCTGAGATTTGGTTAACCCATTTGGGCACCATCGAGGATGCCTTACACCAATGTGCTCTGGGGCCCATCGGCTTTCCGATTCTCGACACAATGACTCTTTGTCAGGGACTCTGTTGTTATCCCTTTCTTCCAGCCGATCATGAATGCTTTCCCTCATCCGATCTTTTACTGTAACTTTGCTCCCCAGCCGATCATGAACTGGAACACACTTTTCTTCATAGCCGCGCCTATCCCTGATGATCGGCCTCTGCTTCCTGTCGTCAAAACACGGTCTTTTGAAGCATTGGCTATCCTGAAACGGCCCATTGCATTCTGGACAATCATCAGCTGACGGCAATTTGATTCCTTCTTCCCAGCAGTATATAAACAATGGGCATCTCCAATGATCTTTGTGCCGATGTATCATCTCTTCTTCACGTCGTGCCTCTTCATGCTGTCGTTGGAACTTGTTTAGCAACATTTGAGATGTCACAGGATGCCGTGTTCTTCTTGAACATCCAACCTCTTCAATCGAACGCTTCCCCTTCACCTCTTCAGCTGATATCTGGACCTCTGGATCAACGGCTCCACTGGCTTTAGCCGATTGGGAAGTCAATACTTTTGCTTTGCCATTGACTTCTACCATATTGGTCGGGAAAGGGTGTCGACCAATTTTCATCGGCTTTGATGGTTTCTTTGATATGTGGCAAAAGCCCCTGGAAAGCCAACTCAGCTAACTGTGCATCGTTCAGGGTCAAACTATAACATTTGTTTCCGACTTCCCTTAATCTCTGTATAAAAGCCATCACCGATTCGTCGCTCTTTTGCCTCAGACTAGTCAAATTGGTCAACTTCATCTCATGCATACCAGCAAAGAAATACTTGTGGAATTGCTTTTCCAGATCGGCAAATAAACAATTGAATTGGCTGGCAACATCGTGAACCATGTGAACGCCGATCCAGAGAGAGACGAAGAAAACAATCGAACCCTCAGAGCGTCAGTTGCAGCTGTTTCTCCACACTAAATTATGAAGTGATTAATATGCTCAATGGTGGAGGTTTCATCTTGTCCCGAAAACTTAGTGAAGTCGGGCACCTTATACCAATTAGGAAACGGAAGCAGATCATATGCAGGTGGTTATGGAGTCCTGTACATGTATGTCTGTTGTTTAGGCTTTAATCCGAATCGATCTTGCATCACCTCAGCTATCTTCGCAGCCCAATCAACTTGACTGCTTGCTTGTGCTGGTTGCATCTGCTTTATCGGCTGATTTTGCGTTTCCTGAGTTATCGGCTGAGGAGCCGATTGCGGCTGCTGATAAATCGGCTGAGGAGCAAACGGTTGACGTTGCACCGGTTGAGCTGTTGTCATCTGCTGTTGTTGGAGCTGCTGCAACGGAGGGATAGCCACCTGCATCTGGTGCTGGTAAACTGCCTGCTGATGCTGATGTTGCTGAGGCGTCATCCATGGTGCCGACATCTGAGGTTGATGTTGATGAATCGGCTGCGAACATGACATCTGATATCAGTTTTGTGACGTCATATTTGGAGCCGATTCTTGTTGTGGAGGCGGCTGTTGTTGTGGTGATGCCTGCAATGGAGGGATCTCAAGGTGCTGTACTAATCCCGTTGTAGGATCCTGCAGCACTAGTTTGACCCCATCCTGGTGGTGGACCAAAGTACCTGCCAACTCGAAGTTTGGTGTATGCGTCTGGTATAAACTGACTGGCTGAGGAGCTGGAGTCCAAGGTGAAGGAGGTCTCAGTGGTGTCTCCAAAGATGCATTGGCAGACGCACCTCCGAAATCGAGTGGCATTCCGATGCCAGTTTTCGGATCCCATCCGAATGGATTCCATGCAACTCCTTGCACCGATGAGATGGTTAGCAGCGGTGAAGTGGTGAACACTGGAGGATGTTGAGGCGCCGATTGCTGCGGCAAAGGTGTCGAAAACTGTTGGGGTAATGTGTAATAAGCACCTTCAGATTGAATCGGCTGAATAACTGATGATTCTGCTGCAGCTGCCTCAAATGTTGTATGGGCACTGCCAACTTGAGCTCCTGGCATTTTATATGTAGGTCCCTTGAAGCCCTATAACACTTCTCCAGTTCTCAGAGCCTCGACAATAGCATTATGCATCGCATTGGCCATGACATCAGATTGGTTAATCAATGCATGATGAAGAGCTTCATTCACCATCTCACTCAGCTTCCCTGGATCTTCATGGATGACAATATTGCGGGGAGACGGGGGAGGAAATTTTTTAATGACTTCCCCACTCTTGGTCTTGCTGAATGATTTGAGGAACTCTGCCTTGAACTCTTCCATAGCCTTTGACATATCTTCCCTCTGTTTGGCTTTCAAATCCTCTTCGGTTACCAACATGATGTTTTGTTTCAAAACGTTCTGGGGATTAGGAAGTGACATCTTGGAATTTTTTCGTATCCCACCGAGCGTGCCAAAAGTGTGTTGACACAAAAATCGTGCAACGACCTTCACGTACTAGCACACTTCAAATCAGAAGAGTATATGGCAGTGTTGACGCAAAAATCGTGCAGCGACCTTCACGTACTAGCACACTGAATCTGAACCAAAGGCGTGCCAGTCAATCTGACCTGCTGATTGACAAGAAAATGAGAGGTTAAACTCGAGAGCGAAATGGCTGGAGCGCCGATTCTCTCCGATTGGTTATAACGGTAAAGCTGCCGATACGAATAAAGATAAAAAGAAATGGAAGCCGATTGTGATGATGTAAGCAATGTAAAAAGCTACTAAAACGTAACCTAAACGGAGCTCGATAAACAACGCTCGAAACAGATCTAAATCGGCTGTGAAATAGTATATTTTGATAAGTCCGATCTAGCCGATAGAAGCTATTTCAAGCTGGATAGATTGGAGATAAAAACTACAACTACAAGATTTAAACTAAAACTTGCAGATCTAGCAAATATCGATAAATTGTGAATAAATCTAGACGGAATGACAGCGATACGCCCGAAGTTAAAGCCTAGAAAATATTCGGTAAACGCGGAACTCACCAGCAAGCCGGAGATCGAAGCGATGCAGCCCTGCTAGCTCGAAAGAACTCGTGAAGAAAGAAAAAAAGGATCGACGAAGCCGCCGAGTACGAAAAGTAGATTGCGAAAAAAGTAGGGTTTTGTTTATGTTGGTGCGTACAAACTTTCTAGATCACACAGGGTCCCTATTTATATCCTAGGATACAGACTCCTTGTCGATCACAAAACTTGATGCTAAAAAAATAAATTTCCTAAACAATTTTATCGACCCATGCAAGAGTCGGACTTGACACAAAACCCTAATTGACTACAAAATGCCTCTGGCCCAATCCGGCCCAATCAGCGGTAACGTTCAATCGGCAATCGGCCGAACCCCTTTGTGCCAAATCGGCCAAACCTCCAATCGGCAATCGGCCGCACCCGTTTGTGCAAAATCGGCCAAACCTCCAATCGGCAATCGGCCGCACCCCTTTGTACAAAATCGGCCAAACCTCCAATCGGCAACTCCATCGGCCGATCCTCTTTTATCTCCTCTCACTCATCTGACTCAGCCGATTTTCCTTCTTCACTCCATGGAAGGCCCTCCTACCTCTTTCCGACGCCGATCTTGACACGTGCCAAAAAACGGTGTCAACAGTTTCACCAGATTTTTTATAAAAAAAGTGTTAATTCTAGACATGGAACTGCAAACAATAGTCAGTTCTGAATTGTATTTTGAGCAAATGAACATACTACAACGGCTTGCTGTCTACCAATCTCATTTAGCTCTGGGTCCATTTGTCCCTGTTGAAGGATCTTGATTTCTGTCAGTACGACAATTTTGTTTTCCGGAAAAAATGGCAGCTATTGGAAGAATGGCTACACCCTACAAGGATCTCCAAAATCTAGCATTTTGAGTGGTTGATAGGAGCAGATTGCTGCTGCTTAATGCAAAAGGTTTGGCATCCATTTCCAGCTTCAAAAAATCAACCAGCCAATATTCAACATTCAAGAAACAAAAAATCTCACCAACTACACGCATGCCTGATTTATAGGCCAAGGTAGTATCACTGGATTATCCATTGATCATCATGTATGTAAATATGGATGCTAGAGATATTGTTTTCTCCTGGACAGAAGGGTCGCCATTTTCTAGGTAGGTGCACATATATATGACAAAAGAGACATTGTTAGTTAAATATTGAAACTTTGGAGTGTCCTTTGATTGACGAGATGGTTGGCAGATCAATACATGCATAAACAAAAGCGATTAATACTTGAAGGATGGACAAATTGCCTGCAATCAATCATGCGTGCTTGTGACCGTCAACAGCTTTCCTCTTGTTGGGGAAACAGCACAGACTGCGTACAATCCAGTAGAAGGACGGCGAAGAATCAGGAGGGGCGACCGATCTGGACGATGCGGGAGGCGTTCCAGGAGGTCTCCCCATGCCGCACCACCACCACCTCCGTGAACTCCTCGTCGCCGCTGGGCGCCGCCGCCGGGGTGGGCGACATCGCTCGGTTGGTGGTGGCGGCCCCTGGTAGCCTCAGCCTCTGCCGCAGCCGCAGCCGAGAGGGAGGGTATATGCCGCCGGGGTTCACGGCAGCTTCCAGGAAGAAGCCGCCCCGCTGTCCGCTTCTACAACCTGATGCCGCCGGCCTCGTGGGATGCTGTGGAGGGATAAGAACAGATGGAACTACCAGTAGCATATTTCCGCTCATCTTCTCATCGTGCTTGCTGGCCACCAAATTAGTCAATTTGAAACGATTCTTGCTCCTATCATGGTGCAAAGAAATTCTGAAGAGCACGAGACCATGTTTTCCATCATCACAGCATAATGAAAAAAGAAAGCTTCAGCAGCAATTCGCCACAGGCTTGGTGTAACCACCATCGTAACATGACGCTGCTATGATCTGTCCATGTCAAACATGAAAGCGATCGAACAGGCTAGTGCCGACCCACAGCAGGTCACTTGCATAACTGAACATGTTGGCACGGGAACGATCGTGACAGAGTCCCCGTGTTTTCTGCATCTTCAGGCGTTCAGCGTGCAGGTAAATGCCCAAAGAACTTTTCATGCTTTTGCGGATGCCCTACCCAAAGCCTTCAGAGCTTCTTTCGGTCGGTGACTAGAGCATAAAAATCCCATAAAAGTGCAATCTTTTCCTCCAGCAGATCGGCTTACACGACTTACATGCCGAGAGAAAACGACTACATGGAGATGCGCACTGAAAATCGTCGCCTACCATGAGCGCCCAAGCGTTCACACTGATTTGTTCCGGATGGGCGGATGGCACAGGCAAAGTTGAGTTGAGGTTATTTGGTCAATGGCGCTAGTTAGTGCTAGCATGATAGTCCTTTGTTGAGTACGGGATGATAAACAACTCACTAGAATGCTGACTTCTTTGCATAGCTCTCGTGTGTGATTGCGGGAATAACAAGTTTTCATGAACACTAGTTGTTGGACCTGCTCTAGGTTAGCATATGATCACCATTTTTGTTGGCATCTACTCCACCGGAAGGGGGTTAGAGAGAACTGAAGAACCTAAGCAGCTAGCTTCCACCAGCAAAACCAAAACCATTTCTCGCTCGTACACACCTCTCTGCCAGTCGGCCCAAGCTCAAACTGATTCAAAATACATTGCAAACGACGCGCAATTTCTTCAAATTTCATATCAAACACGTCCATTTCCATTTTGATTTTTCAAACCACCGCGATCCCGTCGCCTGTGGGTGTGGGGGCACCGGCGCTGTGCCCAACGGCTCGCCCCCCACCTCCCGCTGTCCTCCATGCCCAATCAGTCAACTGCAACCAAATCCAAACAAAAGCGCACGCAAAACCGAGCAGACCCACGCCCAAACTTGTCACCCGTGGACTTCCCCAAGAAGAAAGGCCGGCGGAGCACAGTGAGCCAGTGAGCTGCGACTGCGAGCTCCCTCCCGATCTGGCAGCCATGGCCGCGGACAGCTGCCACCCCCGCGGCCTCTCGTGGTTCGCCAGGTCCTGCATCCCCGCCGACCCCGCCCGCCACATCGCCGTCCCCGTCCCAATCTCAGCTGCCTCCACTAGCAGCAACCCAGCCTCCGACTCTGAGGAGTCACCCATCTCCGCGCTCCCCGACGAGCTCCTCCTCGAGTGCCTCGCCCGCGTGCCCCGCGCCTCCCTCCCGCCGCTCCCCGTGGTGTGCCGCCGCTTCGCCGCGCTCCTCGCCTCCCACGGCTTCCTCCACCTCCGCCGCGCCCACGGCCGCATCCGCCCCTGCCTCCTCGCCGTCTCCGTCTCCTCCGCCCACGGCGCCGCGGTCACCTTCGCCCGCGCGCTGCTCCAGCTCGGCGCCTCCTCCCGCCCCGAGCTCGAGGTCGCCGCGCTGCCCCTGCCTCCGCCGCTCCTGCATTGCGCCGGTTCATCCGCGTTCGCGCACGCGCGCGCCGTCGCGCTGGGCCGCGAGGTGTTCCTCATAGGCCGCGGCGCCACGCTGCGGGTGGACGCGCTCACGGGCGCGGCGCGCGCGTGCGCGCCCACGCTGTTCCCGCGGAAGAAGTTCGCCGCCGCGGCCGTGGGCGGCCGGATCTACGTCGCGGGCGGCACGGCGCGGACCGCGGCGGTGGAGGAGTACGACCCGGCCGCCGACGCGTGGCGCGTCGTGGCGGAGGCGCCGCGGCGGAGGTACGGGTGCGCGGGGGCGGCCGCGGGAGGCGTGTTCTACGTCGCCGGCGGGGTGGCCGTGTCCGGTCACCCCGGCGGGGACGGCGCCCCGCGCGCGCTCGAGGCGCACGCGTGCGCCGGGTCGGTGGACGCGCTGCACGTGGCGTCGGGCGCGTGGGCGTGGTCGGCGCGGCCGCGGGCGGTGCCCGGCGGCGGGTGCGTCGTGGGCGCGTGCGGCGCCGGGGACGGCCACCTCTACGTGGTGGCGAGCCACGCGGTGGACCTCTCCTTCTGGCGGTGGAGCGGCGGCGGCGCGAACAGGGGAGGAGGAGGCTCGTGCGGGTGGGTGGCGCTGGAGGCGCCGCCCGTGCCCCGGGGCTCGGTGGGTCTGGGCATGGCGGTGCGCGTGGCGTTGGCCGGCGTGGGCGGCGACCAGGTGGCCGCGGTGGTGAACGTGGCGGCCGTCAGGGGCCACAATGCGGCGGGCGGCGCCCTGGAAGGGCTGGTGGTGGTGTACGACATCGGCGGCGGCAAGTGGAGCCGCGCGCCCGACCTGCCGCCGGGGTTCCGGCGGGCCGCGTGCGCCGCCGTCGAGTGCTGACAATGACCTTGTTTGGGGATGTGCGGTCCTACTCCTACAGTTTCAGTGACATTTTTAGTTGCTTGGATTGATCATTGATGCGATGCGAAGCAACATTGTCATCATCTTGTGGATTGCTGTTGAGAAATCGATTGAAGCTGCGATTTTTTTCAATTGAGCACTAGTAATGTGCTCTCTACTATTTGCCCATCTATACTTGGTTGGCCCTGTGTTTGAGACTTACTCTGACGTGCAGGGATGCAAGTTATATATATATTTTGCGTCAATAGATCGACCTAAAAGGTTGATAAAATGAATTAGAATAACATTCTGCGTAAATAATTTAGGAGGAGAAATGAACTGGAGTAGCATGCCATTGTAACTAATTAGCTGACTAAAAAATGCTATTAGCTACCACTTGCATTCTTAATGCGGACAGACGGACTGTGAAGGACTGAATGCTTGCATTCCGCATCACGCTGGGAATCTTGAGATGATCCGTCGTCCCATGACTCCGGTGCAGTCAGGTAGCACCGTAGCAGCCAAGCCAACCAAGCAAGATCGAGCACTTGATCGTCCAAGTTCCCATTCATCTCGATGGTAGGTAGAGCCTCAGCAGTAGCTGAATCTTGTCTCTGTTTTTGTACACACGGTTGCATTGCCACCGATGTTGCGGGCTCGTCCACGCCAGAAGTCAGCCGCGAAGCGGCGCCCTGGGGGAGATGGCATGGAGAATGCAAGCCCACATGGGTCCGTACACCTGCCCAGTTCAGTTTGAGGCTTGGAGAATGGAGAGCAGCTAGCAAGGCAGTAATAATCCTCAAGAGGCACGCAGCCATGCTCATGCTCATGCTCATGCATAGGATGCCACCGCACCACGTGGTTCATGGCGCCAGAACCGAGTCCTGCGCCGGGAAGTAGCCGCACAATGCGATGATGCAAACCCCCGTTCCGTGTCTCGATCCTTGCCTTCTTGATTTCACAAAATTTAAAGTTTTGTTCTCGATCCAACACATGAAGCACGACATGCAGTGTAGCAAACCCATCTCTCGCTCTCCGTTCAGACGTTCTACACCTCTGAATCCCTGCTTCATGGTCGCCGTGCCATTTCAGGCGGGATCCTCCGCCATTGAGCTACCAGCTAGCTCTTCATCGCTGGCGCCATACCAGTTCACGCCCAAATGAGCGCATATCTACGCGCCTCGGCCATCGCCACCGCAGCGAGCGGCGTGGGCCTCGGCTACGGCATCGCCATCGCGGTCGGCGTCCTCATCCTCGTCTCCACCGTCATGCTCATCTCCTACCTCTGCGTCCTCACCAAGGCCGGCGCCGCGCACGCCGCCACGCTTCTCGCTGCCCCCGCGGCCCCGTCCCCCGCCGCCGCAGCCGCCGTGCTGGGCCTCGACGTCGCCGCCATCGATGCGATGTACCCCAAGTACCCGCACGTCGCCGGCACCGGTGATGACGGCGACGGCGGCGGCGGCCCGTGCGCCATCTGCCTCGGCGACTTCGCGCGCGGCGACGCGCTGCGGCGCGGTCCCGGGTGCGGGCACCGCTTCCACGCGTGCTGCGCCGAGCGGTGGCTCCGGGTGAGCGCCACCTGCCCCGTGTGCCGCGACTCGCCCGTCGCCACGCCGCTCGCGGAGGCCGTGCCCCTCGCCGCTCACGCGCGGTGACGCCACATGCATGTCTGCTTCGATGATCCAACCAGGGACTCGGCTGTTGCTTCGTTGCGAGTTCACGGCTGTGTCCGACTCTCGAACGGATTCCGATCGGCAGTCGGTCGGATTCCCATCTCACCAATCTGAGGCCGAGGCCGACTCTGCCCCGACATGTGGCCGCGCCGGAATCCAATCGACGATGCTCTTCACCTATAAATCAAACTGTTCCTCCCCTTCCTTCCTCCATCGATCCCATCCATCTCTTCTCCCTGTCCTTTCCGCGCCGCCGTCTCGTCTCGCCGATCGACATGGCGTCGCTGGGCCCCGAGATCTTCTCCCGCGGCTTCCGCCTCAACCCGACGCCGCTCGAGGCCACCACCTATTACCTGCAGCAACTCCTCGCCGTCGCGCCGCTGCACGAAGCCATCCGCCCCTTCATCCACCACGCCGACGTCTACGCCTGCGAGCCCGGCGAGCTCGCCCGCCAGTTCCGCCCGTTGCCCAGAACCGGGCACCGCTTCTTCTTCACCCACTGCAAGCTCCAGCAGCCGCACAAGGCGGGGAAGGCCGGCAGGGCCACGCGCGCCGCCGGCGCAGGATCGTGGCACTCGCAGGGCGTGACGGACATCGTGGACCGCAAGAAGGTGAAGGTCGGCGAGATGAGGAAGCTGCGGTACAAGAAGGGCGGCGCGTACACGGACTGGCTCATGGACGAGTACTCGTGCTGCTTGCAGGACGCCGTCGTCGGCGACAGGCAGTACGTGTTCTGCAACATCTACGTCTCCCCGAGGGCCGCTCCAGGCTGCGTGGCGCGCCAAGAATCCGCTGCCTTCTTCGCGCCACCTGCGCCCGTCGTGATCGCGCAGGCGCCGCCGCCCAAGAGGCCAGCGCCGCAGGTTGCCGAGCCGCCGTGCCCCAAGCGGACGCGGGGTGCCGTCGTCGCCCCGACCCCTCCGATGGTGCAGGCGGCCGCCGGTTGCACGGCGTACTTCGCGCCACCACGGCCGTGCGTGCCTAACCGTACCGTGGCCCCTCCGTCGACTCCCTCGGTGATCAGATCGTCGCTGGCGCCAGCTCCGACCCGTCTTGCAGCGCCGCCGAGTCGCACGCCGGCGCCCGCACGGCCGCAGCCAGTTGCGCAGCCAAAGCAGCAGATCTGTCTCGGTGGCGTGGCTCCTCCGTCGACTCCCTCGGTGCCAGGACCATCGCCGGCCTCAGCTCAGCCTCCGGCGTCAGCTCCGACCCGTCTTGCAGCGCCGCCGAGGCGCACACCGGCGCCCGCACCACCGCAGCCAGTTAGGCAGCCTAAGCAGCAGATGCCGCCGCCGATTCCTCCGGTGGTTCGTGCCTGCCACATGCCAGTGCAAGCACCGGCACACCACTGCCGGCCTCAGCCGTCCGCGCAGACGAAGAAGAAGACACGTGATCCGTTTGAAGCCGCTGAACCGAGAGAGAGAGAGATGAAGCAGAGGAGGAAAGAGTCGCAGCATTTGATCTGCCGTCCGAGGAGTCCCCTGCGGCGCTTCAAGATGACGACTTCGACGAGGACGACTTGGCAAAGGCCATGGAAGAGGCCGTGAAGACAGCCGAAGCAGAGGAGGAAGCGGCTGGCAACTCAACGATGACTGACGACGAGATGGAGCAGCATATATTCTCGTTGTTGGGCAACGACACTGTCATCGTGCCCAAAGAAGAGATCCCGAGTGAGTTCCATCAAAGAAGTAGGCCTCACGATCATATCTTGTAGCTTGTAGTAGGAATAGTATGGCGACACTCGTAAATTTTACTGGGTGAAATTCTATACAACGCTTCCTGAATGTAACAACGTTGTATGTTGAATTCAGTTTGGTCATTCTTGTGGTAGTGCAGGAGAGATGATTGCTGTTTATATGTATTTGCAAGCTCTGATTTCAAATGTTTCAGCGGGTTAATGTCTTGCCAAGTTCTCTAATCCATATACGGTATACAATAACTATCTACAAAGTGCCAACCAGTGACAAGCAAAAACCTGCAAAAAAGGCGTAAACTCCGAGAACAATTCATAAAGCAGCCTTAAAGTGCTGCAAAATGAAACAATATATGGTTCAGATTTCAGAAAACACACACAAACTAACAGCAACAGAAACGGTTAGCAAGTTGAATTAACATCTCTTCTCATAAATGGATATCTCGTTAAGAAGATACAGATCTTTGCCATTTCTCGACCAAGAATGCGTTTCTGCAATTCTGCAGAACTGAACATTCGGCCTAAAGAAAGGCAGCATACATGCCAATAACGAATAAAAGACTATTTCAACTTTTAATACATGATTATTATGAGGGAAGCACAGTACAGCTGCAACAATCATCGACTCCCCGTGATACCTTAACTAGGACCTGTTCACAAATACTAAATTCAGCAGAACCAATGTAGCATCTATAGATCAGGCATACCGATCCCAGCTTTCTCATCGTATGTCTTCTCCAGCACAAGTTCAATTGGTGTATCCTTTGGGCCAGCTGCATGATTGGAAGGAACAAATAAGAGCAAATTCTCATCACAAAATGTACAATTGACAAATACTCAAATAGCCAAATAATGTATTGGAGACCCTAGAACAATGACGAAAGAGTATATGGCAAAATGTTTGGCGTGTTTTTTTACTACTGATGTGACCTACTTATTCGTTTACTTATGCAACCTATATCATCTTTGGAGTTAAATCATAGTTAGTGCTCGAAACAAACAATATTCAGAGTCTATTTGCTCATTACATTGTTGAACCACAATTCTCTTTCCCGCACTGAGATGGCACCTAACGTGCATGATGTGGATCACCATATAATGAGTGTTCAAAAATATATGAGACATACGTGATGCGGGCCTTGGTTTTCTTCTCTCCTTCAAAATTTCTGGCCTGGGTATCACAGCACCAGATGCATTCATGCCTCTAGCGAATCTGACTTTGGTCCCATCTTCCAAATACTTATATCCAACTTTACATGGTTTCCTGCATGAAACGTTGTATTGAATTTATAATGAGAAGTTAAGAAAGCAATATATCTATATGCACTAAAACATGATCAGGTATCATATCCATACCCAGTCACAGGATCAACCACCTGGACGTTTGAAACATGAAGTGGTGCTTCAATCGAGAAAATACCACCTGTGTGGCCTTCCCCTTGCTTAATGTGTTTCTTAACCTGAAATGAAGAAGCACAACTATTTATGTAATTTCTAATGTTCAAGTGGACATGGCAAGGCACAAGACAATGGAAATGTTGTTTCTGTTTACTGGTTGCCATTAACAGTACCCAAAATAACGAACAAATGTGCAATATATTTCAAGTAAATAAAAAATGATTTCAGAAAATGAGAAAAATGATGTTTCGACGTTCCTGCTTGGTATCGCCACAGCATTTCTGCGACATCAACCGGCTACCGCATTAGAAGCAATTGAATTATTGAGCATCTATTGGGTATGGCCTTAATATATGTGTTAATGCAGCTAGGAACTTAGATGGTCTTATGTCAGTATGTAAGCACTGATATGGTAGGCAGCCATGTCCCACGTGAGACTAGTAAAGCATGTAAAAGGACACTGCAGAATGTAAACCAGAATAATGATTTGTTACACAGCAAGAAGCTATACTTGTCCTGTGCTCCTCAATAAAAAAAAAATCAATAGATATTGGTGGGCTTGTTCCCCTCGAGTGTCATGTCACCTCTATTCTTTGAACTCTGGCAATTTGTCAAGGCCCGCATCCATCTCACCACGAATGCACACTGCTATTCAGTTCCCACATCCTATTAATGTGTGCACTCTTCGTGCTTTGATATCTTTGTGCTATGATGGATGCATGGTACTTTGGGAGGAAAAGCTACATTTATTCAGCATTCACAGTTCAAACTCATATGATTAGCCGAAAAGCAGTACAGTGGGGATAAAGACTGGGCATCATCTAATCACTTATAACACCAGATTAAAACCATGAGCACAACACCAACAATGGTCCGAGCTCTGAAGAATTTACACAAATTTGTGACGGTTCGTCTTTCAGTTGTGATGACTTGGGAATTTCAACAAACACTTATAGCACACTGTTACTGAGGGATAGGTTTAATTGAATTGATACAGCCAATTATGCAACTGAGTTGAGTCCAATTTAAACGACTGGATGGATGATGACACACGCATCTTTTACACTGATTCAACACTCGGGTAAGTAACTGGGGAAGAGCAACGGACAACAAATTACCAAGTTCTTGCCCTCGACGATGACGCGATTCTGCGACCGAATCACCCGCTTGATGAGCCCTGTCTCCCCCTTGTCCTTGCCTCTGATGATCATCACCTGGCAGTGGAAAAAAGTGAGAATGGGAGATCTTGCAATGAGAAGAGAGTAGGACTGAAAAGACTAACTGGGGGGCGGGCGGGAGAACGAGAGATATTACATTGTCACCGCGGAGGATCTTCCAGTGCCTGATAAGCTTCTCCGCAGCCTTCCACCCCATCTTCCTTGGAGCCGCCGCCTCTCCCCCGCGGGTTTGGAGTGGCGGATCAGGAGGGCAGAAATATGGCGCGCTGCGGCGGTCGGTGAGGGAGGCGGCGGCCGGCGAAGGGTGGAGGAGGAAAGGAGCGAGCGGCGGCGCGGGGCGCTGGGGCTGACTGCTGAGAGCCCGATTGGGCCGGGGTACTGAAGGACCGATACGCGTGGGCCGTAAAGAAGATTGGGCTGGTTGGGCTGGCCCGGTACTCGGCCGAGTCCAAATTGACTTTGAATCCACACATTTGCCAAAAATCGCTCATGCTAAGTCGCGGATTTTTTTTTTACTTAGAAAATAAGATTGCATGTCACGAAATGTATTATTGTGGTGCGCCTTATACATCGTACAAGCTAGCAGTGCCCAAAGGCTTCTTGTAGGTGATCCTAACCTTGTCTAGCCGTAGCAAACAAAAAAAAATCTCTATTATCCCTCCCTCACTTCTTGATTGGATGGCATGCAGTTAGCAAGCAACAATTTATTTTATTAATTTACTAGTGGTCCCATGTTACATGGTTATTGTAGATGATAAGTATTGTACAATTTGCCAAACAAAAAATCTACTTGTTCACTAGTTCCAACTTAAAGTCTAGTTAAGCAACATGCATTTCCCTTGTCCTAATGGTAGAGCATATAAAGGCACTCACATATGGTTTTCCATTACTGTATAGGTAAAGGAGCAGCACATATAGACACCCACAGGGGTGCCCAATGGTACACACGTAAACAGAAGAGTATATATAGACACTCATATGGTCGTCAGTTCTTACACGGGTAAGAAGGAGAGAACATATATATAGACATTCTTCTTATGGTCATCCATTGCTACACATGTAAGGGGTAGAGTACATATAGACACTCATATGGTCATCAGTTGCGACACGAGTAAGAAGGAAAGCACATATAGACACTCACATGGTTATTCATTACTACACAGGTAAGAGGTAGAGCGTGTATATACACTCACACGATCATCTGTTTTTTGTTTTTTGATGGGCACATGGTCATCTATTGGGTAAGGGGAAGAGCATACATATAGACACTCACGTATTTATCCATTGCGACACAAGTAAGAGGGAGCACTATATACTCTCAAGGCAAGGGGGGAGCATATATACAGTGGTGGAAGCCCCCCATGTCGGTGTTTTACCGCCACGCCCACCAAGGGATGCCCCCGAGGTGGTGAGTTTGGTTGGTTGGGTGTCGCCGAGATCAGAAACTCGAAGGAGCAAAGGAACACAAGCTTTTAGACAGGTTCGGACCGCCGAGAGCGTAATACCCTACGTCCTGTATGGTTTGTATTGCCTTTGATGGTGATGATTGAGATTGTCCCCGAGGGGGTACCTGTCCACCCTTATATAGTCCGGGGGACAGGCTTACATGGGAATCCTAGTCGGGTACAAGCCAAGGAGTCCTACCCGACTACTTGTCGGGTAGTCTCTATTCGACTCCGACTAGTCTAACTACCGTACGAGTAATCCTACTGCATTACGAGTAGTTACAATGGACATGGGGCGTGGGCCATGTCCCGCCCCGAATAGGTGAAATATGCCACGTTGCCAGTCCCGTGTGCCCGGATCTGACAAGCCCCCGAACTCTTCGTAGCTGAGTACTTGCAGGCGTCCGAGTACTTCTGAATGCGTCTTCGGGTTCTCTACGAACTTCATCTTGAAGGTGTCTTCCGAGTACTTCCATGGCTGCGTCGAGGCTGTGAGGTGCTCATGCCCCGAGTAGCTGTTCAGCCTTCTTTTTATATGGGGTGCGATTAAACTCGCACTCCATATGGAGTAACTCCCGAGCCTTAGGTTGACTCGTAGAATCAGGCTGAGGGTCAATATAAACTTGGGTCTTCTGTCTTAGTCTTCCAACAGATTTGAAAAATAAATCGCTGATGACACGTGTCCCGCAGACCCCGAGCCTTGAATCCAAATCCCCAGGTTTTGGAATCTAGTATCCAAAGAGTCGTGGCATGCAATATGGTAAAGATTTGATGGTAAACATAGGCAAATTGGTGTAGTAAATTTGAAAACCTCTCTTTTCGGGATGAGTTCCCTGAAAAGATGGTGAAACAAATAACATCCCCAACAAGCACCCAAAATTACCGCTCAAACCAAACTTAGTGCCCAAGCCAATGACCAAATAAATCCTCTGGGTAATAAATGTAACAAAACCTCTTATTTCGGAATAAAATCTCTGAAATAATGGTTAACAAACATACACCCAAGATAAATCTTAAAAACCTCTTGGTTCAGGTATTTGTCGAATAATCATGCGGTATCCAGCAGGGAACATGTGAGAGCTTTGCCACATCAAGCCTCCAAGGCAGGGGCATAAAAGTAGTCGATGCAGAAAAGGTGGCATTAGCCCCCGAGCCCCAGCGTAGAGCAAGTAATGAAGCCATCTAGTCGGAAGTGATCCCGACTAGGATTGTAGTCAAGACAAGTAGTCGAAGTAGTCGGACTGGTATGGGACCAGTCGTAAACAAGTAAAATTCTTGTCATGGGAGCAAGACCCCTTAAATAACATAGTGTACAAGTCGAAAACAAGTAATATGTTACTGAAAAAATATGGGAGCAAGGCCCCTTCAGCAAACTTGCACATGATACCTGTCATAAACCAGTAAAATTGGAAGTATAAGCACCAAGGCCCTTCAGAAACCCAAAATACTAGTCATGCAATAGTAATTAGGTACTGAAAGTATGGGAGCAAGGCCCCTTCAGTAAACTTGCGCGTAGTACCAGTCGTGAACCGGTAAAACGGAGTTGTACTGGAACAATCACTTTTTTGGCACCAAAATATGATAGCCCTAGTTGAGTTAAGGATAAAACCGACGCAAGTGTTCAATATTCCATGAGTTTGGTACCTCTTGGCCATCCGAGTACTGCAGGAGATAAGATCCAGGGCCTGTAACCTTGTGCACAATGAAAGGTCCTTCCCATCGTGAATTGAGCTTGTGCAAGCCAGTATCATCCTGGATCCGGCGAAGTACCATGTCTCCTACATTGAAAGAGCGTTGTTGGATGTTCCTGTCGTGGTAACGACGAACTCCTTACACGTAACGGGCCGACTGCAATAGTGCATTGCATCTGACTTCCTTGGTTGAATCAAGTTCAAGTTGTCTTGTAGTGTCGGCCTCGCCTTCTTCAAACATTTCCAGTCGTGGAGACCTCCACATCACGTCAACTGGCAATATGGCCTCAGACCCATACACGAGAAAGAAAGGTGACTAGCCTGTGGCTTTGCTTGGTTGTGTGCGAAGCCCCCAGACTACTGATGAGATCTCGTAGATCCACTTGCCGCCTTTTTTGTTGTTCTCGTCATAAAGTCTTTTCTTCAGTCCATCAATAATCAAGCCGTTGGCACGCTCAACCTGGCCATTGGCCCGCGGATGAGCCACCGAAACATATCTGACTTCAATGGAGCTACATTCACAGAAATCCCAGAGCTCATGCGAGTGGAAATTTGACCCCAAATCTGTGATAATTGTATTGGGGAAACCAAAGCGGTGTAGGATATCGCAGATGAAAATAACCACTCGATTAGCAGTGACCATTGCGATAGGTTTGTACTCAATCCACTTTGTAAACTTGTCGATGGCCACCAATACGTGTGTGAAACCTCCTGGCGCAGTTGTAAAGGGCCCAATCATGTCCAAGTCCCAACATGCGAACGACCATGAAGGTGGTATGATTATCAAATTATGAGCCGAAACATGATGCTGTTTGCTAAAGAATTCACAGTTGGTACACCGGCGAACGAGTGCTTCGGCATCTTCCAAAGCAGTCGACCAGTAGAAACCAAAGCGAAATGCCTTGCCGACTAGTGTGCGAGAAGCAGCATGGTTCCCACACACGCCTTCGTGAATCTCTTGGACTATTTCTTTGCCTTCCTCCGTGCTGACACACTTCATGAGTATGCCTGATGCTGATCCACACTTATACAAATTGCCCCCGACTAGAACATACCCCCTGCTACGTCGTAGGATGCGAGGAGCCTCGACACCTTTTGGGTCGACGTCGGGGGGTAGTTTGTGCTCCTGGATGTAGTCGATGAAGGTCACCCTCCAGTCGACCTCCATCATCAAGACCTCTCGGTCGGGTTCCTTGGGACCCTAAACGATGGAACTTGGGTCTGGTGTCCTAATGGAAGGGTGATGCAACTCATGAACGAATACTCCCGGTGGGATGTTAGTACGATCAGAACCCAGTTTGGAGAGCACGTCTGCGCCCACGTTGTTGTCACGGACCACATGATGAATCTCCAGTTCTGAGAACTTTTTCTCGAGCTTGCGTATTTCCATGACATAGGCATCCATGGTGTCCTTGTTGATGTCCCACTCCTTATTGACTTGTTGAACCACCAGTAAGGAGTCGCCATAGACTAGTAATCGCTTGATGCCGAGGGAGATTGCCAAGCGCAGGCCATGCAGCAGTGCCTCGTACTCGGCCTCATTGTTGGAGACCTCGAATAGAATTTGAAACACATACTTGAGCTGTTCTCCTCTCGGACTGATGAAAAGTACTCCCGCACCACCGCCATCGAGCTTGAGTGAACCATCAAAGTACATGACCCAATGCTCCGGTTGGTTGGTTGGGGTTTCCACTTGGTTTTCTCGCCACTCAGCCATGAAATCGACTAGTGCTTGTGACTTGATGGGTGTCCGGGGCTTGAAGTCGAGTGTGAGGGCTCCCCGCTCCGCTGCGCACTTTGAGATGCGCCCGGTAGCGTCCTGATTGTGGAGGATATCCGCCAACGGGAAGTCGGAGACCACCACGGTGTTGTATGCATCGAAGTAGTGGTGAAGCTTTCTGGAAGTGATGAGGATACCGTAAAGAATTTTTTGAATCGTCGGGTAACGAACCTTGGATTCAGAGAGGACTTTGCTGATGAAGTAAACCGGTCACTGCACCCCGAAGACGTGGCCTTCTTCCTATCGTTCTACCACGATCGTCATGCTGACGACGTGGGTAGTCGCGGCGATGTAGAGCAGCAGGTTCTCGCCTGGTTGGAGAGCCGTCAGGATGGGTGGCGACTGCAGGTGATGTTTGAGGTCTTGTAGCGTCTTGTTTGCTTCCTCGGTCCACTTAAACTTATTGTGATGCTTGAGCAACTTGAAGAAGGGTAGTCCCCTTTCTCCAAGTCGGGAAATGAAGTGATTCAAAGCTGCCATGCAGCCGGTTAGCTTCTGGATGTCTTTGACAGTCTTTGGGGCATCCATGGTTGTGATGGCATTGATCTTCTCTGGATTGGCTTCAATCCCGCGGTGGCTGACGATGAACCCGAGTAGTTTGCCCTGAGGGACGCCGAAGACGCACTTTGTCGGGTTGAGCTTCCATCGAAACCGTCGCAAGCTGTTGAAGGTCTCCTCGAGGTCAGTGATGAACTCATCATGGGATCTGGTCTTGATGACCACATCATCCACGTAAGCCTCAACGTTGCGGTGAAGTTGATCTGCGAGGCACAATTGAATGGCCCGTTGGTAAGTGGCTCCTGCGTTCTTCAACCCGAAAGACATTGTAGTATAAGCGTATGCTCCGAAGGGGGTGATGAACGTTGTTTTGGTCTGGTCTTCCTCCTTGAGAGCTATCTGATGATAGCCCGAGTAGCTGTCGAGGAAGGAGAGCAAAACGCAGCCAGCCGTGGAGTCGATGACTTGATCGATGCGTGGTAGCGCGAAGGGGTCCTTCGGGTAGTGTTTATTGAGATCAGTATAATCCACACACATCCTCCATTCATTATTGTTCTTTTTGAGTACAAGTACAGGGTTAGCTAGCCACTCTGGATGGTAAACTTCTTTAATAAAACCAGCCGCAAGTAGTTTTGCTAACTCTTTTTTGACATCCTCCCTTTTGTCGGGGGCAAAACGATGCAGTCGTTGCTTTTTCGGAGTGGCCTTAGGGTTGACTTTTAGGCAATGCTCGATCAACTCCTATGGCACCCCTGGCATATCCGCTGGTTCCACGAGAATATGTCGCGGTTGGACCTAAGGAAGTTGACGAGCGCGCTTTCCTATTTGTCACTTAGGCCGCCTCCAATCAGAGCCGTCTTGGACGAGTCGCCTTCCTGTAGAAGGATAGTCTTGATGCCAACATCGCTGAGGTTAGGCTTAACCCTCGACTGGCTTGGTCGATGGTTGGATACCTCCACCTCTGTGTTGGTTAGCTTCAGCGCGGCCGCGAGTACTTCTGCAGATGGCTCTGGCACGCGTGAAGTCGATGCGTACTCAATCGCCTCCTGGTTACAGTCGTACGACTTCTGGAGGTCGCCATGGTGTGTGAGCACGCCTGTCTTGCCCAGCATCTTGAGTAGTAGGTACACGTAGTGGGGCACGACCATGAATTTGGCTAGTGTCGGCCTGCCTAGAATGGCATGGTACGATGAGTCGAAATCCACCACCTCAAACTTGATGTACTCGGTGCGGTAGTTGTCTTTGATCCCGAAGGTGACTGGCAGGACCACTGATCCGAGTGGTGTAGCCGCGTTGCCTGGGACGATCCCATAGAAGGGAGCCTTGCTGGGGGTGAGCATTGATGAAATGTCCAGTCCCATCTTCGTTAGGGTACTCACGAAGAGTAGATTGAGTCCGCTTCCGCCGTCAATGAGTACTCGGGTAAGCTGCGAGCCCGCCACGACAGGATCTAGGACGAGCGGGAACTTTCCCGGCTCGGAGAAGCTGGTCCATTGGTCCACCCTGGAGAAGGAAATCAGGACCTCGCTGTATCTCAAGGGCCTTGTTGTGGCTGGTTCCACAAAGAGGATTACGTGCAAGGTTAGTTTCTGCGCACGCTTGGTGGGGAATCCACCATCTCCACCGAAGATAACGTTGACAAGGTTCTTCGGATACTGAAAATCTTGGGGTCCTGACTTGTCACCTCCTTCTTCATCGTCCTCCTTGTCCTATCGCTTTCCGACTTGATGGAGGGGTGGAGCGTTGAGTGATTTGCGGATGATGACGCACTCAAAGAAACGCCGTGTGTAAGACCTCATTGGTGATGTTGGCGATGGTGGCACGCGTCTCAAAGAAACGCCATGTGTAAGACCTCAGGGTCTCGTTCATCTCCTGCTTCACCTGGGACAAGCCATGACGAGTGCCTGCCCTGATCATGGACCCCTGGAAGTTTTAGATGAAGGCCCGCTTGAGGTCCTCCCACGAGTCGATGGAGTTTGGCTTGAGGCTTTCAAGCCATGTGAGGGGTGCAGGTTCTAGGGCTACCGGGAAGTAGAGTGCTTTCGTAGAGTTGGAGCCCCCTGAAACTTCAATAGCGACGGAATAGCAACGAAGCCACTGGCGTGGGTCCTGCTTACCATCATATTTGGGGATTCCGACTAGTTTGAAGTCCTTGGGGTAGGACTTGTCGGCAATGGTCGTGGTAAAGGCGGGGAAGCGGTCACTGTCCTTGTCGTCGTAGTTCCTACCAGTGCGGTCTTTCCTCCTCACGTCAATGACAAGCCGCGCGTTGCGGCCTTCATTGATCTTCTGCCTAAGGTCGATCTTGGGAGCGTCCTGGAAGTTGGCTGCGACTGGATCTTGGCCGCGGTGCCTTACCCCACGCTGGTTGCGAGGGGGTTGTTGTACTTCTTGTTCATTGTTACAGCGCGCAGATGGGTGGCCCTCATGGTGCTGGCGGTTGTCGTTCCTCCGACTCCCTTGGCCTCCTCCGGGAGTGCGACTGACCAGCGCGGTATCCCCGTGTTGCTCAGACCTCGAGAGCTGGTTCTGAGTGGATGACACTGGATGTTGCCCATCGAGTTGCACGAGCGCGCGCTGGGTCAAGTACTGCAGCCTTTGGATCTGGGGGTTAGATGGGAGTTGTTGGGCCAAGAGTGTTGCCTCTGCAATCGCGCCGATCGGGGTATGGTACTCGCGATCCGCGACTGCTGCAAAGGCGTTGGTGAGATCCTTGGTCCACGGGCACGGTTCTGCGCGGTGCGCCTGCGTTGAGCGCGCTTGGCATTCTTTGCCCGCCGGATCCTCCGGTGTTCCTCGTCTTCGTCTTGAGGAGCGTCTGCTGTGGGCTCATCGGCCGAGATGTCCACGAGTTGTTCATTGTCGTACTGGGTGCCTAGCTCGTCTTCTTCCGCGTTGCGAAGGGAAGCCATGCAGACTTGTCGATCCGGCGAGTGGTTAGCCCTAAGGCTGTAGTCGAGTAGCTCTGTGCTACTCTCACCTTCTTCTGCGATGGGCGAGAGAGCTCTACCCTCTTGGAAGGGTAGTTCTTGCGTGAAGGCCACGAGGCGAGATTCGTAGTCGAGTAGTTCGGAGGGCTCAAAGCCCTTCCAGTACCCGAAATGTCCGTGTGGCATTGATGTAATCGTTAAACCCAGATGGTTGCCCGACAAGAGTTCGGGGTGGCCATCGGGTTGCGACTGGTTTTGAAGGGCGGGGGCCGCCCGACGGGTGGTGGCTCCCTCGTCTCCGAGTCCTTTTCGGGTCCGGTTTAGAGGTATAGTCCTGCGCGTTGAGTACTCTGCATCAGAGTTCGAGTAGAAGTCGGGGACGGGGGCCTCCCGGCTAGCGGTGGTGCCCACGTCCCCGATTTGGAGCAGCAGATCCGAATCCTCCTCCAAGTCAGAAAGGGATTTGGATCGTTGGGTTTTTGTAAATTGGTTTAAATCCGATTCGAGTAGATCTGTTGCATCTCGAGTTGAAGTCATTTTGGAAACGGACATCGTTTTGATCTGCTTAGCCAGATCTGGAAGGAGTGTGTCGTCGAGGTTGTCGACGAAGTCGTCAAGATCGCCGCTTGAGGTCGATGAAGTAGCCTTCGGCTGCTTGGAGTTGGCTAGGTGGCTGTTGAAGCCAACCAAACCATCGGCGATGCAGATCCAAGAGCCGAAGATGAAAGTCGTGCCCTTGTCGAGCATTGCGCTAGTGAAGATGAATGACATCATCGAGTTCTCCAATGGATCTTCGATGAGCTCCCCTATCGGGCATGCCAGCTGTCGGTGTTTTACCGCCCTGCCCACCGAGGGATACCCCCGAGGTGGTGAGTTTGGTTGGTCGGGTGTCGCCGAGATCAGGAACTCGAAGGTGCAAAGGAACACAAGGTTTTAGACAGGTTCGGACCGCCGAGAGCGTAATACCCTACATCCTGTATGGTTTGTATTGCCTTAGATGGTGATGATTGAGATTGTCCCCGAGGGGGTACCTGTCCGCCCTTATATAGTCCGAGGGACAGGCTTACATGGGAATTCTAGTTGAGTACAAGCCAAGGAGTCCTACCCGACTACTTGTCGGGTAGTCTCTATCCGACTCCGGCTAGTCTAACTACCGTACGAGTAATCCTACTGCATTACGAGTAGTTACAATGGACATGGGGCGTGGGCCATGTCCCATCCTGAATCCTAGGTGAAATGTGCCACGTGGCCAGTCCCGTGTGCCCGGGTCTGACCTCCCCCCCCCCCCCCCCGATTGTGGCAGAACCGCACGAATTAATCCAGCTCAAGTGCACTAACCATTATCCATAAACCTGAACTGGTTACCATGCACTTCAAATGGAGTAATCTGATAGTCTGTCGGGTAAATTCCGATGCGAACACTTAATATTTTAATCAAAAGAAAGTGTACACTTAACTCACACGAAGGCAAGTCCAGAGATTACAACATTCCATAGCTTTTACCTCACAAGTGTGACAATTGTTTATTACAAGCCGAGTTCATACACAAGTACTTCAGAGTTCAAACATAAAAACTTTATTGAGAGTTTAAAAACAGCGGAAAGAAAACACGATCATCTATCGTCGATTTGGATACCACGATGGAGCCCATACATGGCATCACTCGGCAGAGTTATTGTTGGCCGGGGACGAATCCCACTCCACGAACCAACCAGGCGACAAAGTACACAACCAAGTTAAACCAGCTATCATTTCTTCAAAAGACACTGTTGACGCCGGATTTTGACACGTCTTGAATCGGCGTCAGGAGGAGAAGGTTGGCCGATGAAGCGGATCTGAAAGCTACAGTAAGGAATCGGCCGACCGGGGTAACAGTTGAAAATCGGTCGATTGGTGGCACAGCCTATGCCAACAGGATAGGTTTATTCCAGAAGATCCTAGTCAAAGGCTGGTTAACACGGCATGCTAAGTCGGCCGGAAAGCAATTGAAGAGGTCCTGATTGGATTAGGAAACGGCGGCGGAAGATTCTGCGGGAGTCCGTTTCCTTTTTAAAGTTATTATAGATATAGTAGTTTTCCTGTTTTAAATAAGGTTGTAACAAGTCGTAATCGACCAGGAGTCCTAGTTTCAAGGTATAAATAGGAGTCGCTAGGGTTTTGCAAGGACAACCAAAATCAATCAACAAAATACTTCTACTTTTTACCAGTACTTTACTTTTCAAGTCGGCGACTTCGCTAATATTTTCTTCTTTTACGAGTTCGTACGGATTGGCAGGGCTGCATCAACCTGATCTCCGGCCAATTGGTAGGTTCCGCTTATCGAGTAATATCCGAGCTTTAACTACGGGCGCATCGCTGTGGTTTCGTTTGGATTTATTCACAAGTTATCGATATTTACTAGAATTGCAAGTTTTACCTGTTATTCTAGTATTATCATCAGTTATCCAGCTTGAGATCAGGGTAATCGGCTTCGTCATTGTTCTCCTTCGATTCATCGCCATACAGCCGATTAGATCTGTTTCAAGTGTTGCTTCTATAGTAATTGTTTGGATTGCTCCAGCAGTTCTCTTTACAATTACTATACGATCATCGGCTGACCCATAGCCGATCATCTCTACAGCAAATCGGCCGATTTGCCGCCGACGCGCTCCTCAGGACAGATCGGAAATCCAGCCGATCGACGCGCCTGGAATTTAATACTCTATTTCCTTGTCAATCAACAGGTCAGATTGACTGGCACGCCGCGCGAACCGCACCAGGGCGATAACCCGAACAGGAGCTAAGCAGATTCTCCCGGGTCGTGTGTCCGATGCTGAAGACCCATCGGCCGATTCCTATCCGGCCGATTTCAGCGCCAACAGACACACCTGAAAATAATGCCACAAGCAAGACTGAGTATACTAATACTCAGCAAGGCTTACCCGACTAGTGGTATGTAAATACCGACACCTAAGCATGCATGGCTCTAAGGCTCTAGGTTTTCTTTTTTCTAAAAAGCAACAAAGAGTAAGTCCTTAATTTCATGTTTTATCTTCCTATATTCTAGTTCATTTAACCATTCTAAGTGAGCATCTATCTCTAACCAAACATGGTGGAAACAATTAATCATAAAACAAGTTTCATCATAGCCATTGTTCCTCTTGTTACTCTATGTGATAGAAGTATTAAGCAGTCTCAATTACCGCGAGAAACGGACGATTCGAATCGAATTTCTTAACCTTGCATGGTAAACCTAACACACACGCCTGGAGTACCGAAGGGTCACCCCAAGCAACTTTTCCCCTTTCTTTCCGGGTTGTGGATCAGGGTCACCTTACCCAACTACAGAGCCTCGCTCTGCACTCGCATGTGTATACGCATCTAAACTTCAATCAAGTAGGGTGAGAGTAAAGTCCACTTGCCGGGCCAATCAGGTACATAAGCTTATCGAGTACCATATTTTCGACATGTGGTTAGTACGTTCAAATGCTTAACCGCCACTACCACACACTGCGACCTTAGCATTTTTTTTCTACTCAGACGGGGCCTCAACCATGAGCATCGTACCACAGCCCCGCCTGTCGACCTTATAGTTGCAGTATGTGGTAAAACATTCAACTCCTATAATTCTCGTGAGTGGCAGGAAAGCACTCGACTTTTACCGAACCTATTAGCAGAGCATCTACTCGAACTTCCAGTTCTAGTATTCAATACATAGGTGTCTAGGATCATGCAGCTAGGGTTCCAATCTACTCCTATGAACTTAAATGCACAGGTAAAAAGGAACAATAGTTGCATAAATTGAAACACTGGGATCATGCACCGGAGCTTGCCTTCTTGGGCAAAACTAGTCGGGGGTTCTTCCGAACTTTGGTTCGGGTCTTCAGCGACTTCAGTTAGATTAACTTGAGCTTCGCGCTTCTCACTCTCGGACTCGGGCACTAGATCGTAGGTTCCTTCGGCGAGAGTAGTCGATTCTATATGAATGCACATGTATGAGTGATTTTAATGGTACAGGATAAACAACTATTTAACTGTAAGTAGTCATCCAATAAAACTCAAGTTAAGTAGTCGAGTACTTCATTTTCTTATCCTTGAGCAGTCATTTATCGAGTACTTATCTGGATTAACTAACTTCATTAAGTGAGTGAGTGGTTTTGTCCTGTCGTACGGCCATTTTTAACAGTAAGAATGGTTTAGATAAAACTACTCGTAGACGTAGTTTCTGGGGTTGAGATTTTTTATGCAGAGGACGTTACTTAAGTGCAAACTCACTGTAAAATTTTTAGCCATTTTCATTCAACAGGTTAATCATGAAAAATATATTAAACAGCTACTGCTAGGATCAAGATCGATTTGTTCAGAACAACCCATGCAAGAACTGGTGCTCAATATTTTACTGAACAAACTTACTTGCATGAGTAGGTTACTGAAAATTTTGTAGAGTTTTCCTATGCAAGAATCAGAGGCTAAAATTTAGTTTGACTGGATCTAGCATATAACAAAAGTACTCAAAACATCTTGTTGTGATTGGATTTAGTGCATGAAATTTTTATGAAAGACTATACTCTTAGTACCGAAGCTACCATCCAAATCTCATGAGCAGTTCTTTCTTGAAACTCTTGGAACCATTAAAAGATATTTAAACTTGATTTAAATCTAAAGCTAAAATTATGTGGAAACTGTCCAAAATCCTTTTACAAAGTTGTAGATGTTAACTTAAGGAGTTCAGAATATCTTAGTTTCTATTTTTAGGATTTTTCTGTGAGTTGTTTTGCATATTCAAAGTTCATAGATTGGTTTTCAAAGTTCTAGTTTCTGGTTTACAAATGAGTCCCTGAGATTTTACAGAAATCTTCTCGAAAATATTGAAATCGAAGCGAATCGGTCCTTGGTGCAGGGAAATGGCAGCGGCCGGCCAAATTCCGGCGACAAGAGTTGCCGGCGGCGAGGGGCGAAGGTGGGAGAGGCAAGAGGGGAACAAACTGCACCTGTTTGTGGCCTTGGGTGGGGAAGTGGTGGACCGAGGCGGCTTGCCGACGGTGGCACAGAGCCGGCGGCGGGTGCGGGTGGTGGTGGCGGCGCTCCGGTGAGGAAGAGTGCGTGGGAACCGGCCGTGCAGATTTGGTGTTGTTGACACCAGATTTTGACACGTGTTGAATCGGCGTCAGGAGAGGAAGAGATTGGCCGATGCGGCAGGTCTAAAGGCTACAGTGAGGAATCGGTCGATTGAGGCTACAGTTGGGAATCGGCCGATTGGCGATGCAACTTGCGCCAACAGATAGGAAGGGTGAAGCCATTGGAACCACAATAGAGGATCCCGGACAAAAGTGGCCTGATGTTGGTCAACGGAACGATGCCGACTCGGTCGAGGAGCAATTGAAAGAATCCTGATTGGATTAGGAGATGGCGGCAGAAGATTCTGCGGGAGTCCATTTCCTTTATAAAAATATTATAGATATAGTAGTTTTCATTTTAAATCAAGTTTGTAACAAATCGTAACAGATGGGAAGCTCAAAAATCGGCCCTGTTGTCTGATATGGATACCAACTGATAGTCTCTTCATTGAAGCCGTTGTAGAAACATCTGAAGTATTCAGCCGTTCGGGTGGCAGTGAATTGACAGCCAGGGAAGGCTGATGCTGCTTCTCCAAAAGAGGTACAGCGTCGTCGTATGGTGGGGTTTTCCTTTGACTCGATATTGGGAAAGGTTTTGGTCTCTATTTGCTGCTGGGAGACCTTGCTCATGTATAAGTTGAGCCAAAGGGTGATGAGCCACCAAGTACCACCAGGATTGCCAATCGGCTCCCCTTTTGATAATTTGACGCCGATTTGGTGCATCATATGGTAGGCCGATCCTAATAGATGCTTCCCAAGGGGGATGGCCGATCCTAGTGACAGAGCTTCTGCCAGAGCTTGTGTATTGGATGAAGGACCAACTGCTCTGCCACAGAAAAAGTGTTTCTCTAGCCACATCATCAAGAACGTTGTATGTTCTCTTTCTGAAATCGTCCCGGTCCTCATATTTTTGCTGATATACCCCTTCCACCCACCGATTTCTTTTGTCTCTAGCCGATGGGTTGGTTTGATCAGATAATCAAAGGGTGTATCAGGGAAAAAGATATCAAGGCCGGTCAACATTAGAACATCGGCCAGGGTTGGAGTCATAGGTCCGTGCCCAAAGAGAAACGCGTTGAGCGCGTCGGACCAGAAATAAGAGGCCGCTATTACTAAAGGTTCATTTTTCTCCATTTGGGACAGAGAGAGATCGATGCACTGGCCGATTTTCAACTCATCCCACTGAACTCTCTTAGACTTGGCTAATCTATGGTACCATTCTCTCCAGCCAGGGTTTCATTCGGCCAAGATCTAAAGGCACCTACCCACTGACCCAAATCCATGGATGATTGCTTGAAAGGAATTCTGTGAGTTTCTAGGTTGATCAAATCGGTTGGATCTGGATTCCCCATGGGACCCAAGCAGATGAGACCGGAGGTTTCGAAAAGAGGAATAGTAATCTGGTGCCTAAATGCCTAAAAAGAGAGGGAAAAAGGAGAAAAACTGAGAATGGGTCTAGAAAATACTTGAGCAGTAAAAAGTAAAAGAGGAAAGTTTCGGATGATTACCTCCGGGATGAAACTCATCGTCGCCGATGGAGCCACTAGTGGAGCCGCCGATGGGACCGTCGTCGCTGAGGAAGTTGCCGGCGGAACATCCGTGGTTGGTGAAGTTGCCGATGGCACCGCCATTGGAAGGATGGAGCAGATTGCAGGCAAGAGGAAAATCGCCGGAGGGTGCGGTTGGAGATCGAGAGGGCGCACGAAGAAGATGAACAGTGATTCGCTGGAGGAAATTACTAGGCTCGTGGAGAAAGAGTGGCGGAGAACGCCGGTACTTAAGGACAATCTGAGAGAGAAAGGGTAAAGGCGGGATTTTTGCCGCGCCGTCTACACGAATTCTAGGGGAACAGTTGTCTCAAGCGCCCGGTTCGAGAAAATTGCAATCATCATGTAGAAGACCGCGAAACGGAAGGAGATTTTTACTGCGCTCGTTTCGGAGGAAAGATTAAAGAAAAGAGTTTCGAACTAAAAATTATGTTTTACTCCAAAACTGGGGGGCATGTGTTGATGCCTGATTTTGACACGTATTGACTCAGCGTCAGGAGAGGAAGAGATTGGCCGATGCGATAGGTCTAAAGGCTACAGTGAGGAATCGGCCGATTGAGGCTACAGTTGGGAATCGGCCGATTGGCGATGCAACTTGCACCAACAGATAGGAAGGGTGAAGCCATTGGAACCACAACAGAGGATCCCGGTCAAAAGTGGCCTGATGTTGGTCAACGGAACGATGACGACTCGGTCGAGGAGCAATGGAAAGAATCCTGATTGGATTAGGAGATGGTGGTAGAAGATTCTGCGGGAGTCCGTTTTCCTTATAAAAATATTATAGATATAGTAGTTTTCTGTTTAAATCAAGTTTGTAATAAATCGTAATCGATCAGGAGTCCTGGTCCTAGGGTATAAATAGGAGTCGTCAGGGCTTTGTAGATCAATACATCAATCAATCAACAAAACAATCTACTTTTCCATCGCACTTTACTTTCAAGTCAGCGACTTCGCCAATACTTTTTCTTCTTTCACGATTTCGTACGGATTGGCAGGTGTTGACGCCGGATTTTGACACGTCTTGAATCGGCGTCAGGAGAAGAAGATTGGCCGATGCGGCAGATCTCAGAACTACAGTAAGGAATCGGCCGATCGGGGTATCAGTTGAAAATCGGTCGATTGGTGGCGCAGCCTATGCCAACAGGATAGGATTATTCCAGAAGATCCTAGTCAAAAACTGGTCAACACGGCATGCTAAGTCGGCCGGAAAGCAATTGAAGAGGTCCTGATTGGATTAGGATATGGCGGCGGAAGATTCTGCGGGAGTCCGTTTCCTTTTTAATGTTATTATAGATATAGTAGTTTTCCTGTTTTAAATAAGGTTGTAACAAGTCGTAATCAACCAGGAGTCCTAGTTTCAGGGTATAAATAGGAGTCGCTAGGGTTTTGCAAAAGACAACCAACATCAATCAACAAAACACTTCTACTTTTTACCAGTACTTTACTTTTCAAGTCGGCGACTTCGCCAATATTTTCTTCTTTCACGAGTTCGTACGGATTGGCAGGGCTGCATCAACCTGATCTCCGGCCAATTGGTAGGTTCCGCTTATCGAGTAATATCCGAGCTTTAACTACGGGCGCATCGCTGTGGTTTCGTTTGGATTTATTCACAAGTTATCGATATTTACTAGAATTGCAAGTTTTACCTGTTGTTCTAGTATTATCACCAGTTATCCAGCTTGAGATCAGGGTAATCGGCTTCGTCATTGTTCTCCTTCGATTCATCGCCATACAGCCGATTAGATCTGTTTCAAGTGTTGCTTCTATAGTAATTGTTTAGATTGCTCCAGCAGTTCTCTTTACAATTACTATACGATCATCGGCTGACCCATAGCCGATCATCTCTACAGCAAATCGGCCGATTTGCCGCCGACGCGCTCCTCAGGACAGATCGGAAATCCAGCCGATCGACGCGCCTGGAATTTAATACTCTATTTCCTTGTCAATCAACAGGTCAGATTGACTGGCACGCCGCGCGAACCGCACCAGGGCGATAACCCGAACAGGAGCTAAGCAGATTCTCCCGGGTCGTGTGTCCGACGCTGAAGACCCATCGGCCGATTCCTATCCAGCCGATTTTAGCGCCAGCACACTTTTGGCACGCCCAGTGGGACCATCCAAGACCTGATATGTCAAACAACGCAGAAATCTCCGACAGCAACATCATTGGGGTCACAAAAGCTGATCTCAAGGACGACCAGAGGGAGGAATTGGCCAGACATCTAGAAGATTACAAGAAGATATACCTCCAGTCGTTCAGTCGTACCAGAAGCGGGGAAGCAGTTAGGAAGGCTCCTATTCCAGCACCTCGCCATATCACCATTGCTGAAGACTCGGGCAAGATGTCGGAGATGATTCAACAGTCCGTGTATCAAGCATTCATTGACCAATCCTCGGTGATGAGCAACACGGTGTACAACGCCGTCGTCAAATCTCTGGCCAGCGGAGCCGTTCAAGGTTATCAGGGACCGGCATGTGCCCCTCCAACCACCCTGCCGGCCAGAAGCTTACCGTACACATCCCGATCGGCTTCTCAGCCGATATTGACGCAGCGCGAGGGGTACAGCTCTCCACCACTTCCGGCGTCTCCAAGATACAGCGGTGCACCTTATCTCCCATCGCGAGCACCGCTTCAACCCGTCCAGATGGCTTCTGTGCAAACACTACCTACAAGCTCAGTGCCTTGGGGGGCATCAGCCACGACGTATTTTCCCGAGCCAGCGAATCGGCACGGCACTTATCCGTTTCAGGTGCCGTACCAATCGGCCGCCCGGCCGACGGTCTCTCAGTACCAGCCGATTTCACCAGAAATCGGCAGGGGGGCAAGCACTGTGGAAGCATTCAGAAGCACGGTGCCAGCAACGACATACGAAGAGGGTGCGGACGTGTTTCGCCAGCAGCTATCGGCCGCTCAGCAAACTTTGCCGATTCATCACCTGGCCGAACCAGCCCTTCAGGATATGCCCGCACCTCGAACAGCCATTCATCAGCAACAGGTGGACTGGACGGCAAAGATAGCAGAAGTAATCCAAGATCAGTTTGGACTGAAGCCAAAAGTTCAAACTTATACTTACAAGACGCCGTATCCATCGGCCTATGACTCGTTGCCGTTCCCACACCGCTACAAGGTTCCTGATTTCACCAAGTTCTCAGGGACGGATGACACATCCACTGTGGAGCACATTAACAGATTCATCATCCAGTGCGGAGAAGCTGCCACGCAAGACGCTCTGAGGGTACGGTTATTCTCTTCATCTCTATCCGGATCGGCCTTCCAGTGGTTCACCACTTTACCGCCAAATTCTATCGTCACGTGGGCCGATCTGGAGAAACAATTCCACAAGTACTTCTATGCAGGAGTACACGAGATGAAGATTTCGGATCTAACCAGCCTCAGGCAGAGGAGCGATGAACCGGTGACAGGGTACATACAGAGGTTCAGAGAAATCAAAAACAAGTGCTACAGTCTGGCTCTGACCGATGCACAGTTGGCCGATATCGCTTTCCAAGGTCTCTTGCCGCAGATCAGAGAGAGATATGCCGCTCAAGAGTTTGAGAGCCTGAGTCAAATCGTCCACCGATTGTCAGGACAGGAGATCCGACCGCTTGAACAGCGGAGGAGCTTTCAGAAGAAGGTGGCGTACTTGGAGGGATCTGAATCTGACGCGGAAGAAGAAATCGGTCTGGCGGAATGGGTAAAAGGGAAAAAACCAATATCCTGCCCCTTTGGCAAGAAGGAACCAGAGACATTCAGCTTTGACACGTCAAAGGCCGATAAAATTTTCAATCTACTGCTTCAGGAGGGACAGATTAAGCTGTCGCAACATCACACCATCCCTACGGCCGATCAGCTGAAGAAGATGAGGTACTGCAAGTGGCACAACGCTACCTCTCATGACACCAATGAATGTAAAGTCTTCCGTCAGCAGATACAATCGGCCATTGAACAAGGGCGGCTCAAGTTTGAGACTCCAACCAAACCGGCAATGCCGATGAAGATAGATCAGCATCCCTTCCCGGCCAACACGGTCAACGCTGGAGAAGAATCAAGTCAAACCAAGGTGCTGACGTCAGAATCGGCGAGGAGAGGTGGCGTCGTCGGTCCCAAGAGGCAGATCACGACGGAAGAATTCAGAAGGAACGGGCAAGGACCAGAACGACCACACAGGCCTGTCACCTCCCGATTTCTACTAAGTAAATATCGGCGTCGGCAAGAACAACCACAACACCAAGAAGAGATGACACGCCGGCGTGAAGATCACTGGCAGTGTCCCTTCTACATCCACTGCTGGGAGAACGATATCAGACTGCCCTCTGCAGATAACTGTCCGGAGTGCAACGGATCAAACCGCAACGATCGCCCGAAGCCACACTCTAGGGACAGAGGATCAGAGCCGATCAACAGAAATCGGCGCGAAGAACGGCGTGTTTCGGTGCATGATCGGCTGGGGGGCAGAGTTGACCAGTACGGCAGGTCAAAAACCAAGATCGGCCAGCAAGATGGACTGGGGGGCAGGATCAGAGTACACAATCGGCTGGAAGAGATGGCCGATGATAGGGTGTCAGACGAAGACCCCCTAGGTAGGGAACCAGACTGGGGACACGCCAGATCATCGGCCAAACCAGTGAATCCCAGGTGGTGTCCCGATGGCTTATCCAGATCCCAAAAGCGAAGGATCCAACGCCTACGCCAGTTTGAGCATCGAGAAGAAGAACAAAAACAGGTGCCAGAGAGAAGGAATGTGAAATCTTGAATTTGGCGCCCAAAGAAAAATGATCAGGAAGCAAACAGCCAAGAATCGGCGGCCGAAATCGATATGGTTTTCATACTGCCGATGGAGTTCATGGCGCCAAGCGATCGGGACAAAGTGACAAATACAGAGGAAGAGCAAATGGCACAACTGGTATTAGAGCCGATGACGGCTATGTTTGAAAAGCCAGAGGAAGAAAAACGACAGCACCTCAAAGCGCTGTTTCTCAAGGGCTATGTCAACGGAAGACCCGTCACCAGACTACTGGTAGATGGAGGCGCGGCAGTCAACATCATGCCGTATGCCATGTTCCGCAAGCTGGGCAAGGGCGATGACGACCTCACCAAGACGGACATGATGCTGAAGGATTTCGAAGGCAACGTGTCGCCTGCCCGCGGGGCATTCTGCGTCGACCTCACCATCGGCAGTAAGACCCTTCCCACTACTTTCTTCGTCATTAATGGCAAAGGGTCCTATAATATGCTGCTTGGTCGCGACTGGATACATGCAAACTGCTGTGTCCCATCTACTATGCATCAATGCCTTGTGCAATGGGTTGGCGACAGTATAGAGATAGTAGCTGCCGATTCTGTTTACAGCGTTGCAGCGGCCGACACACAACAGTGGAGCTGCAAACACGTCAAATGTATATCTGGCAGGACTTGGGACACTGACTTCCTGAAAGTGTCCGATTTCGGTCTACAGCCGATCCAAGCAGTCAGCTCTGAAGATTCAGCTCGTTCGAAAGGATGAGAAGCTGAGGCATGGGTTCACGTCGGCCAATTCATTAGAGATGGGAAATTCGAGAAATAGTATCAGATCAAGGCCGACGCACGTTGGTACCGATTGGGATTCTGAGCACAAAAGGAGATATTGGGATTCATTATTAAGTGGAAATTACGGATTACATGAAGCAGTTCAAAACCAGATCGGCGCGGTGGCATCAAGGAACAATAATGTTTAACATATTGATTACAGCCCAAGGAAAGTATCTATGGCTACAATCGCTCGTCGTCTAATTTGATCGGCCGATTCTACTATCCTCTGATCACTTTCGGCCGATCCTGACACTTCTGACACGCGGCGACGGAGTCTTATTGCTTCACGGGCCAGATGTTGTCTTTTTTGCTTCAGCTCGCTGATCATGGTTGGGAGTTCTTGGAGCTTTTTCTCTTCAGCGGCTATCTCTTTGGTTATCTGTTCCATCTCCTTGGCTAGTTCTGCTCTCCTCCGTTTCAGCCGATCTATTGTGCCAACGATGTCCGAACGGCAGTTCTCGAGGAAGTTGATTTTGTGATGTACTTCCTGGGCCTGGTGCTTGTACGAGTCTACCTCCTCCTGAGTTTTGGCCATCTGAGCGTGATCGGCCATACGTCGCAGCGCCCGCGAGACCGGAATCCGCATGCCCTCTATATAGGCAGCATACCCCAAGTCTTCCGACACTTCTTCTGGGATGTGATCTACAACCTCATTGAAAAGTTGTCGGACCGGCGATGCATCTTTCACCAGTCGGCCGATGTCACCTTGGAGGAGAGTACGGATGCTCTCGAGCTTAGAGCGGACATCGTCGGAGGCAGAACTCGGTGGAACCACATGTGAGGCAGTTTCCTCTTCATCGGCCACGGAGACAGCGAAAGAAAAGATACTATTGTTGGGAGAATCTTGCTCCTGTAAGGGAACGAAGCAAAGGGTAAGCAAGTAGTGAAAGGAAATCGGCCGATTCTGATGATAAGATTGTTACCTCTTTGAAACAAATCTCTCTTGCCTGCGCCGGTGGAAGTATTTCCCTTGTTTCAGGGATTGGTGCACTGGGTTCACCAGAAGAAGAAGATTCGATCATTATTGGTGCTCCGCTTGGGCCAGCTTCCTAAGAAAGATATAAATGCTCGTGAGGATACTATGGGAAAATGAGATAAGATGGTAGTGGGAATTTGACATGCCTCTGCGGGTTCTTCGGCCGATTCCAGCTGTGGAGTTACAGTCGGCGTACCCAAGTCAACCTGCATCAGAATTGGTTAAGTTTCCTGAATATTAAGGATGCAGGGTAAGAGATCATTTACCTCGGCAACAGTAGCTGCTATAGTTTCAGTCCCTACTTGAGACGTGGCCGACAGCCGTGGAGATTGTGGTGGGACAACTCGTGCAGCCTGGTAAAGGGATGAAATTGACGTCAGCAGAAGGTTTTTGGGGAATACATGAGATAAATAAAGTTACCTGGACAGCTTCTACTAAGAGTGATGCTGCAGCAGCCCCGGCTTCGGCGGCGACTTGGGGATCGGCCGTCTCGACGACTGATGGAGGTGAAGGATCTCGGGTCTCGGCGCGCATCACTCCCATCTGATCAGCCGATCCAACACGGGGGGTCTCGGCCGATGCTGCTGCCATCTGGCTAGCCGATCCGATACGAGAGACTTCAGCCGATGCTGTTGTTGTCTGACCGGCCGATTCAATGCGAGCCCGCATCCGACGGCTGGATATCTTTGGTGTTGGTCTCTTGGGCGCTCGTCTTGATCGGCTGGTGGAGATATCTCTGATAGATGGAGCATGGAAGCCGATGAGTGGCTGCACTGTGTATTGATGATGGCTATCAATCGGCCGGCCGCTTCGGCTCCGTGTTGGGGGAGCATGGCTTTCAGACTGAAGAGGTAAACATAAGTTAACAGCAAGACGATAGTGCAACATTGAAATCGGCTAAAAAGAAAAGGACATACCGCAGCATTTGGGTCGATGTTCTCTGGGTCCAGAATGTTGCAGTAAATTGATGGGGATTTACAGAAAAGATGCTGCTTCCATTCTGCCCACCATAATTTGTACTGTTGGGTGGCGAAAGAGGCAACTGACCAGCCGTTCAAGTCAATGGTGCTGGAGTCAGGTACTAAATCGCACAATCGGCTGTAGTCGAGACTAGAGGTTAATCCGTCTCTGAATTTTGCTTGGCCGGCGAAATAGACTCGGATCGGCAATTGGCCAAAACCTAGTTGCCTTGCTGCAGCTGACGGGCAGTAGAACTCATAAGTGGGTGAGTCCTTCCCCGAGAAGAAGTTAGCCGGCAGAATTCCCGGCTTAATCAAGACATCCATCAACTCTCTGTCAAATGTGTGGGTGGAGAAGTCGAAGCATATAGGCAATTCAAAAATCGGCTCCGCGGTTTGATATGGATACCAGGTGATCATCTCCTCGCTAAGTCCATTATAGAAGCATCTGAAATATTCGGCTACCCGGGTAGCGGTGAACTGGCAGCCAGGAAAGGCCGATGCCGCTTCTCTGACAGATCTACAGCGGCGACGGACCGATGGGTTCTCCTCTGACTCAATGTTGGGAAAGGTCTTTGTCTCTATCCTCTGCTGAGAGACCTTGCTCATGTGTAGATTGAGCCAGAGGGTGATGAACCACCAAGGACCACCTGGATTCCCTATCGGCTCTCCTTTCGACAGCTTGGCGCCAATTTGATGCATCATATGATATGCCGATCCCAGCAAATGTTTGCCGAGGGGAACGGCCGATCCTTGTGCGAGAGATTCTGCCAAAGCTTGAGTGTTGGAAGAGGGGCCGACCGCTCTGCCACAGAAGAGATGTTTCTCCAGCCACATCATCAGGAAGGCGGTGTGCTCTCTCTGTGAGACTATCCCTGTCTTCATGTTCTTACTGATGTATCCTTTCCACCCGCCGATTCCTTTGGTATCTAGCCGATGAGATGGCTTGAACAGGTAGTTGAAAGGGGTATCGGCGGAGGAAACATCTAGGCCGGTCAGCAGCAAGACATCGGCCAAGGTCGGGGTCATGGGTCCGTGTCCAAAAAGAAATGCGTTGAGCGCATCGGACCAGAAGTAAGAGGCTGCCATAACCAAAGGTTCGTTCTTTTCCATTTGAGACAGGGACAAATCTATGCACTGGCCGATTTTAAGTTCTTCCCATTGGACTTTCCAAGACCCGGCTACCCTCTGGTACCACTCTCTCCACCCGGGTGTTTCGTTCGGCCAGGATCTGAATGCGCCTACCCAGTGATCTAAATCCATAGGTGACTGCTTGAAGGGGATTCTGTGAGTTTCTAAGCTAATTAGATCCGTTGGATCAGGACTCCCCATAGGGCCTAGGCAGATGAGGTCAGAGACTCTGAGAGAGGAATGGTGATCCTGTGCCTAAGGGCCTAAAAAAGAAAGGGAAAAAGGGAAGAAACTAAGAAAGGGACCGGAAAATACTGAAGCAGCAAGGCGAAAAGGAAAAGATTTTTCCGACATTTACCTCTGGGATGGAAGCCATCGTCGCTCATGACGCTGCTGGAGAAGCCGCCGATTGGGCCGCCGCCGCCAAAGGAGCAGCCGATGGAGCCTCTGTAGATGGGGTGGTCGCTGACGGAGACGCCATTGGGGTCGGAGCAAGCTGCGGACGAGGTCGCCGGAGAAGGGGAAGCGCTTGGAAATCAAAAGAACTTGGGGGAAGATGAACAGTAATGCGGCAGAAAGGATGCTGGATTCGTGGAGGAGAAAAGGTGGAGAAAACCAGTACTTAAGATAAGGGGGTAAGGGCAAAGATGGTATTCTTACCGCACCGTCTACACGAGTTCCAGGGGAGCGGTCGTTTCGCGTGCTCGGATCGAGGAAATTGCAATCATTGTGCCGCGGAACGGAAGGAGATTTTTACTGCGCCCGTTTCGGAAAAAAGGATTAAAGAGGGAGTTTCGAAGAAAAAGTTATATTTTACTCCGACACTGGGGGGCATGTGTTGACGCCGGATTTTGACACGTCTTGAATCGGCGTCAGGAGAAGAAGACTGGCCGATGCGGCAGATCTGAGAACTACAGTAAGGAATCGGCCGATCGGGGTATCAGTTGAAAATCGGCCGATTGGTGGCGCAGCCTATGCCAACAGGATAGGATTATTCCAGAAGATCCTAGTCAAAAACTGGTCAACACGGCATGCTAAGTCGGCCGGAAAGCAATTGAAGAGGTCCTGATTGGATTAGGATACGGCGGCGGAAGATTCTACGGGAGTCCGTTTCCTTTTTAAAGTTATTATAGATATAGTAGTTTTCCTGTTTTAAATAAGGTTGTAACAAGTCGTAATCAACCAGGAGTCCTAGTTTCAGGGTATAAATAGGAGTCGCTAGGGTTTTGCAAAAGACAACCAACATCAATCAACAAAACACTTCTACTTTTTACCAGTACTTTACTTTTCAAGTCGGCGACTTCGCCAATATTTTCTTCTTTCACGAGTTCGTACGGATTGGCAGGGCTGCATCAACCTGATCTCCGGCCAATTGGTAGGTTCCGCTTATCGAGTAATATTCGAGCTTTAACTACGGGCGCATCGCTGTGGTTTCGTTTGGATTTATTCACAAGTTATCGATATTTACTAGAATTGCAAGTTTTACCTGTTGTTCTAGTATTATCACCAGTTATCCAGCTTGAGATCAGGGTAATCGGCTTCGTCATTGTTCTCCTTCGATTCATCGCCATACAGCCGATTAGATCTGTTTCAAGTGTTGCTTCTATAGTAATTGTTTAGATTGCTCCAGCAGTTCTCTTTACAATTACTATACGATCATCGGCTGACCCATAGCCGATCATCTCTACAGCAAATCGGCCGATTTGCCGCCGACGCGCTCCTCAGGACAGATCGGAAATCCAGCCGATCGACGCGCCTGGAATTTAATACTCTATTTCCTTGTCAATCAACAGGTCAGATTGACTGGCACGCCGCGCGAACCGCACCAGGGCAATAACCCGAACAGGAGCTAAGCAGATTCTCCCGGGTCGTGTGTCCGATGCTGAAGACCCATCGGCCGATTCCTATCCGGCCGATTTTAGCGCCAGCAGCAGGGCTGCATCGACTCGATCTCCGGCCAACTGGTAGGTTCCGCTTATCAAATAACATCTGAGCTTTAACTTTGGGCGCATCGTCGTGGTTTCGTTCGGATTTATTCACCAGTTATCGATATTTACTAGAATTATAGGTTTTACCTGTTGTTCTAGTATTATCACCAGTTATCCAGCTTGAGATTGAAACTATCGGCTTTATCATCGCTCTTCCTCGTTCATTGTTATACAGCCGATTAGATCTATTTCAAGTGTTGCATCTGTAATAATTGTCTAAGTTGCTCCAGCAGTTTACTTTGCAATTATTACGTGATTATCGGTTGATCCATAGCCGGTCATCTTCATAGCAAATCAGCCGATTCGCCGATACACTTTTCGGGACCGATCGGAACCCCAGCCGATCAGGACGCCCGGAATTTAATACTCTTATTTCCTTGTCAATCAACAGGTCAGATTGACTGGCACGCCCCGCGAACCGCACCAGGGCAATAACCCGAACAGGAGTTAAGCAGATTCTCCCGGGTCGTGTGTCCGACGCTGAAGGTCATCGGCTGATTCCTGGCCGATTTTTAGCGCCAACAGGTGTGAGGCGGAGAAGGTGATGGGAGGGTTGGTTTGGACAATATGGGGGCGGAGCGGCACGTCCATGCGCGGGTGACTGCTCGCCGGAGTTGGGGTTGGGGCGGCGAGCTCACGGGCCTCGGGTGGGGCTTTTATAGGCGCGAGAGGGAGGATGGCGGCTTGGGCTCGAGCTGCTGGGGAAGGCGCGACCAGGGGGCAAAACTGGGGGCGCGGCTGCCTCGTTGTCGCCGGCGGGGCTCGCCGTGGCGCTAGTAGCGTCCGTGGCAAAAGAATGCCACCGCGTGGAGGCTTCTTGAGGGGGAGAGCGAAATTTTGTGGATTAGCGGGGGATCTCTGGCGGGTCCACATGGCCAGGCGGGCTCGATTGCGCCGGGGGTGCGCCGGCCAGCTGGCCTGCCGGCGATGGGACAGGGCAGAGGGAGGAGAGAGGAGGGAGAAGGTGATGGGACTTAAGCGTGAAAAACAAAAATAGCAGGGTCTGGGTGAAAAGGGAGCTAAAACTCATTCTTTCCAAGGTCAAATAAAAAATATTTGAATACCATTTTTGTTCAACTTTTCAAGATATAAACTTTCTCTTTTAGGACTATGTTCATTTGAGCAATGTATAAAAAGTTATTTTGAATTTTTGAAAACTATAATTTAAATGACATGTCATTTCATGTGATTTTTTGCACTTTTAGCCCTTGAGTTCAACTTGACTTTTGTTGCTCTTGTTATGACAGATCTGCCATTAAATTTTTAGAGTCATTTGTGATCAACTTTGAAAGTTACAAGGGTTTGTTTGAAAGAGTTTACATGTATATGCATATATACATATACACATATTCATTTGCTTGAAAGGTAGATTTTGATAGGCTGTTGAATACTTTTATTGCTCTTTTATACCTGATTTAATGTTATAGATGTTTGTTTAGACTTTTAGACACCTAAGATGTCACAGCGATCAAGAAGTACAACAGGTTAATTGTCGGCCTAATTGTCGGCCGGCCGGCCTTTCTACTGTTACTAGTTTTTCCGGCTTTTAATCTGTTTCGTGGCACGCGCGCAGGGCGACCGTGGATTGGAGGAGTCGTTCGACCTTGCTACCAGCAGCAAGAAACGAAATGCTACGTGGCGTTTCTAGCCGGCTTGGACTTCCACGTTAACGCCACGGCGTCGCAGTTGATCAGCCTGCACCCGGTCCTCGGGCGTCAACAGCTTCGCGTCGCGCCGGCGACTTTGTTCCACATCACTGTGACCGGCGACTGCGCGCGTTACCTTCTTCTTCATGTGATATATCCGACAACCTCTGCATATATACTCGGCTTCACCAACAAGCACGTCAGGCTGTTCGCATTTCGCGTTCAGGCCTCGACACCTCTCTCGTTCGGCGGAGGCTTCTCCGACATGTTCGGAAAGAAGCTGGGCGCTCGCGGGCTACTCACCCGGCCTGACGATCAACAAATAAGGATGAGGCACAAGGGCACTTCAAGACGTACCCTCGCAAACCACCAAGGCGGCGGGAGCAGACCAAGGCGGTCAACTGGCGCACCTTCTCCTGTGCCATCTTGAGCTGGTACCAGCACGGGCAGACCTACCCCAGCTGCCTGGAGAGCTAGCAAACTCGGAGCGAGGCCCAAGAGATCGATCAGAGCCTTCTGTGTCGCCAACGCCCAAGATGCCCTGCTGGCCAAGATCAACCCGATCCTTCAGGCAGCGCCCGCGAAATGCACCCACAAGGTCTGCATAGCTGCCCTGCACCCTACAGGCTAGGATCAGAAGCCTTGCAAGAGTCGTCTGTGCTTCTGTTTCCTTCAACAACGCTGGAGCCATGACCGTCATGCTCGCACTTGACGAGGTAAGCCGTGTGGCCTTTGCTACCTCTATGGATCGGCAATGGACTCTCTCAAGCTGGCCATGCCCGATGCGCTATCCGCCATAGTCGTTCCAAGGAAAGCTATACATGGTGGACACTTCCACATTATGCGGCGAGAATGTACACCAGGTTCTCCAGATTGACCCACTTGTGCAAGATGGGACAGGTCGTGCACTACAACCGCCAAAGTTGATCGCCACAGTCCCGGCACACAAAACCGTCTATCCCTACGGTCTAGTAGAATGTGGGTCAGAGATCCTGGTGCTTGGCCACAACGATTTGTTTGGGTCGCAAATCTTGGTATGCAAACTGACGGACCTTGTGCTGCAAAGGTTTATCCCAGTAAAAAGCATCAGAGGCAGTACCTGTTCATTGAAGAGAGGAGAGGAACATAAGTGTCTCCTCTAAGGTACTGGGTACTGTCAAGGGTGACAGTGTCGTCTACATTCATTCAGGACATCCCTACCTTGCCCAATACCATCTCAGTAGTGGCAGCTTGTCACCGGCAATTGATAACTGTAGCCTGTATGGCCGTACATCCCGGACCTAGTAGCCTTGTCCACCATGTCTTTAGCTGCTGCATTCGTAATCAGTGGTACGTAAGCGTGTTTACTTTATTTTCTTTCTGCATTGTTTCTCTCTAACTAACGTCAATTTTTGGTTTTGGGCTAGCTGCTATTTTTTTTTTGCGTTATGTGCTGCTTGTAGGAGCAGAGGACTAGTATTCAGAAGGATCGGAGTGCAGAGGATTGGCAATTTGAAGAGCAAGTTCAGTAATGAGGCTAGTACGTCCCTTGTTTTCTGTAGCAATACCCGGTGCACCAGTTTCAGACTATAATTTGGCAATACTACTACTCTTTTTTAATCCTATACTACGTACGTGACCGTGTGTTGCTACGGGTAAAACAAATATCAAATCTCATGATGTGATAAAAAGATCTCAATGAGACAATGTATAAAGAAAATGAATATATTTCGAAGAATGTGCTTTGTACTTGGTGTGAGATGATTCAAACAACTGATTTAAAATGTAATGTCAACTAACTTATCATGATTCTAGACCGACAATCAATAGGAAGACCAACACAATTAGTAATGCACACCTTAAACAACAGTCTTTTAGAACTGATAATCAATTGTTCAATTCCAAAGATAGAAAAATATACGGATATCACACATAATATCTGAATCATTCTTGCATCAATGGTCGTGTTTTACAGGCAATGCTCAGTCACCACCGTATCATCTTACTTATGAAACCAATATATTGAACCAAGCCATTTAGGTATGCTTTGTGAATGTAAGCATACTCAACCTTTGCTTGACAACAAATGAAAACTTGAAAATTGGCGTGAATCAGCAAGAGCCAACTGTATTATATAAGAAAGGCAGGTTTATTTAGGAGAACATATAGATACAATCATATTATATCAAGAATGTAACCTTAAAGGCTTTGTGCAGATGCATGAAAGGAATGGCCTAACAGTGCAATAGCAAGAGGATTGTTCATGAACTAAGGACAACCAAATAATATGAGTAATACAAAATAAATTATAAACAATACCAATAGTTCGCGAATCCAAATTATGCAATAATTTTACCAGTCCAAACAGTGATAAGTCTAAGACTGACAAATCTATAATGGCACAGGTAACTTACGTTGAGCAAACTACATATTGATAGCTTAAAGTAGTTATACTATGAAATGATGAAAATAGTTTCACAAGGGCAATAATACCATGTTAATAATCAAGGTAGAAGCATCACTTGCATTAAGTAGTCTAGATGCTGTGGCGGTGGTTTCCAAGCAGATAATTTTGTACAATAAAGATTTGTTTCTGCAAAATTTTCAAAAGAAAATATATACTTATAGTAGCAAAGGGTGAAAAATGGTTATCTTGAAACCCATATAACCAATTTGAAAGACTGTATGCAACCAGTTTGGAGAAACCAAGGGTCATACATTGGAAGGTCACTCACACCACTGTGACAGTGATCCTTATGGCATCAAGCACTGGCTGAGAGCAGAAACCTAGACAGATGAGTAATGCATCATCATTAATCATTAAGTAGGACATGTATCAGACAATTATAAAGGATATCATAGATAGGTACACTAAGAGCATCTCCAAAGGGCTCGTTAAACTGTTCGACTTGGTAAAAAAACAAAGAAAATGCCCGTCAATCCTCGTTCCAACGGACTCGCCTTCTACCTCGCCTCTGCATCTCGCTCGCCATTGGCCCATTTCCACTAGGCATCTTTGCCGAGCGCCTGGGACTCGCCATCCCTGTAACAACCCTGATAAATTACATTTCTAAATTAATGTCATTAGCCTAACCCTATGCTTAACCAACTAATAAAAGGGTGAAAAGAATTAGAACAAGTTAAGTTGAAATTCAAATTGAATTTGGGCACATTTGAATACCTTTGAATTTTTAAATTAACTTTCAAACCATAAGTCAAATGAGATGTTGCCTGAAACCAAACTTGTAGAACTTTTTATTCTGAACAACTTTCATGTTCAAAAGTTTTTGAAATTCAAATTAGAAAGAGGAGAAAACATCCTGTTTGCACCCAGCCCCCTGGAACTTTTCAAATTCTCGCAAAAAGGTCCTTTGCTCCTCTCTCTCTCTCCCCTCCCCGCCCGACAGCACGGCCAGGTGGCCGGCGACGCCTGACCGGCGCGAGCCGCCAGGCCAGTGGCCGCAGTGCCTCGCCCCCAAAACCGGCTTTGCCCCCCCCCCCCCCCCCCCCACCGCCGCGCTGCCCAGTCCGCGCTTGCGCGTGCGCCACGCCGTGCCGTGCCTCTGCTCGCCGCTCGCCGCGCCCAACCGCCGCGCCGTGCCGTCCCGCCCGCCGCGACCCGCCCGTCGCTACGCTTGCCTTCCGCCCGAGCCGCTGCAGCAGCTGTCCCCCCAATCCCCGTGTTGCGCTATCTCTCGCTCCCCCACGCAAATCCCCGGCCGCCAGTCGCGTGCTCCCGCCCGCCGCACGCCGCGCTGGCGTCCTGACGCCGCCCACCGTGGCCACTGGCACGCCCTTGCCGTGTCTCCGCCCCGCGCGTCGCCCAGGCACCCCTACCTCCCTCCTGCCCCTATAAAAACCGCCCCAGGCCACCCGCGCGAGCCACCAGTAGCCAGAATGCTCGCCGCCGCCATTGTCGCCGCCGAGCTCCACCCGCTCGTGGACCACCATCCACAGCCGCCTCCTGCCCAAATTGAGGTGTCAGCCACCACTACATCATCCCACCGAAGCTCGCCGACCCACCCAACACCGCCCAGGACCGCCGGAGCACCACCGCCCGCGCTGTCACCCGCCGCCGCCGCCCCTGCTCACCGCGAACAGCTCGATTCCGACCTCCTCCGCCCAAGCCAAGCACCCGAGCAGCTTCCCCACGCGCCCCTGAAGCTCCCCGTCCAGACCAGGCCGCCCCAAGCCCGCCGGAGCACCGCCGTCGACGCGTGCCGCCGCCGCCGCCGCCCCTGCTCCAACGCCGGCGAGCTACTCCCGGCCGTCCCCCACCCGAACAAGACCCCCACGAGGTAGCCCTCGCACCCCTGATCCTTCCCCAACCCTCACCCCTCGCCGCCGGCGAGCCCCTCGCCGGAATTTTGGCCGGCCACCGTACCCGAGCCGCCCGAGGACCCAATTGCAGTAATTGAAATCTTTAGAAGGGTCTGCACGTAAGATTCAAGGACCCAGTTGTAAAAGAAAGTTTCAAATCTAGATTCAAATTCTGTGAAATTGTAAAATTCGTGTAACATCGTAGAAAATTTAGAAAAATGCAAACTTAACTGTTCTGGAATCCTTAGAAGAAACTCTACAACTTTTGTTACGAAACGTTTCTCAGATTCTCAACACATTTTGCTCTACATTAAATGGAAGTTTTAATGGACTTCTTTTGTACCCACTGTTGTAGATCAATGCTGACCCTAAATTTTGGGCAGTGAGTTAGTTGCTTGATGTTTAGGACTGTGTAAAAAGATCAGGCCCAAATTCCATCTCTATCTACACTGTTTATTAAACTTAGTTTCATACCATAAGTGGCTAAATATTTTTATCCCTGAAGTTAGGTTATGAATCACCTAATGAAACTTTTTCTATACTGGTGTAAGGGTACCTAAATGCCATAGAAAAATTTAGAGACTTTTCATCTCACAGGAACCTATTTATTTGATTTATGTGCTAATAACATGCATTAAATCAAGAAAATAGTATCTTAGATTGGAAAATTCTCAAATTTTTACTAGAAGATACTCAGTGGTAGAGAATGCGGTGTAAAAAGTTTTATGGACCAAAACCCTGAGTAGGATCCTGTAAAAATAAATCCTTGATTAACCTAGGTGTGTAATGTCATATTTACTATGCTCTGAAAACTGCATAATAAATTCTACAAAAATTAAAGTAGCTCCTGCTTGATTAAATGAAAGCCCTGGAAAAATCTTAGACTCAGTTTTTGCACCATTTGTTCTGTACAAAAAGAACCAGAGTCTAGAAGCCACCATTTGTTATATTTTACATAATTAATCTGCTGCATGAAATTGTCTGAAAATTTTACAGTAAGCATATATTTCCCTGTTGTGCTTAGATCCAAGGTTTCATGACCAGAAACTATCCACTGTAGTAGTTACACTTAAATCATGTTTCCATGAGGAACATAAGTTCCCATGAACACCCACCCCACCTTGCTTAACGAAGTTACTCATTGTACTTTTCTACTCTATTAACGATTGCCCACGAATGATAAAGTAACTCACTTCACAACAAACTCGTGTTTTACAAACTGCAACTTTATCGTGAAGGAAATCATGTCATTTACTATCACCACTACTTAAACTTGTGCATTCATGTAGAAACGACTACTCTCGCCGACGGAACTTACGAGCTGGTGCCCGAGTCCGAGAGTGAGCAGCGAGAAGCCCAGGCGAATTTAACTGAAGCAGTTGAAGACCCGGGTCAACGTTCAGACGACCCCCGGACTAACTTTGCACAAGAAGGCAAGCCCCGGAGCATAACCCATTTCCTTTCCTAAATTATGCAACTCGCTACTCTTTTGCTTGTGCATTAAGTTTATAGGAGTTGAATGGAAACTTAGTTGCATGATGTTAGGAACCCATGCTTGAAAACTAGATGTAAGGTTCGATAGAATGCTGTGCTAATAGGACTTTGGTAAAAGCCGAGTGATTTCCTATCACTCGCGAGAAAATAGGAGTTGAATGTTTACTACACGCTGCAATCATAAGGACACGGACGGGCTATGGAACGATGTTTACGATTGAGGCCCGTCTGTCTAGTGAAAAATGCTAAGGCCGCAGTGTGTGGTAGTGGTGGTTAAGTCTTTGAACGTACTAACCACATGCCGAGAATATGGTAATCGGTAAGCTTAAGTACTTGATTGGCCCGGCAAGGGGACGACATCCTACCCTTTGAACTTCGGTCCCATGTGCATATGGCGAGTGCAGAGAGTGGTCACGACCCGGCGCCGAACCGTGGCGTGGGGCTCTTGTACTCTCGGAGGGTAGCCCCGATCCACGACCCGGAAAGAAAGGGGAAAAGTTGCACGTGTGACTCTGGGAGTAACCACGTGACGTGTGTTTAGGTTTCCCTTGCAAGGTTAAGAAATTCGATTCGAATCGTCCGTTTCTCACGGCTATTGAGACTGCTTAACCCCCTTTACCCACAGAGTAAGAAGAGAAACAATGATGGTGAATAAACTTGTTGGATGAAAATTAATGCTTCACCATGAATGCTATTGGATAGCTGCTTATCTAGAATGGTTAATGAAACTAGAATCTTGAGCTAAAAGTTGAAAGTAAGGACCCATTTGTAGATGCTTTTCGGCAAAATAAACCCCTGAGCCAAAAAGCCTTGCATGTCTAGAGTCGGTGGAGTAGATTCCACTACACGGGTAAGTCTTGCTGAGTATTAGTATACTCAGCCTTGCTTGTGGCTCGTTTTCAGGTGAGACCTTCGAAGATATGATTGCTAGCTTGACTTGGCCCTGCACTCTTCCCCCTGGTTGGTCGGTGGAATGGGATACGCCCCCGTCCAATGGAGATAATGCCGAGTGATATCTCGTACGGGCTTCACCGAGACATCCTGTATCGTCGAGTAGCTTTCGTTGTTTTATTTTCCGCTGCAACTTAAACTCTGAAGAACTTATTAGTTATGATCACTGAAGTACTTGGTTTCTAAACTCAAACTTGGTTGTAATATTCACCTATGATAATTTTTTAATATTTGCTGGAATGTGGTATTCTCTGGGCTCATCGTCGCATGAGCATTCGTATGTATGGCATTCGATCCGCTTTACCGTGGTTGTATCGGGAGGTTACCCGACAGACCAATGGATTACTCCGTTTGAAGTGTAAGGTTAACCGAGATTGCCCTAATGGTGATGGTTAATACACTTGAGCCGGATTAATTCAGGTGGTTCTGCCACAATCCCCCTCGCGCGCGCCCTCCTGCCCTTCCGCTCGCCCGGCCTCGCGCCATTTTTTCCTCCCTCGCGCCATCCTACATGCGCCACCGCCAGCAGCACGCGCCCTCGCTGCTCCCACGCCCTTGCGCCCTCGCCACCGCCAGGAGCACGCGCCATCGCCACCGCCATGTACAGGCCGCCGCGTCGCTGTTCAACGGCGGCTGGGGCCACTGGATTGTGGAATGGATCCGCGGAGGCTCTGCTTCCTGGTGGGTACAGTTGGGTCGATTCAATGGCGGGGAAGGTCTATTCGGCGGCGACGATGGTCGATTCGGGGGCGGGGAAGGTCGATTCGACGGCGACGATGGTCGATTCGAGCCCAGAGGCGCGGGAAGATGGCGGCAGCGACGGATAGGAGCTGATGGTGCGGCGTGTGCTGCGCGACCGGTCCAGAGGCACGGGGCGGCGAGGGGCGCGGCGGCGGCCAGCGCGGAGGCCGCGAAGGCCACCTTGGCCGCGAGCAGCGTCGTTGGGAGGAGAGCAGGAAAGCGCATGGAGGCCGGGAGGAGGCCGGTATGGAGAGTCAAGATGGAGAGTCCGTTGGTTTACTCGGCCATTTAGCTAGCTTTTTATTTTTTTACCTAGCCTTTTACCTCTTCATTTAGCTAGGATTTTTAGCTAGTCTTTTGAAGATGCTCTAAGCATGATTGACCTGGTGCTGCGGGTAGTACTATTTTCAAGGGTACCTGCTGCTTGGTACCCTACAAGCATCATTTGAGATTATTCATCTATGCATTGAAGAACAAGTCTATATTGCCTATTGCCCAGTATAAAGACCATTACAAAATGCCCATACCATAAGTTCACATAATCCCAAGAGAAAAATATCAGAGGTTTAAGCTTATTGTTCAAACCTAATTGGTGTTTTTGATATTTTTTTACCACAGTTTATGACTTGCCTTTTGTAGTATGATCACTGGCACACCACCTCTATCTTCTTTCGCTTTTTCTGTAAAATTATAGCGCAGTTGCAATGTACAGCTTCGTTGTTTCCTTTCAAGAGAAAAGAATAAAAGTTGAGAGTATATGATGGTTGTCTGAATCAGATCACAAATAATCAAACTTATCAACTGTTAACAGATGGCAAGACTGACAGGTAGAATCTATAAAATTTGGTTGCAAAAGCTACACACTTTCTGACAGAAACACAGTCCTATCGAGGCAAGCTGTGGCAGAACCACCTGAATTAATCCGGCTCAAGTGTATTAACCATCACCATTAGGGCAATCTCGGTTAACCTTACACTTCAAACGGAGTAATCCACTGGTCTGTCGGGTATAACCTCCCGATACAACCACGGTAGGGCGGATCGAGTGCCATACATACAAATGCTCACGCGACGATGAGCCCAGAGAATACCACATTCCAGCAAATATTACAACATTAACATAATTGAATATTACAAACCAAGTTTGAGTTTAGAAACCAAGTACTTCAATGATCATAACTAAGAAGTTCTTCAGAGTTTAAGTTGCAGCGGAAAATAAAACAACGAAAGCTACTCGACGATACAGGATGTCTCGATGAAGCCCGTACGAGACATCACTCGGCATTATCTCCATTGGTCGGGGGCGTATCCCATTCCACCGACCAACCAGGGGGAAGAGTACACGGCCAAGTCAAACTAGCAATCAAATCTTCGAAGGTTTCACCTGAAAACAAGCCACAAGCAAGGCTGAGTATACTAATACTCAGCAAGGCTTACCCGACTATTGGGGTATACTTAGCCGACTCCTAGACATGCGAGGCTTTTGGCTTGAGGGGTTTGTTTTGCCAAAAAGCATATCTAGTAGGTCCTTACTTTCAGATTTTAGCTTCAAGTTCTAGCTTTCTTTAACAATTCTAGGTAAGCAACTATCCAATATCATACAGGGTGAAGCATTAAATTTTCATCCAACAAGTTTATTCATCATCGTTGTTCCTCTTCTTACTCTGTGGGTAAAAGTGGTTAAGCAGTCTCAATAGCCGCGAGAAACGGACGATTCGAATCGAATTTCTTAACCTTGCAAGGGAAACCTAAACACACGTCACGTGGTTACTCCCTAGAGTCACACGTGCAACTTTTCCCTTCAATTCCCGCTTCACGGAACAGGCCCACCGCCCTCGACTACACCTCCCCATGGACCACGGACGCAGCCGGGCCATGGCGGCCGATGCACCCGCCATTAGCTAGATGTGAACGAATTCAAGACAGTGGGGAGTATATTCCGGCCTCGGTTCAATCCAGTACTAAGCTTACCGATTACCATATTCTCGGCATGTGGTTAGTACGTTCAAAGACTTAACCATCACTTACCACACACTGCGGCCTTAGCATTTTTCACTAGACAGACGGGCCTCAATCATCAACATAAACATCGTACCACAGCCCGTCCGTCGTCCTTATGATTGCAGCGTGTAGTAAACAATCAACTCCTAATTTCTCGCGAGTGACAGGAAATCACTCGACTTTTACCGAGTCCTATTAGCATAGCATTCTATCGAACCTTGCATCTAGTGTTCAGAGTATGGGTACCTAGGATCATGCAACTAAGTTTTCATCCAACTCCTATAAACTTAATGCACAAGTAAAGTAGAGTAATAAGTTGCATAAGTTGCGAAAATAGGGTTCATGCTCCGGGGCTTGCCTTCTTGCGAAAAGTTAGTCCGGGGCTCTTCCGAACTTGGGCTCGGGTCTTCGGCAACTTCAGTTAGATTCACTTGAGCTTCACACTGCTCACTCTCGGACACGGGCACCAACTCGTACGTTCCGTCGGCGAGAGTAGTTGTTTCTACATGAATGCACAAGTTTAAGTAGTTGTGATAGTAAAAGACATTATTTCCTTTACGATAAAGTTGCAGTTCATAGGGCATAAGTTTTGCTGTGAAGTTATTTACTTTAACCTTTCCTGGGCAATCATTAATAGAGTTTATCTTAATCTATTTAACTTCATTCAAGAAGAAGGGGTTGTGTTATATTGAAAACTTAGTTTCTTTTTAAACACAAACATGAGTTGAACACAATTACTGATCTAGTTAGCTTCTGGTAATAAAATTTTTATTCAAAGTACATTATGCAGAGATAAGATCACTGTAAAAATTTCAGACATTTTTGTGTAGCATGTTAAATATGAAAAATGTAATACACAGCCACTACTAGGATCTAGTTATTTTTATACAGAACAACCCATGCAAGTATTGATGCTACAAATTTTACAGGGTGTTGCTATAACCATATTTGTGTTACTGTAAATTTTTCAGATTTTATTGTCCATGATTTAGAGCATAATAAATGGGACAAGCTACACTCATGTTATTAAAGATTATTTTCTACAGGATGTTATACAGGGTTTCTATGTATGAAACTTTTTGTACAGCTGGAGCTACTCCATTTTGTTTCATAGTAAAAAGATGAACATTTTCTAAGCGATTTACTAATTATTTTGAATTAGTGAAGTTTTCCTACCACAAATTCATATGAACAGGTTATATATAGTAAAAATGTTCCTAAATTTTTCTATGGCCTCTAGGTATTACTACAACAACACCGAAAAAGTTTCATGACATTAAACATCACAGATCAGCAGGAAAAATTAGTTCTATCAATTTATGGCATAAAACAAGGTTGGACAAAAAGTGTATCTAGAGATGGCTTTTGGTCCTGATCTTTTTACACAGCCCTAAACATTAAGCAAGTAACTCACTGCCCAAACATTAGGGTCAGCAATGATCTACAACAGTGGGTACAAAAGAAGTCCATTAAACCTTCCATTTAATCTAGAGCAAAATATGTTGAGAATCTGAGAAACTTTATGTAACAAAAGTTGTAGAGTTTCTTCTAAGGATTCCAGAACAGTTGAGTTTGCATTTTTCTGAATTTTCTACGATTTTATACGAATTTTACAAGTTCACTGATTTGGTTAAAACTTTCTTTACAGAGGGGTCCCTGAAAACTAGCAGAAAACCCCCTGGGAAGATTTGGGCGTTTGCAATGTAGTCCCTGGTCGCAAAATCACGGCGGGGTCGTCCTGTCCGGCCAAATTCCGGCGAGCTCGGTCGCCGGCGGCGAGGGCAAGGTGGGGGAGAACGGAGAGGGAACCAGGGCGCACCTATTGGTGGTCTTGTAGTGGCTTGGGATGGCCGGTGGCGGGCTGGCCGCGGAGAGCAGGGGCGGCGGCGGAGGGGCGGCGCGGACGGCGGCGCTCCGGCGAGGAGGGCGGCGGGGCTCGGGCTGGGGAGCTTCAGCGCACTGAGGGGAATCCGTTTCAGTGCTTGTCTCGGGCGGAGGTGGGCCGGAGCAGGGGGTTCCACGGCGAGGTGGGGGGGGGCCGGCGGCAATGGAGCTCTCTGTTCTGCGGGGAAGAAGAAAGGACGGGAGGGAGGGGCGCTGCGCCGGGCTTTATAGCCGGTGGAGCTCGTGGGGGCGGGCTTGGCACGGCCGGGGCGCGAGGTGGAGGGGGCGGCGAGGCTGGACGCCATTGGTGCGGCCGGCGGTGACCAGCGGCGCTATTGGGCAGGCGGCGGTGCACGGGGTGCTGTGTCGCGTGCGACTACGCGGGCAGGCGACTGGGCGAGCGAGATAGCGGCGTGGGCGTGCTACTGGCGAGCTGGGGCGGCACGACGGGGCACTGGTGGAGGGGGCGGCGGCCAGCGACTGGGCAGCACGGTGGCGCACCGGGGATTGGGCAGAGACACGGCGTGGGGGGGGGGGGGGAGGAGAAGAAGGCGCGGCCGCGGTTGGGCGAGCGGGGGCGGTGCAGCAGGACGCCGTGGGTTGGCTCGGCGCCTGGTGCCGCACAGGCGTTGGGGGACAGGTGGCCGGCGGCGGTCGGGCGAGCGCGCGGCGCAGCAGAGGAGGGAGGGGTGAGCGAGGGACCGAAGTGCAAAAATTCGAAAAACTTCAGGGGGCTGCGTGCAAACAGGGCGTTTTCTCCTCTTTCTGATTTGAATTTCAAAAACTTTTGAACACGAAAGTTGTTCAAAATAAAAAGTTCTACAACTTTGGTTTCAGGCAAAATCTTATTTGGCTTATGGTTTTAAAGTTAATTTAAAAGTTTCGAATGTGTCCAAACGTGCCCAAATTCGATTTGAATTTCAACTTAACTCGTTCTAATTCTTTTCACCCTTTTATTAGTTGGTTAAGCATAGGGTTAGGCTAATGATACTGATTTTAATGAAATTTTTACCAGGGTTGTCACACAAGCCATGGGCGACTGAATCACCAACCTCACCGCCATCCAGGAGATGTCAAGCAGTCATCTAAAATATCAGTAAGCGATTTATTCGCCTAGCATTCATACAAGATTGAGATAACATTCACACCAAAAACAGGCCAAAAATTGTAGTGTTAATACTAGTAAGCCATTTATTCGCCTAACATCGAGACCCCATATTGTTATTGTACTGAGCCCTAAAGAACTGAGATTTTGGGGAGCTTCAATCAAAGAAGCACGGCGAACATCATCACCTACTGATTTTTCTCTGAAGAAACAACACACAACAAGAACAAGCAAAAATTCCCCCAAAGGCTATTCATTGTTGCTGCAGGGCATGCATAGTGTGATAAGAAACGAGAACACAAACAGCCCATCTACACATGTGCAGAGGCTATGCATTGCTGCTCCAAGCATAATGCATTGCTGCTCCAGGGCCATCTACACCATGCGTTCTTTCAAGTGACATTATCAAAGAACCAACTCAACCGCTTGACAGTTAATTGTTTGAAATTATAGCATAGCTTTTACTGATTGATGGTCCGAAACTATAGGTAGCTTTTACCAACCGATGGTTTATTGAGATTCTTATTTAAATGAATTAAAAAAACAGCTGTAATTAACATACAGTACAAAGATACACTCGGACGATGTCCCAAATTACATAAGGCAAAGGACCATGGGAGCCTTTTGAAATTGCATACATGCCTCAATGATCAGTCGTAGCTGCACAATATCAATCCAACAAATGTTTATGTTTATAACTATAGGAGCACATGCCTAGGTAAGGTGCTCACTGATAATTTAAACTACAAAGTAGGCACAAAGAGGAATTAAAAACCTATGCTTAGCTTGAGGAGGTCTCATCCTTGCCTACTTGCAGATGGAAAGCAAGCCAATAACTGAGCAGCAGGATCCAATCTCAATCGTGAGATAATATATAGACATTTGAAACCAATCAATCTCCATCCTGATGTAAAGAGCCATTTTGATCAAACAAAATGCAAAGCTGAAAGAGAACGACAATATAAGCCATGGTTGTAGAAATTGCCATGTGGACCAAATAGCAAAACGCTATAAAATAAATTGTAGGAAAACATGTTTCACTCGGCAAATAGGCCAAGAGTCTTGTATAAAATGTAAAGGTTCAAATTGACAAGATTCTAACATTTGAGAACCTCCAGAAGTGCATTTGATATGATTTTTATGGAGTCCACGTATACACTGCACGTGTCTTTAATCTATCACTATTTTATATTGTAATAGTCTACATTCCACTATTGCTAATATGCAGTGTTAATTATCACATAGAAAATAGCTTAAGCAGATCAGATAAGCACAAACAATGGCATTAAGAACTTTTCAAGATGAATAAGAATTAGGGCTCACATGATTGCTTACCTTCATCAAAATCGAGTTTCAGCAGTAGTATCCCAAGCCTGTTTACCTGCCAAAAAAAATGTGACAGTTTGTTAAATCACAGTACTTCCATCTTGAGTTAAATTTATGTTTTCCCTAACACCAGATGGCCCTAAATTCTTCGAGCAATGTGGTGATTTCTATGTAGAGATCCATACAAATACAACCTATGAATCTTTAGTCATATGAATCCTAGCACAAGGTGATCAGGACATATAAATCAAGACACGTGGATCACAAATCAAAGCAACATGGATCCTACCAGAAGGTAATGGGGTCAACGTCGACGATTATTACTACCCTCGCCAAGGTCGCCTTGCTGATTGTGTAACTTGTGCCAGCGTCTCCGAGGAAGCCCTGTCTCCGGATCGATGGCGACGACGCCGGGCACAATCCATATCCTGTTAGCATCCACGAGGAACCCTTGCTCCAGAATCAGCAGCCACCATCTTTGTGCATCCATCCTCCGCTGCAGCCACGGGGTGCGGCGCGCGGAGACGGAGAGGAGGGTGGCCGGCGGCGGGGTGGAGCGAGGGAGCGAGGGGGAGGGCGGCTGGAAGGGGTGGCGCTGTTGTGCGGAGTCCCGAGGGCCGCATGTTGGGGCAGAGCGGCGGGTCCTAGCGTGGGACGGCACCGCGGGGTGCAGCGCGTGAAGACGGAGAGGAGGGTGGCTGGCGGCGGGGCGGAGCGAGGGAGCGAGAGGGAGGGCGGTGCTGTTGTATCGCAAACTCGCGAGGAAAGGCAGGGGTGGCTAGGGTTGGGACAGAGGGGTGGAGAGGGTGTGGGGTGTGAGGCGTGGATCGCACCGGGGCGAGCGCTAACCGTGGATGCAACGAAGGATTGATCGGACGGCGCAAGATGATTAGCGGCTGAACCAAGGTCTATTAGCGTGGAGGTCGTAGGGAGGCACACCATGGAAAAAACATCCCTGTTTAGTAGTAGAGTGTTGACGCCAGATTTTGACACGTATTGAATCGGCGTCAGGAGGAGAAGATTGGCCGATGAAGCAGATCTGAAAGCTACAGTAAGGAATCGGCCGATTGAGGTAACAGTTGAAAATTGGCCGATTGGTGGCGCAGCCTATGCCAACAGGATGGGATTATTCCAGAAGATCCTGGTCAAAAGATGGTCAACAAGGCATGCTAAGTCGGTCGGAAAGCAATTGAAGAGGTCCTGATTGGATTAGGAAATGGCGGCGGAAGATTCTGCGGGAGTCCGTTTCCTTTTTAAAAGTTATTATAGATATAGTAGTTTTCCTGTTTTTTAAATAAGGTTGTAACAAGTCGTAATCGACCAGGAGTCCTAGTTTCAGAGTATAAATAGGAGTCGCTAGGGTTTTGCGAGATATCAACACATCAATCAACAAAACACTTCTACTTTTTACCAGTACTTTACTTTCAAGTCGGCGACTTCGCCAATATTTTCTTCTTCCACAAGTTCGTACGGATTGGCAGGGCTGCATCAACCTGATCTCCGGCCAATTGGTAGGTTCCGCTTATCGAGTAATATCCGAGCTTTAACTACGGGCGCATCGCTGTGGTTTCGTTTGGATTTATTCACAAGTTATCGATATTTACTAGAATTGCAAGTTTTACCTGTTGTTCTAGTATTATCACCAGTTATCCAGCTTGAGATCAGGGTAAACGGCTTCGTCATTGTTCTCCTTCGATTCATCGCCATACAGCCGATTAGATCTGTTTCAAGTGTTGCTTCTATAGTAATTGTTTAGATTGCTCTAGCAGTTCTCTTTACAATTACTATACGATCATCGGCTGACCCATAGCCGATCATCTCTACAGCAAATCGGCCGATTTGCCGCCGACGCACTCCTCAGGACAGATCGGAAATCCAGCCGATCGACGCGCCTGGAATTTAATACTCTATTTCCTTGTCAATCAACAGGTCAGATTGACTGGCACGCCGCGCGAACCGCACCAGGGCGATAACCCGAACAGGAGCTAAGCAGATTCTCCCAGGTCGTGTGTCCGACGCTGAAGACCCATCGGCCGATTCCTATCCAGCCGATTTTAGCGCCAACACACTTTTGGCACGCCCGGTGGGACAATCCAAGATCTGATATGTCGAACAACGCAGAAATCTCTGACAGCAACATCATTGGGGTCACAGAAGCTGATCTCAAGGACGACCAGAGGGAGGAATTGGCCAAACATCTGGAAGATTACAAGAAGATGTACCTCCAGTCGTTCAGCCATACCAGAAGCGGGGAAGCAGTTAAGAAGGCTCCTATTCCAGCACCTCGCCACATCACCATTGCTGAAGACTCGGGCAAGATGTCAGAGATGATTCAACAGTCCGTGTATCAAGCATTCATTGACCAATCCTCTGTGATGAGCAACACGGTGTACAACGCCGTCGTCAACTCTCTGGCCAGCGGAGCCGTTCAAGGTTATCAGGGACCGGCATATGCCCCTCCGACTACTCTGCCGGCCAGAAACTTACCGTACACATCCCAATCAGCTTCTCAGCCGATATTGACGCAGCGCGAGGGATACAGCTCTCCACCACTTCCGGCGTCTCCAAGATACAGCGGTGCACCATGTCTCCCATCGCGAGCGCCGTTTCAACCCGTTCAGATGGCTTCTGTGCAAACACTACCTACGAGTTCAGTGCCTTGGGGGACGTCAGCCGTGACGTATTTTCCCGAGCCAGCGAACGGGCATGGCACTTATCCGTTTCAGATGCCATACCAATCGGCCGCCCGGCCGACGGTCTCCCAGTATCAGCCGATTTTACCAGAAATCGGCAGGGGGGCAAGCACTGTGGAAGTACTCAGAGGCACGGCGCCAGCAATGACGTACGAAGGGGGTGCGGACTCGTTTCGCCATCAACCATCGGCCGCTCAGCAAAGTTCGCCGATTCATCACCCGGCCATACCAGCCCTTCAGCATATGCCCGCGCCTCGAACAACTGTTCATCAGCAGCAGGTGGACTGGACGGCAAAGATAGCAGAAGTAATCCAAGATCAGTTTGGGCTGAAGCCGAAAGTTCAAACTTATACTTACAAGACGCTGTATCCATCGGCCTATGACTCGTTGCCGTTCCCACACCGCTACAAAGTTCCTGATTTCACCAAGTTCTCAGGGACGGACGACACATCCACGGTGGAGCACATTAACAGATTCATCATCCAGTGCGGAGAAGCTGCTACGCAAGACGCTCTGAGGGTGCGATTATTTTCATCATCTCTGTCCGGATCGGCCTTCCAGTGGTTCACCACTTTACCGCCAAATTCTATCGTCACGTGGGCCGATCTGGAGAAACAATTCCACAAGTACTTCTACGCCGGGGTACACGAGATGAAGATCTCAGATTTGACCAGCCTCAGACAGAGGAGCGATGAACCAGTGACAGGGTATATACAGAGATTCAGAGAAATCAAGAACAAGTGCTACAGTCTGGCTCTGACCGATGCACAGTTGGCCGATATCGCTTTCCAAGGTCTCTTGCCGCAAATCAGAGAGAGATATGCTACCCAAGAGTTTGAAAGCCTGAGTCAAATCGTCCACCAGTTGTCAGGGCAGGAGGTCCGACCGTTTGAACAGCGGAGGAGCTTCCAGAAGAAGGTGGCATACTTGGAAGGATCTGAATCCGACGCGGAGGAAGAAATCGGCCTGGCGGAATGGGTAAAAGGGAAAAAACCAATATCCTGCCCCTTTGGCAAGAAGGAGCCAGAGACATTCGGCTTTGACACGTCAAAGGCCGATAAAATTTTTGATCTACTGCTTCAGGAGGGGCAGATTAAGCTGTCGCAACATCACACCATCCCTACGGCCGATCAACTTAAGAAGATGAAATACTGCAAGTGGCACAACGCTACTTCTCATGAAACAAATGAGTGTAAAGTCTTCCGCCAGCAGATACAATCGGCCATTGAACAGGGGCGGCTTAAGTTTGAAACTCTAAGCCAATCGGCAAAGCCGATGAAGATAGATCAGCATCCCTTCCCGGCCAACACGGTTAACGCTGAAGGAATCACAAGTCAAACCAAGGTGCTGACGTCAGAATCGGCGAGAAGAGGCGGCGCTGTCGACCCCAGGAGGCAGATCTCGACGGAGGAAATCAGAAGAAATAGGCGAGGGCCAGAACGACCATGCAGGCCTGTCACCTCCCGATTCTTACTGAGTAAATATCGGCAGCAGCAAGAACAAGCACAATACCAGGAAGAGATGATACGTCGGCATGAAGATCACTGGCAATGTCCGTTCTTTATCCACTGCTGGGAGAACGATATCAGGTTGCCATCTGCCGATAACTGTCCGGAGTGTAACAGGTCAAGCCGCAACAATCGCCCGAGGCCACACTCTAGGGACAGAGGATCAGAGCCGATCAACAGAAATCGGCGCGAAGAACGGCGCGTTTCGGTACATGATCGGCTGGGGGGCAGAGTTGACCAGTACAACAGGTCAAAAAGCAAGATCGGCCAGCAAGATAGACTGGGGGGCAGGATCAGCGCACACGATCGGCTGGAAGAGATGGCCGATGATAGGGTATTAGACGAAGATCCCCTAGGGAGGGAACCAGATTGGGAACACGCCAGATCATCGGCCAAGCCAGTAAATCCCAGGTGGTGTCCTGATGGCCTATCCAGATCCCAGAAGCGAAGGATCCAACGCCTACGCCAGCGGGAGCATCAAGAAGAAGAACAAAGACACGTGCCAGAAAGAAGGAATGTTAAATCTCGAGTTTAGCGCCCAAAGAAAAGCGATCAAGAAACGGATAACCAAGAATCGGCAGCCGAGATTGATATGGTTTTCATACTGCCGATGGAGTTCATGGCGCCAAGCGATCGGGACAAAGTGACAAAAACAGAGGAAGAGCAAATGGCACAACTGGTATTAGAGCCGATGACGGCTACGTTTGAGAAACCGGAAGAAGAAAAACGACAGCATCTCAAAGCGCTGTTTCTCAAGGGTTATGTCAACGGAAGACCCGTCACCAGACTACTGGTAGATAGAGGCGCGGCAGTCAACATCATGCCGTATGCCATGTTCCGCAAGCTGGGCAAAGGCGATGACGACCTCACCAAGACAGACATGATGCTGAAGGATTTCGAAGGCAACGTGTCACCCGCCCGCGGAGCATTCTGCATCGACCTCACCATCGGCAGTAAGACCCTCCCTACTACTTTCTTCGTCATTAATGGCAAGGGGTCCTATAATATGCTGCTTGGTCACGACTGGATACACGCAAATTGCTGTGTCCCATCTACTATGCATCAATGCCTTGTGCAATGGGTCGGCGACAGTACAGAGATAGTCGTTGCCGATTCCGTCTACAGCGTTGCGGCGGCCGACACACAACAGTGGAGCTGCGAGCACGTCAAGTGTATATCTGGCAGGACTTGGGACACTGACTTCCTGAAAGTGTCCGATTTCGGTCTACAGCCGATCCAAGCAGTCGGCTCTGAAGATTCAGCTCGTTCGAAAGGATGAGAAGCTGGGGCATGGGTTCACGTCGGCCGATTCATTAGAGATGGTAGATTTGAGAGATAGCAGCAAATCAAGGCCGACGTACATTGGTGCCAATTTGGATTCTGAGTAGAAAAAGAAAATATATCAAGTTAACATGACCGATTTCTCATCGGTTTTCTGGCTACACATCTGGTGAAAGAAATATTGGGATTCATTATTAAGTGGAAATTACGGATTACATGAAGCAGTTCAAGACCAAATCGGCGCAGTGGCATTAAAGGAGCAATAATGTTTAACATATTGTTTACAGCCCAAGGAAGGCATCTATGGCTACAATCGCTCGTCGTCTAATTTGATCGGCCGATTCTACTATTCTCTGATCATTTTCGGCCGATCCTGGTACTTCTGACATGCGGCGACGGAGTCTTATTGTTTCACGGGCCAGATGTTGTCTTTTTTGCTTCAGCTCGCTGATCATGGTTGGGAGTTCTTGGAGCTTTTTCTCCTCAGCGGCTATCTCTTTGGTTATCTGTTCTATCTCCTTGGCTAGTTCTGCTCTCCTCCGTTTCAGCCGATCTATTGTGCCAACGATGTCCGGACGGCAGTTCTCGAGGAAGTTGATTTTGTGATGTACTTCCTGGGTCTGGTGCTTGTACGAGTCAACCTCCTCCTGAGTTTTGGCCATCTGAGCGCGATCGGCCATACGTTGCAGCGCCCGCGAGACCGGAATCCGCATGCCCTCTATATGGGCAGCATACCCCAAGTCTTCCGACACTTCATCCGGGATGTGATCTACGACCTCATTGAAAAGTTGTCGGATCGGCGATGCATCTTCCATCAGTCGGCCGATGTCACCTTGGAGGAGAGTACGGATGCTTTCGAGCTTAGAGCGGACATCGTCGGAGGCAGAGCTCGGTGGAACCGCATGTGAGGCGATTTCTTCTTCATCGGCCAAGGAGACAGCGAAAGAAAAGATACTATTGTTGGGAGAATCTTGCTCCTGTAAGGGAACGAAGCAAAGGATAAGCAAGTAGTGAAAGGAAATCGGCCGATTCTGATGGTAAGATTGTTACCTCTTTGAAACGAATCTCTCTTGCCTGCGCCGGTGGAAGTATTTCCCTTGTTTCAGGGATTTGTGCACTGGGTTCGCCAGAAGAAGAAGATTCGATCATTATTGGTGCTCCGCTTGGGCCAGCTTCCTGAGAAAGGTATAAATGCTCGTGAAAATACTATGGGAAAATGAAATAAGATGGTAATGGGAATTTGCCATGCCTCTGCAGGTTCCCCAGCCGATTCCTGCTGTGGAGTTACAATCGGCGTACCCAAGTCGACCTGCATCAAAATTGGTTAAGTTTCCTGAATATTAAGGATGCAGGGTAAGAGATCATATACCTCGGCAACAGGAGCTGTTGTAATCTCAGTCCCTACTTGAGACGTGGCCGATAGTCGCGGGGACTGTGGTGGGACAACTTGTGCAGCCTGGCAAAGGGATGGAATTGATGTCAGCAGAAGATTTGGGGAATACATGAGATAAATAAAGTTACCTGGACGGCTTCTACTAAGAGCGATGCTGCAGCAGCCCCAGCTTCGGCGGTGACTTGGGGATCAGCCGTCTCGACAGCTGGTAAGGGTGAAGGACCTGAGGTCTCGGCGAGTATCATTTCCACCTGATCGGCCGATCCAACACGGGGAGTCTCGGCCGATGCTGCTGCCATCTGGCTAGCCGATCCGATACGGGAGATTTCAGCCGATGCTATTGTCGCCTGATCGGCCGATCCAATGCGAGCCCGCATCCGACGGCTGGATATCTTCGGTGTTGGTCTTTTGGGCGCTCGTCTTGATCGGCCGGTGGAGATATCTCTGATAGATGGAGCATGGAAGCCGATGAGTGGGTACACTGTGTATTGGTGATGGCTATCGATCGGCCGGCCGCTTCGGCTCCGCATCGGGGGGACATGGCTTTCAGACTGAAGGGATAAACATAAGTTAACAGCGAGATGATAATGCAACATTAAAATCGGCTAAGGAGAAAAGGACATACCGCAGCATTTGGGTCGATGTTCTCTGGGTCCAGAATGTTGCAGTAAATTGATGGGGACTTACAGAAAAGATGCTGCTTCCATTCTGCCCACCATAATTTATACCGTTGGGTGGCGAAAGAGGCAACTGACCAGCCTTTCAAGTCAATGGTGCTGGAATCAGGTACTAAATCGCACAATCCGCTGTAGTCAAGACTTGAGGTTAATCCGTCTCTGAATTTTGTTTGGCCGGCGAAATAGACTCGAATCGGCAATTGGCCAAAACCTAGTTGCCTTGCTGCAGCCGACGGGCAGTAGAACTCATAACTGGGTGAGTCCTTTCCTGAGAAGAAGTTAGCCGGCAGGATTCCCGGCTTAATCAAGACATCCATCAATTCTCTGTCAAATGTGTGGGTGGAGAAGTCGAAGCATACAGGTAATTCAAAAATCGGCTCTGCGGTTTGATATGGATACCAAATGATCATCTCCTCACTAAGTCCATTATAGAAGCATCTGAAATATTCAGCTACGCGGGTAGCGGTGAACTGGCAGCCAGGAAAGGCCGATACCGCTTCTACAACAGATCTGCAGCGGCGACGGACCGATGGATTCTCCTCTGACTCGATGTTGGGAAAGATCTTTGTCTCTATCCTCTGCTGAGAGACCTTGCTCATGTGTAGATTGAGCCAGAGGGTGATGAACCACCAAGGACCGCCTGGATTCCCTATCGGCTCTCCTTTCGACAGCTTGACGCCGATTTGATGCATCATATGGTATGCCGATCCCAGCAAATGTTTACCGAGGGGGACGGCCGATCCTTATGCAAGAGACTCTGCCAAAGCTTGAGTGTTGGAAGAGGGGCCGACCGCTCTGCCACAGAAGAAGTGTTTCTCCAGCCACATCATCAAGAAGGCGGTGTGCTCCCTCTGTGAGACTGTTCCTGTCTTCATGTTTTTACTGATGTATCCTTTCCACCCGCCGATTCCTTTGGTGTCTAGCCGATGAGATGGCTTGAACAGATAATTGAAGGGGGTATCGGCGGAGGAAACATCTAGGTCGGTCAGCAGCAGGACATCGGCCAAGGTCGGGGTCATGGGTCCGTGTCTAAAAAGGAATGCGTTAAGTGCATCGGACCAGAAGTAAGAGGCTGCCATAACCAAAGGTTCGTTCTTTTCCATCTGAGACAGGGACAAATCTATCCACTGGCCGATTTTAAGTTCTTCCCATTGGACTTTCCAAGACCCGGCTACCCTCTGGTACCATTCTCTCCACCCAGGTGTTTCATTCGGCAAGGATCTGAATGCGCCTACCCAGTGATCTAAATCCATGGGTGACTGCTTAAAGGGGATTCTGTGGGTTTCTAAACTGATTAGATCCGTTGGATCAGGACTCCCCATAGGGCCTAGACAGATGAGGTCAGGAGACTCTGAGAGAGGAATGGTGATCTTGTGCCTAAGGGCCTAAAAAGAAAGGGAAAAAGGGAAGAAACTAAGAAAGGGACCGGAAAATACTGAAGCAGCAAGGCGAAAAGGAAAAAATTTTCGGGCATTTACCTCTGGGATGGAAGCCATCGTCGCCGATGACGCTGCTGGAGAAGCCGCCGATTGGGCCGCCGCCGCCAAAGGAGCAGCCGATGGAGCCTCTGTAGATGGGGTGGTCGCCGATGGAGACGCCATTGGGGGTCGGAGCAGGCTGCGGATGAGATCGCCGGAGAAGGGGGAGCGCTTGGAAATCGAAAGAACTTGGAGGAAGATGAACAGTAATGCGGCAGAAAGGGTGCTGGATTCGTGGAGGAGGAGAGGCGGAGAAAACCAGTACTTAAGAGAGATAGAGGGGGCAAGGGCAAAGATGGTATTTTTACCGCGCCGTCTACGCGAGTTCCAGGGTAGCGGTCGTTTCGCGCGCTCGGTTCGAGGAAATTGCAATCATTGTGCCGCGGAACGGAAGGAGATTTTTACTGCGCCCGTTTCGGAGAAGAGGATTAAAGAAAAGAGTTTCGAAGGAAAAGTTATATTTTACTCCGAAACTGGGGGGCATGTGTTGACGCCAGATTTTGACACGTATTGAATCGGCGTCAGGAGGAGAAGATTGGCCGATGAAGCAGATCTGAAAGCTACAGTAAGGAATCGGCCGATTGAGGTAACAGTTGAAAATCGGCCGATTGGTGGCGCAGCCTATGCCAACAGGATGGGATTATTCCAGAAGATCCTGGTCAAAAGATGGTCAACAAGGCATGCTAAGTCGGTCGGAAAGCAATTGAAGAGGTCCTGATTGGATTAGGAAACGACGGCGGAAGATTCTGCGGGAGTCCGTTTCCTTTTTAAAAGTTATTATAGATATAGTAGTTTTTCTGTTTTTTAAATAAGGTTGTAACAAGTCGTAATCGACCAGGAGTCCTAGTTTCAGAGTATAAATAGGAGTCGCTAGGGTTTTGCGAGATATCAACACATCAATCAACAAAACACTTCTACTTTTTACCAGTACTTTACTTTCAAGTCGGCGACTTCGCCAATATTTTCTTCTTCCACGAGTTCGTACGGATTGGCAGGGCTGCATCAACCTGATCTCCGGCCAATTGGTAGGTTCCGCTTATCGAGTAATATCCGAGCTTTAACTACGGGCGCATCGCTGTGGTTTCGTTTGGATTTATTCACAAGTTATCGATATTTACTAGAATTGCAAGTTTTACCTGTTATTCTAGTATTATCACCAGTTATCCAGCTTGAGATCAGGGTAAACGGCTTCGTCATTGTTCTCCTTCGATTCATCGCCATACAGCCGATTAGATCTGTTTCAATTGTTGCTTCTATAGTAATTGTTTAGATTGCTCTAGCAGTTCTCTTTACAATTACTATACGATCATCGGCTGACCCATAGCCGATCATCTCTACAGCAAATCGGCCGATTTGCCGCCGACGCGCTCCTCAGGACAGATCGGAAATCCAGCCGATCGACGCGCCTGGAATTTAATACTCTATTTTCTTGTCAATCAACAGGTCAGATTGACTGGCACGCCGCGCGAACCGCACCAGGGCGATAACCCGAACAGGAGCTAAGCAGATTCTCCCGGGTCGTGTGTCCGACGCTGAAGACCCATCGGCCGATTCCTATCCGGCCGATTTTAGCGCCAACATAGAGATATGTGCCTGTCTTTGTGCTATACACAAGCCTGCCTTGTTTATGTAGTTACGTTAAAAAAAAGCCTTGTTTATACAGTAATTCAATTCATACGACCAATTAACTGATCTTTTCTCTCTCTTTTTTCCTGGTTACATTGATGTGCTTTTTTTCATTTGGCATTTGTGCTACTGCTTGACTTTGTAACAAAATAGAGAATGGATGCAAAATTAATAAGATGCTCTTAGGAAGTTGTAAACTGAGGCTTCCTACAGATAGTATTGATCCAATTGTTATAGCCATTCACTTAACACAATCTTCTTTTCATGCCCCCTTTTCAGGCGTAAACCAACACCTGGCTACCGGTGGCAGTTACCAGCATGCAAGGCCAAGAGATTCTTGCATTGGTTCTAGACAAACATTAGCATTCCTTCCATTATATTGTGCTATGACTTCGGTACCTTGTAGTATTAAGTTACTATCGTTGTTCGCAAATCTTTATATATGCGATGCATTCTTGCAGTGCTGAATTGTTGTAATGTGGATTTTTACAAATTTATTAGTATAATGTCTCTCAGTATAAACATCATTTTCTAGTGGATACCGAACATCGTTTCTTTTCAAGTTCTGACAAAAATATGCACATATACTCTTACATTGTTCTTCAGGCACTTTGCTCTGCTGCCCATTGCATAAAACAGAGTTTACGCCAGACTACCGGACCCATTGCACGTGAATTTAGAATTACGCACTCCCATTCTGCTTGGATTCTTCTCCTGCGCAGGTCTGAACCTAAGAATGTAAGTCGGTATCCAATGATATTTTTGGTCAGCTAATTAATTCGATGATATGCCATCTAGTTCATTTCTCCTTCCTGATTATTTACGCGGAATGCTATTCTAGTTTATTTTATCAACTTTTTAGATCGATCCAATAAACTAATATATATATATATAATATATATAGTTTGCATGCCTATCTGAGTGTCTATGCTCAGTCTCTCTTGTAACCAGCGTTTTTTCTCCGAATCCCAAAAGGTTTGCTTCAACGTCGGTTACACTACACTAGAACAGGTCAACAGCTGACAGCAAATTCAGAATCATGCCCTTTTCTCTGGAACTGCCGTGTGTTCATAAGCAGCTCCAGTCTCATACAAATTCTTTGTTTTGTTACTTAGTTGCACTCTTCGCCATTATTGAAGACCTTCGAGTTTCAAGCAACTTCGTCAACAATTGAAGCACAGCGTACGTAAAGGCTCCATGATCCCATCCCATGCACTATTCATACCACTCCGCAGTCTGCAGAAGGCACCACCACCCAGCCCAGGCATCACTCCCCGCGAGCCGCATCTAGTCCAGGCCTCCATACCCCATGGGCGCCGGCGACGACGCCGCGCCGGCCAAGGCCGCCATGGAAGTCTCCTCGTCGTCGACCTCCACCTCCACGGCGCCAGCGCCTTCCCCGGCGCCGCCGCCGTCGGTGCTCAGGTCCGTGCTGCTGTCGTACGCGTACGTGGGCATCTGGATCAGCCTCAGCTTCTCGGTGATCGTGTACAACAAATACATCCTGGACCCCAAGATGTACGGCTGGCCCTTCCCCATCTCGCTCACCATGATCCACATGGCCTTCTGCGCCACTCTCGCCGCCGCGCTCGTCCGCGTGCTCCGCGTCGTCGACGTCCCCGCCTCGCCGCCCATGACGCCGCGCCTCTACGCCGCCTCCGTCGTCCCCATCGGCGCGCTCTACGCGCTCTCGCTCTGGTTCTCCAACTCCGCCTACATCTACCTCTCCGTCTCCTTCATCCAGATGCTCAAGGCGCTCATGCCCGTCGCCGTCTACTCCCTCGCCGTCGCATTCCGCACCGACTCCTTCCGCCGCGCCTCCATGCTCAACATGCTCGGCATCTCCGCGGGGGTCGCCGTCGCGGCGTATGGCGAGGCGCGCTTCGACGCGTTCGGCGTCGCGCTCCAGCTCGCCGCCGTCGCCGCCGAGGCCACGCGGCTCGTGCTCATCCAGATCCTGCTCACCTCCAGGGGCATGTCCCTCAACCCCATCACCTCGCTCTACTACATCGCGCCCTGCTGCCTCTTGTTCCTGGCCGTGCCGTGGTACGCCGTCGAGCTGCCCAGGCTGCGCGCCGCCGCGGCGTCGGCGGCGGGGCTGGCGCGGCCCGACGTGTTCGTGTTCGGGACCAACTCGCTGTGCGCCTTCGCGCTGAACCTGGCCGTGTTCCTGCTGGTGGGGAAGACGTCGGCGCTGACCATGAACGTGGCCGGCGTAGTCAAGGACTGGCTGCTCATCGCCTTCTCGTGGACGGTGATCAAGGACACCGTCACGCCCGTCAACCTCGTCGGCTACGGCATCGCCTTCCTCGGCGTCGCCTACTACAACCACGCCAAGCTGCAGGGGCTGAAGGCGAAGGAGGCTGAGAGGAAGGCGGCGGCGACCGCGGTGCCCAAGCCGGATGACGCGGAGGCGGCCACGCGGCTGCTGCCGGAGAAGGATGGCGGCGATGGCGACCGCAAAAATTGACGACGCATTCCATGATGAATATTGGATACGTTGTACTGCGATTATTCATTTGGGCTATAGGATTTCTGAAACTCTGATTTAATTCACGGTCAGATTTAAGCTGTAAGTTTGTGATTCTTCAGTGCAGGAAATGCAAAGCATAAATGATTTGGAATGATGCTTATTTGTGGTGAAAAGCTTATATAGTGATATAATGATTTAATTCATGGTTGTTGTTGTTATTGTTGTTGTTGTTGTTGTGCTACAAGTCACAGTCACAGGCTACACAATCTTTAGGTTTACTCAAAGTGGCACAAGGGGAAAGGAACAAATCACAAATGATATACCATTTAAATGTGTTACAGTGAACTGATGCACCGTGAGTTGCTAGGCAGGCAGGTAAGCCGTCCCTACTTTGAACTATATACTCCTAGTTGACTAATCACTCAAGATCCTTCATCTTCACTCAAAGCTTTTTTTTTTATGGGATTCACTCAAAGCTCACCCCAGGAGAGTCCAAAATGGCCTAAAATATCACGCACATGGTTCGGTCGAATGGACTTTTTCTCTTCCATAATTCCTTGTCCCATCTCTTAAGTTTTTTTCTTTGACACACCATTCCTTTTAAGATAGGAGCATGAATTCTGCAAATTCATCTAGTATGGTGTCTGAAAGCATGAGTTCATTCGTGATCAGATTCAGTCTTCTGAGCTTTGCGATCCTTCAATTCAGGGAATGCAAGTGATAATAGGCGATTACTTTTTTCTTCTTTCCTTTTTGCAAGAAAGAAAAGTGGTAAAGGCGATGTCACATCGAGCATTTAGGCCGCAATGCTGCATGCTTGCCTCCATGTCCAATGCAAACAGAAAGATCACAGAGAAAAAAAGAAGAAAAACAATGGAAGTGAGCGGACACAAGAAGCTTGGCGTGTCGCGCAGCGGCTCGGCGGAAGGCCCAGGCCCAGGCGGAGCAGAAACAGAGGCTGTAGCGTTGAGCCGTTGACCAAGAGCGGCAGAGGAGTCAACGAGGTCAATGACCCCACAACGAACGGTCGCAGGCTGCCAGAGACGGATCGGACGGCGCATGCGTCGTCAGGGATGGAAACGAAACGAATTAGGCAACCGAGGGGGCGGGCTGCAAAACTGAACCTCGATTTCATTCCGTCCCCATCGCATTTCGTTCCTTCTTCTTCGGCCTAGGGCAGTTTCTCCCTTCGCTTTCCAATCCGCAAATTTGCTGGGGACAGCTCCGGATCTCTCTGGGGTAAGAACTCGAATCCCTCCGATCAGAGGCCCCCGTTTTCTCCGTTCCGATTCTCTTCTATTCTTTTTTTTTTAGAATTCTATTCTTGTGTTACATGTGATTGTACTGTGGGGAGCGGGGGGGATTAGGGCGGGTGGGCGGTGTCGAAACTCCCGTCTTTTCACCTAGATTCAGTTAATTGATTGCGAAACAATGAGGTGGACTGATTCAAGTTCCCCACTGACCCCTCTCCCGATGGACCCGTCATCCAAGGGGGCAAGCCGCCAAGGGGAGCACACTAGATATTCCTATTCATGTACTAGATGCCTAGATATATAGGAGGCAGCCTGTATACTATCTAATCACAAAGCAACGGCACCACACCAGATATTAGCCTTTTACTTTGCTCTTTCAGTACAAAGGGCTTTGTCCTGTTTTATATGAAAGCACTAGATTCGGTCCAGTCTGATACCTATAGAATGCCATATGCAGTTTGCTGGTGGATGCCATATATTGTTATCATTGACAAGGTTGATCTGAGGAGCAATGATAGTTTAGACACTGATAGTTTAGACACTGATATCATATATATCTATGCTCAGAAGGATTTTTTTTTGTCCATAGTATGATTTGACGACCAGTACATTTATCGGCAATGCATGAGTTTATTCATAATGCATAAAGTAAAACTATAAGACAATAAGTACCCAGTAACAAGTTAGTGTCTTTTATGTTAGGGCCAAGCTTGCAGCAATATGAAAATGGTTTAGTTGAATAATGTCTTTAGTTCAATCTTCAGAGAGTATTTATCTCCATGGAATGACCATAGTCTCCATGTTTCCTCACTCTTAGCTATTTACTCGAGTTCAGGTTTTATTTTTAGATTCACACATTATGTACATTGTTCTCTAATTCTTTTTTTTTCCTGTTGTTTTTTCTTCCCTTCCATTCATTTAATGGAATTTTGATGCCTTACAATTACACCAGCCCGCTCAAGTATACCTCAGATAGCATCATCTTTGCCTGTCCTCTTTAACATACTCTCGTTGACGGTGCTATCGTATTCTTGAAAACCTTCTGTACTTTTCCCATCTGAACATACTGCTATATGTGCATTTGTTCCCTGCCAGTCACCTGCTTTGAGGTGCCATTTTCCATTAGGATACCCATGGCTAAATCCATTTTGAGATTATTACATATCTTTTGTTCTAGCTGTTTCTGTCATTTTTCTTCCTATCCATACATCATCAATTTGTTCCCCCAATATTGTTGGTTCCTGTGCTCTTTCCAAAGTTTCCTTGGAACTTTGAACTTTGGAAGATGTCAAGGAGGACAGAAAATGCTGCTTCCACCAAATCAGTTGAATTGGTCAAACAAGAAGACCATTTGGAGTTTGATGATCCCGACGAGGAAGATGAAGAGGAAGAAGTTGAGTATGAAGAAATTGAGGAGGAGGTTGAGTATGAAGAGGTAGAAGAGGAAGAGGAGGAGGAGGAGGAGGAAAAATCTGAAGTTGCGTGTGAAGGTGATGCTAAACATGACAGTAAAATGGTGGATGTTGATCAAAAGGATGAGGATGAAAAAGAGAAGCATGCTGAGCTTCTTGCTCTTCCTCCTCATGGATCTGAAGTGTACGTTGGGGGCATCTCCTCAGATGTATCTTCTGAAGATCTCAAAAATCTATTCGAGTCGGTTGGAGAAGTCGTGGAAGTGAGTACCGCCTACTTTGTGTGGGTTAGCTTCTGCATTTGTTTTCTTCTGCAATTCAGAGTCCGCTTTTCCTGCAGGTGCGGATACGAGGAAAGGGGGATAACAAGCTATATGCTTTTGTTAATTTCAGAGCTAAAGAACTGGCTTTAAAGGCTATCCAAAAGTTAAACAATAAGGACCTAAAGGTTTGTTTTCACTTGAACTTAGAATCAATCTTCATGTTAGTCCGCCAGTGGTTAATTGCCATTGTTTATATTGATCTTCTACAAAAATATGGGTATATGTGATAAAGAAAGTATTTGGTAGCACATATCTTCCCAAGATAGTAGTAGGAAACTAAGTTGAAAATTGTGTTTTCATATACTTTACACTGAATTTCGTGGATCAGTTTAGACATTGCAAAATACAAGGTTAAATGGTTACTCTTGCATCCGCTTGGTATGTAAAAAAATGTTTGCAGCAGTTGCACTGTTCAGTCTAGTTGAATTTCAAATACAAAACCTTGCAATCAGTTTGAGACGTAGCAAAGTACAAGGTTATATGATTACACTTGCATCCCCTTGCTGTTTTTAAAAATGTTTGCAGCAGTTCCACTGTCGAGATTAAAATACAGAACCTTGTGACTAATTGCAAACCCCTGTATTCAGTCATACTGTCAGAAATCAGAATTGTGGATGGTGGTATGTTATGTTTTCAACAATAATTTTTTGGGGGACCTTTATAAAATATTTTTGGCTCCATATTATAGAGATCTAGTTTTGCAACCCAAAGAACACATGAATACACACCAGTATGTCCTGATTCCTTGTTACACCCGATTAGTCATACTTTCAGAAATCAGAATTGTGGATGGCGGTATGTTATCTTTTCAACAATAATATTTTGGTAAAATATTTTTGGCTCCATATTATACAGACCTAGTTTGCAACCCAAAGAACACATGAATACACACTAGTACTTCCTGATTCCTTGTTACATCTGGTTATCTCATATATCTTGAATATTGATACAAAATGGACTTATTATTATGGTTCTTGTAACAGGGAAAGAAGATAAAAGTTTCTTCCTCTCAGGAAAAGAACAGGCTATTTATTGGGAATGTACCCAAACATTGGACACAGGATGATTTCAAAAACGCAGTGGAAGAAGTTGGTCCTGGAGTTTTAAAAGTTAATCTCCCGAAGGTATTGATAAAATACTTGGATAGTTCAATAACTTTAGTGTGCACCATTACAGTTGTTTTACATTGAATGTATCTTCGTCATAGGCACCACGTTCAGATCGCCATAAGGGTTATGGCTTTATTGAGTACTACAACCAGGCATGTGCAGAGTATGCTAGGCAGAAGATGTCTACCCCAGAATTCAAACTAGATACAAATGCTCCTACTGTCAACTGGGCAGATCCTAAGAATAGTGGTGAATCTGCTTCTACTGCGCAGGTTCTTTTGAGTTTTGAGCACCACATGACAAAATGTACCTTTATGTTTTTCCTTCTATAATGATGTCGTATATGGATGTGCATTTTTGTCTTCAGGTTAAATCTCTATATGTCAAAAACCTGCCCAAGACTGTTACTGAAGAGCAGCTGAAAAATCTGTTCGAGCATCTTGGAGAAATTACAAAAGTTATTCTTCCTCCTGCAAAAGCTGGTCATGAAAATCGGTACGGTTTTGTTCACTTTAAGGAACGGTACATGGCTATTAAGGCTTTGAAGAACACTGAGAGATATGAACTTGATGGTGAGTTTTCTTATCTAACATCCTTCTATAGCTAGTCAATTTGCTTCATGTATCGAAAAGGTCATGCATTTTTCTCTCCATCAGGCCAGGTACTGGATTGTTCACTTGCAAAAGCTGATAAGAAGGATAATACTGTATCAGTACCTACTGCGAAAGGCGGTCCATTGCTGCCAAGTTATACCCCACTTGGATATGGACTGGCGGGGGCCAATCCACTTGGAAATGGACTGGCAGGCGCTTATAATCCACTTGGAAATGGACTGGCAGGTGTTTATAATCCACTTGGAAATGGATTGGCAGGTGCTTATGGTGTGCTTCCTGCTCGTGCTGCGCAGGTACATGACATCATCTGTTATGCACTGGCTAATGCATGAGATACATTACGTATGCACGAGGTGATATCCTTCTAACTGTTGTGTATGCTTGGGCATTCTTTGCACGTCTGCAGCCAATTTTATATGCTCCAGGTGCTCCTTCAGCTTCAACAATGACCCCAATGGTTCTGCCAGATGGCCGTCTTGTATATATGTAAGTAGTTCGATCTATTCTAAGTATTCTTCTAGAAAGGTCATACTACATACATTCAACTGAACTAATGCAATTCCAGCACCTACTGCATCTGGATTCCATTGTTGTCTTGTAATGTTACTTGTTGCCGCGAGTCCATTGATGAAACACTTGGTAGCCAGTTGATACATTAGGCTACAGATAAGAAATGATTTGGATCAATGTGCACATAGCATCCAGTTATTCAGTACATGGTAAAAGTGGTACCTGAGAAATGTGAAGTGTGACAAACATGTCAAAAGTCTTGTCTGTGTGTTAAATCACATGTAGTTTATTTAGTATTTGCAGCTCTTAAGTTTGACAACAGACATAGACCTGGAGTATTTTTATGAAACTAGTCTCTGTTGTAGAAGGAAGTTGTTTTACTTTTCCAACACTTTCAATGGTCCAATAGTGTGGTGAAATGAGATCTTTATATCCTTCCATCACTTTTGCTTCTTTCTTTTTTATTCCATCTTACATCTTAAGAGCAGCCATTTGAACTGTTGCAGTGGTATTTCCTTTGTCAATTTATACTTTCCTTTTTCTTTGGCAGACCACAACCTGCAGGTCAGCAGACTCTGCATCTGGCTTCGCCTCCGGCGCAGCAAGGTGGTCATCGTTATGGTGGCAGCGGCAGCAGCGGTGGTGGATCCAGCTCCGGTGGAAGGCGGCAGAGAGGAGACGACCGTGGTGGTAATAGCAACAACAGCCGCAGGGGCCGACACCGTCCCTACTGATGTTTGCAAACGTTGCTGTTAGGCTGTTAGCGCTTAGAAGTTAGAAGAACCTAGCACGAAGAAAGAATGGCTCTGTTGCAGTACCTGGCTGGCTACCAGCTAATGCTGGAAACTGTGCTTTCTAGGGGTTTTTATTTTTGTCGGTCTGCTTCAAACTGCCGTAGAGCTCATAATACTGCAAACCGCAGATGTGGCTTTGGATACAGTTGTAGTTCTGTTTATTCATCCAGCTTCAAGAATAGTTGTGACGTGTTCGCTGCTCTGGTCAACATTTGTGCCCCTTTGATCACTTTCGCCATGTTTGGCATGAGGAATCGAGTGCTGGAGGATAATGATCTTGACTGCGAATTCAACCTGTTTCTTTTCCCCTGTGGAACGGAATGTGTCACAAGATGACTAGATGAGATGTGTTCGCTAAGCAAGAGGGGCACCTGCCAAGCAAGCAGCAAGAATTGCTGGCAGAGGTGAAAGAATTGGTGATCAACTAGCACCGACCAACTCAGCAGCAAGTGAAGTCGAGACGGTAAAAGTGATCACCGAACAAGACTGAACTGTAGTTTTCAAAAAAAAAAAAGACTGGACTGTGAGCTGGAGCATCGGTGTTTTTCCGGCGTGGTGGGAGCAGTCTCTGCGTTTCCCCTCGCTGCAACCAAGTCAGACTGTCGACAGCCAGCCGTGAAGTTCTCCGGCTTGCACGCTCCTGCAGTGGAACACAAGACGGAGAGCGCCGCCGCCGCAGTCACTGACACGGACGGCGGAACTGGGAACCGGCGATGGACGCCGGAGTGCCGGACACATGTTTTCCCATTGGGAAGTGAGTTGGAACCGGATCGCATGCGGCGGCATTGACAGTGACGGAGATGAGGAGGCGGGTCCTCTCCTCCCTGGATGCGCGAACCGAGGGGCCTTGAGTCCTGCAGCGACGCCACAGGCCGGCGCGGGGCGACGCCGGCGGCGGCCTCCATCTTCCCGGTCCCAGCCTACCTCCGCTTCCTCGGGCTGCCGTCCTCCGGCCTCCGCTGCAGCCGACGAGTAACAAGACAAGCACGGTGCTTGCTCTTCCATCTGGAAAAGAGGCGGTGGAAGCCTCCCTGGCGCTGGTTCTCGAGGGCTCGACGGCCGCCGGCGATCGGAGGGGAAGGTCCCTGCCGCCCAGGCAACAAGTCAACCAGGAAGACTGTGGGGTCAATTGGGTTACCGCTCCATCCGGCCACAAACTTTAGATCCAACGATTAGGAGTAGTACCCCGTCTCAGCGTAGACTCTGGTCAACAATTTTATTTTGCAAAACACCCCTGATTTGGATCGCGACTAATAATTGCGATCCAATATTTTTCACAAAACCCCCTATATTTATTGAAACTATTAATCACAATCCAAACTTTTACAGTTAAACCCCTAAATTGGATCGTTATTAGCAATCTTGATCCGATTGTTTGCATAAAGCCCCCTATCCTGGATCTAATTTTGTGCAGTTTAGTCCTTCGCTCTCGCTCCGACGGCCATGGCTCCCCTCCCCGCCCGCCGACGCCGGCGGCGGCCTTTGCCTTCGCTAGAGACATGGAGATGCCGGCGGGCCGCGCCTGGCGGTGCACTAGGGTATCCTGCCACAGTGCCACTCTTGCCTCACCTCGTGGCCCTCCCCGTCCTTCTTGTACTTTCCTCCGCGCTATTCACGGCTCATCCATGAACTGCTCTCCAAGCATGCTGCTGCTACTGCTGCTCTCTCTCTCTCTCTCTCTCTCTCTCTCTCTCTCTCTCTCTCTCTCTCTCTCTCTCTCTCTCTCTCTCTCTCTCTCTCTCTCTCTCTCTCTCTCTCTCTCTCTCTCTCTCTCTCTCTCTCTCTCTCTCTCTCTCTCTCCCCCTCCCCTTCTCCGCCTCCGGCGACGCGGTGTTTCAGGCGGTTGGCTCGCGGACGACTTCTCGCGAAGGACGCTCGCTGTGTTAATCTGTGACTGATGCTAGGGCAGCCACCGCTCCAGTCCACACAAGCGGCCGGCCAGCCGGCCCAGTTCACCCATAGTAGAAGGTAAAATATTTTCTTTTTTTTTTGAAAGAGGAAGGTGAAATGTTTTTCATGGTTCGCTCCCAAGTCCCAAATAATCTGTCATCGTATTACCTATAGCATTGGACAGAATTCTACTCTTCACTTGCCGTTAACCAAATTGATGGGGCTACAATGGATGCTGCATTTCAGCATTGTGTATGGAAAATGTAGAGAAGTTACTACTTCTCTGCTCGTGCTTGCCTTGTGAACTACATGCCGACATTTTATGCAATTTCTCCAGTCACTTGCGCTAGTTGTGCGCCACTGATTGTTCATTGTATCTTTAGTTGAACCCTTTCTTCTCTGCCTTGTGATTTCACCCGTTGAAATAAAGTTACTATTTAGGGCACAAATAAGTCTATTCTAATCATAAATAAACATTTGAGTACTTCATCTTTTGACGGCGAGCTTAGGGACCTGATCTCTGTAACTTGCTGCAAAGAGGAATGCAAGAACTTTGGCTCTGCGAAGCTCAGGGGAGAAGAGCGACCACTACCAGGGGCGCCTGCGTCTGGGGCAACGCAGACACTCGGTGCCAAGCGTTACGTTTCCTCCGGTTCACCTGTTACAAGAATGGCCAAGATGTAGACTAGCAAGTAGCAACACATCTCAAACACTTGCAACAACTCCACTATTCTTTTATGAATCCACAAGGGTACAGGAGATGTGCAATTTATGAATGCATTCAGAACACAGGGAAATAATCAGAACTCATAACATAATGCAGAGCATGCACTGAGCGTAGTCCTGACATTTGTGATAAAATCATACATGCACTGAACATAGCTGATTGAAGTATCTAACTCTGAGCCACACATGGCTACAAAAGTCATACGTCAAACTCCTCCCATTTGTGATAAAGGGCTTACCAAAGGAAATTCAACAATCCACCACAAGTTGCTTTTAGTTTCCTGCATTCAAAATGGCCTATTTCAGCAATCCACCACTGGAAGCTTTCTCCCCTTTTCTCGACACATCTCTTTCCAGGCATGGTCTCGTGATGGTCTGTATTCCAGATTCTTTGGAGCAAAGAACACCCTTACATAAAACGGGATGGAGTTATCATCGGGATAGCTTATAGCTCCAAGCTCTCCATCCTTAAACGTCCACTCCAGGACTGAATTCTCCCATCCTAAGCGAACACTCAAATTTTCTTCTGCGATCACCGCAACAGTATGCGTGAATAGCTCGCCCTTCTTGACACAGTTGCCCTCAAAAATCACAATCTCTTTATCAAAACAACTGCTGGAAGCAAAGAATCTCGCATGATGAGGACTGTCGACAACTGCGAACACCTGAATAACTGCTTCAACACCCTCTGCAAGGAACATGTAGTCCATATCCAAGATGCAATCTTCACTCGGCAAGGGCTACAAAGAGGCAAGGTTAGGGAATCCTACAATTTAACAACTTGTTAGAACAACTCAAAGGGCTTAACCCATACTAAAACACACGTGCGTAACATCAGAATAACACAACAGGATGTGAATGCTCATGTACAAATGAATTATTGGGTTGATACTTTATCAATAAGATGCCCACCTTTGCACGTTCTTCTTAATACAATTACATAATTTTTAGCGGATTTGTAGCATGTTAAGGTAGTCACAGACCGAAAACAAAAAAATGTAACCATTCTGACTATATTGCAAAATTAATTGCAATGATAGTCAAGATCCAGTGATTGTTTTGTCAACCAAAAGTAACATGGAACTGAAGCAGCGAACAAAATTATTCTGAAATGCTACAGATGAATGAACCGTACAAAGTTCATGAAGGACTAAATAAATGAGTCTAGCAGTACATAACTCCTGATGTATCCAAGCAAAAAAAGAAGAAGCTAATTTGTTACATCTCATACTTCTAATCATCATGTTGAGCAAACATTTAGAGCATATTTGGTTGAGAGCAACATATTGTTTCCTTGTCAAAGTTGATCAAACCTAACATACTTCCAAAGTTGATCAAGAATATGGGTTAAGGTGCTCAGAAGGTGTGGCGAGGTACCACCGTGCATTAACCAAATGGCAGCCTGAAAGGTCAAAGCTTGTTTAATCTGAATTTAGCAATGAACCATACTAACTTTGCTAAAACTAACCTTAGGCAAGTGCTTGTGCCAGCAAAACTTTGAGGTTGTTTCGGTCACACCTTAACTTAGGCATGCCACTGTTTCTTATACATGTGTTAATTAGATTCATGACATAACTGTGGCTAGTTACACTTTGTTGACACCATATATGTACACTCAGTTTTTTGGCTAACTTTATATAGCCGTGGCTTCAAACTTTATTAGGTTAGGCTTTTAAGACATGTTGCATGCCTAAGCTCAGCAAGGTAAGGAACTAAAGATTAGACAAAACATCCCCCAAGGTTAATAAAAGGAAACAAACCATACCTGATGAATCATGACAGCAGGATTGTCTCTCGAACGGTTAAAGACATAATTCCTCAACGGCTAAGTCATCACGTACGGCGAATATTCCATAAATACTTATTGGATAGGATTTAGATTTACAGCTTGACAACCTCAGAGAGAAGACCTGCATCATTTGCTGTGGTATGCGAAACCCAAGGACTGATTTAGCTGCAAATAGGGAGAATCGAAGAAACACTAATTACTAAACACACAAACTACTGGATCCTGGATAGTAGAAATCCACTGACACTTACTCTGGGAGGTGTCACTGGTCATGTACTCACGGTGATGGCAGTAATCCCTCGTGATGCATAAATATGTTGTCTCAGGGAGAACTTTCAGAGGCCCTGGCGGAAGAGGAACGTTCTCACCTCCCTGGCTTCGAACCACATCGCACGAATTCGAGAATTGCGTGCACAGATCGCACCATCTTTCTATCCAGTTTAAACCTATCTCCTCTGCTTGTTCCTCCGTGAAGTTCTGCCCTGAGGAATTGGGCATATATAGCAATGACAATAAACCTTTCCAGGTCATCCTGTTCTGCACATACTACTAGTCTAGACGAACGCGGTACTGTTCATGTATGGTTAGATAAAGCTATTGCTCGGAGTTGATGCTGCCGGGATAAGCAGCGGGCCTACGACGGCCCAGAAGAGCACATCTTTGTTTTTGTCTTTTTTTCCCTAATGCCTGCCACTTTTCACTGTAGGCTGTAGGGGTTCCTACCATCCTCCTATGAAGACTTGTAGCTAGCTAGTAGTTAGTGTCACAAACTATTTACATGCCGGTATTTACTTTGAGTTACACAAAATCCTTGCAGGGAACTGAGGATGCGTGTATATTTTGGGTAGACATGATTTTTTTTTTCATCTCGAAATAAAAGCTTCTTTCATCTTAAAATGACAGGAATCCTTGTAGCCCACCAATTCATTGCGATACTCTTTAAGTCTTTAATGTGTGTGGTTTCCTAGGTTGTTTGTTTTTCTCCAAAATCGGTTTTGCTGGTTGCTAGAAGTGGATTTTAAAACACTACTTGAGAAGTTGCGACCTTTTGAGATGACAGAGCATTACTTCAGTTTACCCCTGATTCTAATGTGACAGAGATGCATTCTTTATGGTGGTTTGGTTGGTTGGTACCATAGTTTACTGCCTGCAGCTGCAGGTCCATGGTCAATTGGTCAATATGCTCATCTGAAAATGAAAGAACTGCAATGTCTTTCCAATGTGCTGTGCAGCAGAATGTGCACCACAAGATGACTTCAATAATCAACAGATGTTGAGAAGCAAACGATGAGCTAGATCAAACTTGTGGGTGTCACTATGAGCAGAAAATCACAGCTTGAGGAATCCTTACCACAAGCCTGAATATTCAATCTCCATTCTCCCATATCACCACACATTCACAAAAACACTTCCACAACGACTCCTTAATCTCAAGCAAACAACAGCCAAGCTCCACGAATTAAGATTCAGGCATTCAGCTCTCGGTAATTTCAGGTCTAAACGAACGCCGCAACAACGATCGCGGCGGCGGCGAGGCCTAGGAGGAAGTAGCCTGGAACGCCGTCATAGCTCTTCCACGTCGTCCAGCCGCTGCCGTACTGGACGTTCATTCATGGGCTCATTGGCCTCCAAAATGGGTGGTTGAGCAGAAGACGAGCTGCACGAGAGAAGAGCAATGGCCATCCAGCTGGGAGCTTCTGATCATCGCCATCCTCTCCTCTTGGGATGAGCCGGATCGAGGGCTCCTGATGAATCCTGTAGCGAACCCGGCACGGCGGCGCCGAGCTGTGGCGACCGGCCGACCACGCTGGGGCAAGGGACGGCCGACGCGCGCGGGCTCCGGCTGCCGTCCTCCGCTTACGCCTACCTGGAGCATTCTCCATCTAGATGAGGCGGGGAGGAAGAGTCTCCGGCTACCACGGACGGGGACGGCGGCGGCGGCGGCGGCGGCTCGGGGAAGCTCGAGCCTCGAGGGCAAGATATTCCTGTGGCACGCACCGCAGAGCGGGTTCTTCAGTAACCAGAAGGTAGGCGAGATCGCCAATGCATTTGGTGCGCGACTGCGCGCTGAAGAACGGGGAAGCTCTGTCCAACTAGTGTCATGCAAGAACAGGTGGTCTTCAGTCGCTTTTCACCATGCGGATCGACTTGTCGATTGTCTGCACCACCATGGCTTAGTCTCTGAACCAAAGGCTGATGTGTCATTCAAGTGCCAAATCAGGTGGCATTTCCAACGCGCGAATTTGGTTACAGCGTAGATCTAATAAAATCCAAATGGTGATGAGTAGCGAAGGAATGAGTGGAAAATCGCTCGATTCCAATACCAGCAGCATCACGGCTTGGTCAACAAAAGGAAAAAGATAATAAGAGCACTATCTTTCCATTGATAAGCAGATCAACAAGCTAAACTTTCATTCAAGATAACATAGCACACAATCACAATATTGGTAAGGAACGCAAGCCTGAGTATTTGATCGACATTATTCCGTATCACCACACATTCACAAAACTGTCATCGCCATCTCATAAATCTCAAGTTTACAAGAATACAGTCAGAAGAGCCCAGATTACAGAGCACGGAACGCTGACACGAAGACAGGAAAGCACGACACAGCTTCGCTCCAGGACTCCAGCTCAGTCAATTTCAGGTCCAAACAAACGCTGCAACGGCGAGCAGCAAGTAGCCTGCACCATCAGCAGGGCCCGTCCCCGCGGCGGCGCTGTTGCCGTACTGGGCGCTCACGGCCCCAAAATGGGCGGCGACACAGGCCAGGAGCAGCACGAGAGCAGAAACCAGCTTGGAAGCAGACAACGTTAACTGATCCATCTTGCTCAGTTTAGAACTGGATACGCTTGCTTGTTCTAGCGAACGGCTAGCTTTATACAGCCGCCCCGAGCCGGGGGTGGCAGCATCGAACTGGCAAATGGAATTGGAAGCATCTCTCCATGGGTTGAAACGTTGTTGCAATATTGATCTGGACATTGGGTTGCAGCATATTCGCCTGAAAAATTGATGAAAATGGACAGTTGGTGGACTGGTGCTCGCTACAGCTACGATAGCTACATAGGTGAGGCCTTGCTTTTTTTTTATGTCCTCATGCCGTCCATGTATGCAGCTTGATTATTGAAAACGTCAGTTCCAGTTGCGAATTACCTCTTCCTTCGCTGCTCTGGCAATCAACTGGGGTAGATGATAATGAACCAATGTATTCTCCACTCTAGAGGGAATGCCAAAGCGGCAAAACATGATGCAAAATAAAAATGAGCTCATGCGTCAAATTCCGAAACAAAACGTTGGTACGAGACACTCGCTTCCACAATCATTCAGTTGTGCCCCCTCCACTTTTATCCGGGCTTGGGACCGGCATCGGCAGTGTTAGGCACCCCCTACCCAACACCCTAAAACATGCCCACAAGCATAAACAAGAAAATTCAACAGGAAAGGAAAGATTCAATCCCCATCGCCCCTCAATCACATCAGAATTCATCACGGTCAGTCATCAGTACAAACCACATATATAATGAGCTATACAAACTGCTAGTACTAAAAATGCAACCATCACAGCTAAAACCACTAATCAAACAGCAGTAATTATAAAAAGTACAAGTGCAACCATCAGGAGAAAGTTACGCAACGGCAGGGAAGACAAACTTGGAATGAGCGTACATGTAGGTATTTCAGTTAGTCAACAGGCAAATGATGACAATCAACGTCCAGCAAAACTTGGCATGGCTCAGTAAACTCATAGTGCAATTCGGAACAAGGAAATTATAACTTTATTAACAGAAGACGCAACCACTTTGCATTATTCAGCACTTCCAGAAAAGTGTCATCTAAATAGCTGACCTCATACTACTTCAATGCGAAGATGATAAAGAGAAAAACCTAATCAAACAGCAACGTCATCAATATTGTCGTGTCAGATTTTGCACAAACACAATAAAATGCTGCCACGCATCAATTACTAAATAAGATGAAGGGTTCCCACACCGAGTTGATAATTATTGCACCGGAAGATAATTCTACAGCTAAACAGATCATTTTACAGGGGAAATCCAGAAAAGACAATCAGAATAAAACAACACCGAACAGCAATAAAAGACAGTACCTAATGCAACTCATTATCACATTGTTATAATCTAGCATACAACAAGGGAAGAAGGGAAACACTCTAGTCTACTGAAGGATACAGGAAGGAACATTTAGGTAGGAGTCAACTCACAGTTAAAGCGCACACCATTACCAAATAATGTAGCAATTGAATTGCATCACAGATAATAAAAATGGGTGGGAAACATTAAATTCTGTTGTATATACATTTTGGTGTTTCAAATACCATTAAGTTCAGAAGGAACAAAATTATAGGGAGAAGGTCATTAAATTGCAGGACCTAAGAGGCTGCACACGAATTGTCAATCTTGATTCCCCTTTTGAGGCTTCATGGCAGCAATGCAACTAGGGAAGCAACTGGTTCAGAAATCTAATTGAATAAATAAGCATAAAATCACAACATAATAACAGTAAACTCCATAGAATAATCTCAAATATTCCCTACTAACAATATTTAGTGAAACGCATTACACATCCACAGATCCAATCTTATCAAACAGCGTTGTACATACAACTTAACAACAAAAGATCAAATGTCAGAGGAAGTTAAACTTGAATACACTTGTACCATCTGAAGACCAGCATTGTAAAGACTTAACAGTAAAGCATGGGTACAAGAACAACACAAGACTCAGCTGCTATGGTTAAAATGGTTTAAAGTCTCCTACTTTCATAGCTATACAAAAAATGATATGAAATAATGGAATATGGACTCGATAAGGATCATATTTTTAATATAGACACAAAAACAACGAACATTACAGTAATAAATGATTCAAGCATGAGAAGAGAATAACTGTGACCTGTTACCAATCACAAATGATACACAAGAAGGGAACACAGACTACTAACTACAAATTACAACGCCAGTTCTAATAAGAAAAGTACAAAACAAGCAATACTAGTGTCATGAGATAGCATATAACAAAGAAGGGCCAATTAATGTCTTAATATGGAGCATAACTTTTGAAGAACCAAGTTTTCACTAGTTAAAAGTACGCAAGATACACACTTCTTATCTATCACAAAATTGAAGGATCGACAGTAATGATACTATCAGGTAACAGAAACAACTTGTGTTAGGAGGGCAGTATTTACTAATGAAATGAAGAAAGAATTTGATAATTCCAGGGCTATCTTAAGATGAAATGATCAAGTAGTTGATGAGAATTGCTGAATGCAAACAGTTAGTCTGGTTTTCCTTTGAAACTTAATGCCAACAATTTGCAAACTAAAATAGGGAAACTGTCAACTCAAAATCTAATTTAAGCATGAAACCGCAACTTCAAAACAATAAACTCCATGACTAATCTCATATGCACCACACTATTCGCCAAAACTTTGTATAAAACCTGCGAACATAAGGCCTGTCAAAGAAAGCTGAAGAAAAGGATTTGAATCACATAATACTTCTAGACTATAAAACTAAACAATAGAACAGTACTTACAAGTCCTTCTAAACTCTTTCTATTTGCGCACCTAAAATGCATATTAAATAGTAAACAGGGACCTAAGGATCGTGGTTCAGTACAGAAACAAAGCAACCGACAGCACAATAAAAAAACATTTAAGCATGACATGTAATAAACAGTGGTATAAGTAGTTAGCTACTACAAGAAAAGAGAACGCAAGCTACAACTGCATAAAAATACTAAATATGATAACTCTAAAAAGAGAAAAGATCAGCGGGTGTTTTACAGAGTAGCATACAACACCAACCTGGTTAGAAACTTAGTATGGATGTAATACAATAGCACAATAGAAGGTAAACACTCCTAAATCTCTTATCACAGAATTTAAGGGCTAACAAAAATGATAGGAGAAAACAAACAACTTAGCATGGAAAGGAAAAATACCCAAGTTAGTAATAGATAATTAGGAAAAAAAATCAGCGCACAACTAAAAAAATAACCATGGATGTGCCTAGCATGAAATCAGCTAAATTGATGGAACATCTAAAAAAATGAAGCAATCGGCCATTTCAGTAGAAGGACAATTCAGGTTCGTTAGTTCACATTATCACCAAGACTTACAGACTAAAACAACCTAAAAGTGTTCACAAACTTACAAGCAGCTTTGATGGAGAGCCAACACTGCTACCAAAGAGTTCAGACTAGCAAACTACTTGCTCTTCCAGATCCAGATATGTCTAAAACAAAAAGGCATGGAACTTAACTAATCCCTACTTGCCGCATACATTAGCACCATTGCTACTGAATAGAGTTATAATAGTCTAGTATCTAATTGCTCTTCTACAAATGCCCAAAGCAATACAAGCACGGAACTACTTTAACCTAAAGTCACATATACCAGCATAAGCACATCACTCGGACAATCCTCCAAAAAAGTAATGAAGGGAACAAGATAGAGCAGATGACTAGGAAGCTTTATTAAATTAAACTGGTTTTGCAAACTGGAACACGGAATAAATATAAACCATTTTCAGCTGAGATTCATAACACCTGAAAAACTATGTGCCGACTTTCATTGATTGCTCTATTCAAGTAGGAACAGATTTAAGTTCTGATTAGCTTAGGGCCAAGAGAAACAAAAGAAAATAGAAGCTAAAAGATTTTGTGACTAAATCAAAACAAAATGATGGATCAATCTGAAAAGAATTGCTCACACTGTTAGGTTACTGCCAACAGAACAGGAAAAGAACTCAAAAAACACATATTGTACACAACTTAAAGTATGATTCATTGCAACACATATTGCATCAGAACACTTAAAAACATACACAACTTAGGGTATGATTCGTTGAAACATATATTGCATCAGAATACTTAAAAAGTCGGTAACAACAATTCTACAAATAGACCTTAATAAAAACCTGAATATGAATGGCACTTAATGATCATATTTTTCAAATACAGTGCATTTTGAATCTGGATTTTACATTATCTCCACTGTTTGTGCATTATTTCAACTTCAGTGCTAGGCGAGGCGATGTTGCTCCGCCTAGCACTGTCTTTCGAAGCAGGTTCAGGACTTCAGGTTATAATTCCATTGCTCCAAGAATTACAAAAAACAGTCATTACAAGTAGAAGAATGTCAATAATACATAGTGGTTACAACAGACCCTTCTATACTGAAATCTATAATAAACAAACACAGAGAAGGTGCTTAGTTAATAATACACATACAACATGAGTTTACAACAAAAGGGAACTGACACTGAAATGGGCACATGGTTCAGTAAATGAAGGGACATAAGTAGCTGAAACCACCGCAAAAGCCAAAATTCAAAACCATGTGACTGAAGATTGTATCACCAGAGAGGACTAGCCACTAGGAGATTCAGACCAAAGCAACACACCTTAATCTGAGAAGACCTTAAGGTACCACGGTACCACCAGATAAACACGCAGCAGTAGCACACCAGTAAGGAAACCACAACTTAGAGCATACATCCATGGCCCTCAGCAAGAATAGTACTCAGAAGAATCTTCAACACGAAATTAGCACTAAACAACACTGCACAGTGGCAATTAAAATCCACATTCTGAACTTCCTTGAAATGTGCCTTTCAATCAAGCTGACCTAAATGATAATCAAAGAACACTGTAGAACCACCTCCATGATAGTACTGAATCAAAACCTTGTTCCTACTCCCAAATAAAGCATCACCAAATCAACCATGAAACATACAGTGATGGATCTGTTTATATACCTCGCAACCACCATCAATAATCCATCCTATACTGCATGCCAAACTGGACAGCAAATTGACACCATATAGCTGTAAAGTCCAAACACACCTAAGCAACCATATCTTATCAAAACTGAACCTCTGATGAGACTGAAAACGATGAGGGGAACATGCCAGATGCAAAAACTGCAGAATTTTGAGCACTCCACTTATTCCAATTATACAAGCATCAGGTGCAAGTTCTATCACAAAAATTAGGCGTGCGAACAAATTATCCTGATCAGACCAATAACCATGTAGACCAGAGGCAGATCGAGACCAAACCCTTCAAATTATCCTGTTTCAGTCAAGCCCAAACTTTCTGCGCTACCCAATTAAACTGATCTGACATTGGACAGAAATCGAAACAAAAGAAGTGCAGAACCCTAGGTACCAACAAATCGTAATTAGTCACAAATCAACACAAAATTATTTCCCCATACAGAGGGATCCGCGGGGGAAAACGCGACAGAGCAGGGGAACGAATCTTCAAACCTAGACCTCGAATCGAACGGATCGATTAACCCTATAATCAAGCGATCTATCCGGCTAGTCCGCGCACCTGATCAACCAAATCGAAGAAACAAGCGTGAGATCGGAAACAACTGCGCCTTACCTACGACTTACCCATGACGACGGCACGAGGAGGAATGCGCGTAGGGGAAGTCCTCTACCGCCTAACGAACACCGATTCTATTCTGCGAAGAGGAGAAGAGCGGGGGTCGGGTGGTTTTATAGGGAGCACAGGTCGGTAGGTGTTATGCGTTTGCCGAGTCGTAAACGGAAACGAAGCTGCGAGGTCGCGAGGACCACCGTAGGCGACAAGATCAGCGGTCCGCTGGCAGCTGGGGCCACCGCCTCAATCTGGTGGGCCCATTCTTATCCTCATCGCCGCTTAAACAAAAACAGCTGGCGTGCAGCGTGCTGAAGAATCGTGAACGCTTGGCCGTAACCCGTTTGACGTGCACAACATCCATCACGCTCACAGATCGTGGTGCTGCACTGCTGCTCATACTTGCCCCCAAAAAATAAGCTGGATCATTGCATCGCATCGAATCTTTTTGAGAATTCTTTCTGTCGACTCGACCAAAATGTCTTCATAAACGAATATGACAGTACACTTGGAAAAGGATGTCTCCTCATGGGACGTGTACATATTAGGAACCTGTTAGCTTTGTAGAAGTTTCACAGGAATTATGGGGGGAATTTAAAATGAGACAATTGAATTCTCTCGGGATATAGATATAGGGATTCCACATATTCTCAACAGGATTTAGGTAGGAGTTATCATCGACATGAATGGGCAGGAACTGCGCCTGTTCCAGCATCGGCACAACAAAAATGTGAGCTCTTAACTCGGCAAGAAACGATAGTTTATAAATGTTCAAATGAGGATACGGTCAATGATTTTTTGCAAACGTCTCTTCTAAAGTCTTCAGCCAATTCACATACTGGGAGCGCTCCTTCTGAAGCAAGTGATGGAGAACTGAGCTTGCCAGCTTGGAGTTGACGCCCCTTGCCACTAGATATTCTTGCAATGCAGCTTTTTGCCTAGGATCCAAATCTCTGAACACACAAAGGCAAACACTGTCATGGAGTGCTAGTGATTTTGAACAAACCAAACCTCTTCAGCTGAAGAGGTTTCTTGATGTTCACAAAAATAGATATATGCCCCTTGGTGAATCGACATGATAATAGAACCCTTTGTTTTTTCTTCTTTTTTTCTCGAACACGCAGGAGAGTTGCGTATCTTTGTATTAAGAAAAGTGAAATGGTCCAATAACAATAACCAAACCTTCACCTTGGACCAGAATGGAGGATGGTGCAAAAACAAAACTGTAAAGGACTCTTACAAAAAGGTTGATAAAAAGGACCTGACCACTAACCGGCGCCCTACTGGTGCCTAAACCACTTGACCTACGCCGAGGGCCCTAAGCCCCTTTGTTTTTTTTACAAAGAATCACATATATGAAGTAATGATGCAATCAATTATCATAAGCCTGACCATGAATTAGTGGCACAAAGAATAAGGGAGATATCTCCCCAATTCATATTATGCTTTATTAAAAAACATAAATAATTTGCTATTGTCAACTTATATTTCCGCTTGCATAAGAAACAGGCACTGTTGCACTATATCGTTAAAGAATAACACGTTTATTGACTACTCCTGTACTGATTGCAAGAATATCCCAGTGAGCATTCTCCACTCAATAAAAGATTGTATATAATACTATAATAGGGAAGGTGAGTGATGATGGTACAGCATTTCATTGTCATTCAAAAGATTTGAAGTATTAACCACAATCTTAACCGGGTTTCCAGGTTAAAATCAAATGTTAGATATCGCACCAACTAGTGAATGTAATCTATTCCGAATATCCCTAGTTGACATAAGGAGCATGCATGAAAAATCCAGGACAATCAGATTCCCTACATCCAGCCGCCTTGCTAGGTGGAAGCCCATTTAAGTTACTATAGTTTAACATCTTGAAAGAAATTGCAAAGATTGTGAGATCCCAAATTAGGATAAAAAAGAACATAAGAATCCAGAATAACTTGACATATCTCATAAAAAAAACTTAGATCCAGAACCAGGTGATGCCTAGTTGCACTTCCATATGAGTCTAATCTTGGGCTCCTGATAGGTTTATATTTCTGTAGAGATTTTTATTTCGTTTCATATATCAAGTATCATGAATTTCTATTAACAGACCTGTCTCAGATCATGAACCAAATGGTGTTGCAACCTTAATTTCATCTTCCCATACAAAGACACTAAATGAAGCCTTAACTGGAAATCACAAGCACAAACAGGAATTTCAAGATTAATGGACCGTACAAAATTACAAATTTAGCATGCGTTCAGCTATTCTTGCCAACACAGCCCTACTGGCATCATAGGTTCAATTTTGTGAGAAGTTTTAACATGAGTTTCAGTGACACTTGCAAAATAAAAGGATAATTCGAATCAAAATCATCCAACAGCTCCACTTGAATGTGACAAAGAAATTCTCGTTTTTTCTACAAAGTTTTATATGCAGAACCCCAATTTACTAGTTCAGCTCACTCATTCCATATACAACAATATCCAAAGAATAACAGTGAAACGGAATAAACAATACCTGAACTCCGGCCCTTCGTACTTGTCTTCCCCAGCATCACCAGGAATTGGGTGGTACCGAACAGCGTTAATAGCATAGTCAGCATCGCCGCCGTCCTCCCCAACCCAGAACGTACGGCAGTCGAAGTGCAGCACCGGAGCCGCGCCAGGCTTACTGACGAACACCTTCATGAGCGCGGCCCTGGGCAGCGGCGCTTGGTCTGCGAACTGCAGCGGCGCGAGCAGCGCCGACACGAGGACCTCCTCGGAGTCGACCCGGCGGCGGAGGAGCACGTCCTGCGCGCGGGGGGCATCCGACACGGTGACGAAGTCAGGTGCGTCCTGCGAAGGGGGGAAGAGAGAGAGGTGTGACTTGTGCGTGCGCGCTGGATTGGAGTTGGGGTTAGTGGGTTGCCGAGAAAGGGGAGGATCAGGTGGTGTGCTACCTGGGAATGGAAGGGAGGGGGATCGGACGGGGCGGAGGAGGTGAGCTCGTGGGAGAGCTCCGCGCGGATGGCGGCCAGGACGCCGCCGTCGTTGGCGCCGCGGCGGAGGGCGGCGGAGGTTCTCAGCCGCCGCAGGAACATCGCTGCCGGGCTGCGATGCGGTTGCACGCACAGTGAGACCACTTGCGAAGAACCACCCCCGGGCCAACGAGATTATTGATCGGCCCGTGGGCTTTTCCGTTTGAACTAAACATCTACTCCCTCCGTTCCAAAAATGATGTTAACAAAAATTATGCATCTAGAAATATAAAACGATCTCTAATTTGAAACGGAGAAAGTAGTTAGAAAATAGTATATAAGATTTTAATTGAGTTTGGACAGGTGGCACATTTGACTTGAACATTCACGCGCATTTCTTCTCATAGTCTCATGCTTAGGCTAGCAAACATCTTCAAGTATGATGGTAAATGAATTTTTCTCTGTGCCACTTTGTGGCGAAGCGCTTTTACGATGTACCACACTTTGAAGTACTTTTTTGTGCGGCGGGCATCATCAACTTTTAAAAAATCTATTTATTGCGCGTGCTACTAGCGCGCGAGCTATGTAGAAGCGCCCTCCCCGCCCGGGCACCCTGTTGAGGGGTGCTGGTGACCACGAGTGGCCTTAGAAGAGTGGGGATGGCTGTGAAGACCGGCGTGGAGGCGGATTGCGAGGGCAGTGCGGCGAGGTGGTGGGGGCGCCGCCGGCCGCCGGCGGTCGGAGGACAACGGTGGGTAGGACTAGGGCTGGGGAGCTCGGTGTCGGAGTGAAGGTGGGCAGCGAAGGCAGACTGGCGACGGCGGCGCCGCTGGGACAATAGCCGGAGAGTGGGGCGGAGGTGCTCGGCGTCTTCGATTGGACGAATTCCAATTGTTGGCGCGACGAATAAATCCTCTCAACTTTAGCACGGAGTGCTACATAACCGAATTTCCCTGCAATAGGTATTATTAATTTTAAAGTGGTAAGTATGAACGTTCAAAATTACTCGGTGACAACCATTCTGTGTGGAGCATTGCTTTAATGGAATCACTACTTACAAAGGTTTCCTAAACATTAAAAATTTATCTGCACAATTCTAGCCCTTCATGCTCAATGGAGAGACAGCCTGCTTCGGGTTGGTCAAACATATTTATTAGATTTTTTTGCGGGTAAACATGTTTATTAGATTACTAGTATATCTGTAGCACACTTAAACCAGATTACTAGTATATCCTACCATTTTAATCAGCCATCAATATCTTTCATTTTCTAGGTGGGCACCATGCGTTAATGTCAACTATATTATGGTACAACACGAAGCTGGCCAATCACGCATGCTTGACTAATCTAACGGTGATTTTGAAATGTTGCCAATTTAGCTCGTAAAAGTTTCCATAAGTCGCAGTCTCACGACAGTTCATAAAACGTCACAATGTCGTCAAGTCATGCCCGAATGGTGATCTGTAGCTCGTTTTCTGTGGTGTCCCGCGTGGAGATCCTTCCCAGTGTCCGAAGTCCATTGCTGGCTCCTGGGCATCATCCATCAGGCGGACGGGCGTACCAAAGCAGTTGCCGGCCGGCCCGGCCTTGCGCCCCTTCGCCGTCGCACGCTGATTCGCCACGGAGGCAGGCACGGGCTGACGGAGAACGGGCGGCGCGCCGTGCCCAGAAGGTCAGAGCGTCAACGTCTGCGGACCGCGCCGGGAGTTGTTTCTTCCTTTATTTATATATGGAGTGCCTCTCTCTCAGTACAGACCGCCCACGCTAGTGTCCCTTCCGCGCTCGAACTCCCCATTTCCTCTCTGCTCCCGGCCTCGACGAGCTCGTCGCTCCCGTTGTGGGTGGGTGGGAGGGAGGGATGGACTGGTTGGAGAAGAGCCTGCGGGAGGACTTCGATCTCCCGCCCAAGAACCCCTCCGAGGAGGCGCAGCGGCGATGGCGCTCCGCCGTCGGCGCCCTCGTCAAGAACCGCCGCCGCCGCTTCCGCATGGTGGCCGACCTCGACAGCCGCAGCCAGAACGAAGCCCACCGGCGATCCATCCAGGTACTGCTTGTCGCCGATACTAGTCCGTGGTCAACCTTCAGTCCTTCACCACTCTGCTTGCTTCCGTCTCCATAGTCCATAGTGGATCATCATGCTCCGATCTCTTTCCTTCCTCGGCTCCTCTGCTGCATCTCCTTAGCAGCCAGCACGTGACGCTTTCTGCATCTGTAATTTTTTTAGACCTTCTCAAGTCCACCAGACCAGACCCACTCTGCCTTTCCCCACCCTGGAATAATAATTAAACCCTTTCCGCTTAACTGCATCTGATTCATCCTTATCTTTCCTGCTAAGAAGAGGTGCATATTACTACTGTATATACTAAAGTGGAATGGTTACCAGTTGGTCGTCTAGCCATCACATAACGGCACAGAAAAATTCTCTCACTGAAAGGTCTGCCTGAATATTCAGCTAGTTGGTATAAATGCAAGTTGTTAATAAACCTTAAGGAAAATAAAGCCAGAACTTTTCTGTTGCTGCTTCACAGTGCATAGCGTAGCGCAGCCCCCTTCGTTCAAGGACGACTGGTTCACGGTCACGGACCAATTATCTGGCCAAGGCTGAGTATGACTGCGACCCTCAAGGAAGCTTCCAGGAAGCAGCCTTGCTAGGGCCCCCCAACCACATTGGTCCCATCGTTGAGGCCCACCTGCGATAATCTTGCTTGTGCAGATCTAAGATGTCATGGTTTGAGGTCGTTGTACATAATTTAACCTTTTCTGTTTGTTGGACTCGGAGAATCCAGCGTTTTGTCTTGAGTAAATTAATGGCTTAGTATATGTGCTCTACTTTTGGCGCATAGCAAGTCTCCCGGCCTGCACATCCATTTCTGGAAAAAAAGAATGCTATTGTCTATTAGTAAACTGCAAGCATCTTATATTCGTGCAGTAGCTTGTACTATCTCATATGCTACATGCAAGGAGGAAAGAACTACTTTCTTATATGCAGGTAATGAACACCTTTGTGTTCTTTGTTTTCTACGGCAGGAAAAAATCCGGCTTGCCCTCTATGTGCAGAAGGCTGCGATCACCTTCATCGATGGTATTACATGACTTCTGGTGTTACTGATTTTTTTGTTGCTCTACTAATAACTCCATCTAACCTGTGAACCATCTGATGGTGAAGGTGCCAAACATAAAGAGTACCGTGTGACTGAGGATATTATCAAAGCTGGATTTTCCATCAATCCAGATGAACTGGCATCGATAACAAGCAAGCATGATAAGAAAGCATTGAGGATGCATGGCGGGATAGATGGGGTATCCAAAAAGATCCGCTCAACATTTGACCGTGGCATATCTGCTAGTGACTTGGATACAAGGCAAAACATCTATGGTGTCAATCGCTATGCAGAGAAACCTTCAAGAAGTTTCTGGATGTTTGTCTGGGATGCATTGCAGGACATGACTCTTATCATTCTTATGGTATGTGCTTTGATATCTGCTGTAGTTGGTCTGGCATCTGAAGGTTTTCCCAAGGGCATGTATGATGGCTTGGGAATAATACTCAGCATTTTGTTGGTCGTGATGGTTACTGCTATCAGTGACTACAGGCAGTCGCTTCAGTTCAAGGAGCTAGACAATGAAAAGAAGAAGATATTTATCCATGTAACCAGAGACGGCTCTCGACAAAAGATCTCTATATATGACTTGGCGGTTGGTGATATCGTGCATCTATCAATTGGAGACCAAGTACCTGCTGATGGACTGTACATTCATGGATACTCCCTTTTGATTGATGAATCCAGTTTGTCAGGTGAGAGTGACCCAGTTTATATTTCTCAAGATAAGCCGTTCATCTTGGCAGGAACCAAAGTTCAGGATGGATCAGCTAAGATGATGGTAACTGCTGTTGGCATGCGCACTGAATGGGGAAGACTGATGAGCACGCTGAGTGAAGGAGGGGAGGATGAGACGCCATTGCAGGTTAAACTAAACGGAGTTGCAACCATCATTGGAAAGATTGGCCTGGTGTTTGCCACATTAACGTTTGTAGTCCTGATGGTTAGATTCCTTATTGAAAAAGGTTTAACAGTTGGTTTGTCCAAATGGTATTCTACTGATGCGGTGACCATAGTGAACTACTTCGCAACAGCAGTCACTATTATTGTTGTTGCTGTTCCTGAAGGGTTACCTCTAGCTGTTACTTTGAGTCTTGCATTTGCAATGAAAAAACTAATGAATGATAAAGCACTTGTAAGACATCTTTCAGCATGTGAGACAATGGGATCTGCTGGTACCATCTGCACGGATAAAACAGGAACTTTGACTACTAACCATATGGTGGTTGACAAGATATGGATAGCTGAGGTTTCAAAGTCAGTTACCGGTAACAATACTTTGGAAGATTTGAATTCTGTCATTTCTCCAACCACATTGGGCCTACTCTTGCAGGGCATTTTTGAGAACACCAGTGCAGAGGTAGTCAAAGAAAAGGATGGTAGGCAAAATGTTTTAGGAACTCCAACAGAAAGGGCAATATTTGAATTTGGCTTGAAACTGGAAGGTCACAACGCTGAGGATAGGACCTGCACCAAGGTTAAGGTTGAACCTTTCAATTCGGTTAAGAAGAAGATGGCAGTGTTGGTATCATTGCCCAATGGTACATACCGTTGGTTCTCCAAAGGTGCGTCAGAAATTGTTGTGCAGATGTGTAACATGATGGTTGATGCTGATGGAAACAATGTCCCCTTATCAGAAGCTCAGAGAAAGAACATCTTGGATACTATCAACTCTTTTGCTTCAGATGCTTTGAGGACACTGTGCCTGGCATATAAGGAGGTGGATGATTTTGACGATGATTCAGAAAGTCCGACAAGTGGTTTTACTCTAATATCCATTTTTGGCATCAAAGATCCTGTGCGCCCAGGAGTCAAGGATGCTGTGAAGGCCTGCATGTCTGCTGGTATCATTGTGAGAATGGTGACTGGTGATAATATTAATACAGCTAAAGCTATTGCCAAAGAGTGTGGAATATTGACTGATGATGGCATAGCAATAGAAGGACCAGATTTCCGTAGCAAGAGCCCGGAAGAGATGGGGGACTTGATACCCAAGATTCGGGTGCATTTTGCTTCCCCCAGCCTATTTGTACACTAATATCTTGCAACAAATTTTAATTATCAATTATCATTTGCAGGTTATGGCTCGTTCGTTACCATTGGACAAGCATACCCTTGTGACAAACTTGCGAGGTATGTTTCATGAGGTGGTTGCTGTGACTGGCGATGGTACGAATGATGCTCCAGCATTACATGAAGCAGATATCGGGCTTGCTATGGGCATAGCAGGCACAGAGGTACTTTATTATTACACATTCATGCATGGACGTGGCATTAGCAGGAACTTATTAAGTCACGGCGGAATACATAGATAGTGATTCTAAGCTTGAAAAGTTTGTAGGAATAATCTATTTAGTTCCATTTTCAACTCTACGATTTGAATAGTTTGTTTCTATGTCAACACAGAAATCATCATTAAACATTGATCTCTGCCGTTCTTTTTGTTTAAACCTCTTGCTGACTGGATGCATGGTTGGTCGTATTAGAAGTTTATAACTCCTGACTTGCAAAAGCTTCCTTCAGCGACTATCTATGATCATCGAAAGATAATGGTATAACCTAACACCTCTGCAGGTAGCCAAGGAAAGTGCTGATGTGATAGTACTTGATGACAATTTTACAACTATAATCAATGTCGCAAGGTGGGGTCGTGCGGTTTACATAAACATCCAAAAGTTTGTGCAGTTCCAGTTGACTGTCAATATTGTTGCTTTAGTCATCAACTTTGTCTCAGCATGCATCACAGGTGCGGACATCATCTATAATACTCTTTCTATGCTGCCATGTTTGTTCCATTAGTGATTGTTGATATACACTATTCACTTAACAATACTTTTGACTTTCGCCCTGCAGGGAGTGCTCCTCTCACAGCAGTGCAGTTGTTGTGGGTCAATATGATTATGGATACACTGGGAGCTTTAGCTCTAGCTACAGAGCCTCCAAATGATGACATGATGAAGAGGCCACCTGTTCGGCGTGGGGAGAGTTTCATTACCAGGGTCATGTGGCGAAATATCATTGGGCAAAGTTTATATCAGTTGGTTGTACTTGGAGCTCTTATGTTTGGTGGGGAACAACTTCTGAACATTAAGGGTCCCGATTCCAAATCTGTTATCAATACACTCATCTTCAACTCGTTTGTGTTCTGCCAGGTGAGTGCATTGTAACCTTTATCAACACACTTTCAGTCGTAATGCCTATGTTGTGCTGAAGTTAAAGTTCATTTTAAACGGTTTTTTGCCCTAATCTTAAAATTGTAACCTGTTTGTCCGCATCCTAAACCAATTTAGTTATATGGAACCTACATGCTGCCATTTCTCTTGAAAAAAAGAGGGAAGATCTCTGCATTTGAATTCTCTCCCCATATTGTTATGTCTGATCAACGATAAATATGATCTGATGATGGTATTTCAATTATGTTACTACAGGTGTTCAATGAAATAAACAGTAGGGAAATGCAGAAGATTAATGTTTTCCGTGGTATGATCAGCAATTGGATCTTTATTGGAATCATAGCCGTGACAGTCGCATTTCAAGTGGTGATCATAGAATTTCTGGGCACTTTTGCCAGCACTGTTCCACTTAGTTGGCAGCTTTGGTTGGTAAGCGTCGGCCTTGGATCCATCAGCTTGATTGTTGGTGCCATCTTGAAGTGCATACCAGTTAAATCAGATGAACATCCTTCAAGTCCAAATGGCTACATTCCGCTACCCAGTGGCCCGGATAACATATAGCTGAAGAAGAGCGATTGGCAATGCATTGCATTTCGGTATAATTTGCAGTTTCCTGAGAACCCCAAATGCAACTCGGCTACATTATATTTTAGTTCTGTTAAGGATAACTAATAAACACTGTCTAGGTTCAGTTTTAACAAATTGTTCTGTGCCTTGTCATGCAATGGAAACAATGTTCTTGACTAATCCAAGTACAGTTACTTTGTTCTCGAAAAGAAGCTATACATTTACTGGACTAAGCAAAGTTCAGTTTCAGTGAGTAGTGCGCCACTCATGATTGTTTTGTTGCCACCATCCATGGCTGAACAGAGCTGAACGCGTCCATAAAGTCGAGTACATACTAGCAAAAACATTGCATCAGTGTAGGATCTTCGGATCGACACTAAGCTAGTCATTCATTGATTCATTCATGTAATAATTCTACAAAACTCCACAACAATGGACGCCAAACTCCCAGCAACGCATCAGCTTGCTCCCGCTTCGCCCCTAGGATCATCGCCCTCTTGCGCCGCACTGTCACTTGGCTGTGGGCATGATGAGAAGGTACTACGCATCCATTCGTTCAGCCGCGCATCTTCAGCGGCATAGCCAAAGCCATAGCCCATCTCTGCAAATTGCTGCCATCCCATGTCTGCGGGAAGCATCTCCAATGGCTCTGGCTCTCCCTTGATGTCTTCGTCGCCATTGATGCCGGTAGGGTGGTAACCCACGCCTTGCTCCATCATGGGCTGCAGCTGCCAGGTGGTGGTTGATGCCGCCCCGTTCCCCGGCGCAGTCTGCGACGTGCTGGCATAGGAGCACCCGGCATCGGGCGCTAGCGCCGCCGTCGTCCAGTAATCTGCGGCGGCGAAGTCGCGCTCCTGGCTCAGCATGCCTCGCTGCCTCTTGGATGACCGGAACTGGGCCTCGTCGGTTTCTTCTTGTCGTTCCTCCCCGCCGTCGCCGTCCGCCGCCGCCCTCGGCGTGCGGTGCACCCTGCAGATCACCCTGACGCCCTCGCCGTCGGTGGCCTCGGGCAGGATGCTCCTGAACTCCTCCATGAGCCAGGCGCTCTTGCCGCCGCCGGCGTCGCGGTACTCGAAGGTCTGCCGGTACCCGTGGCGGCGGACGGCGACCCGCTTCCCGGAGCCGTGCCACGTGCCGCCGCCCTGGACGGCGCGGCTCATCCGGGTGCCGGCGTTGCCGTCCTTCCACCGGGCCACGCAGAGGAAGTACCAGTTGCCGTCGTCGTGGCCGAAGCGCCGGAGCCGCGACGTGAGGGTGCCCGGGTCCGCGCTGTAGACGTCGGCGGCGCACACGACGCCCTCGGGCTCGCCGAACGGCGTCTGGCCGGGGCTGGCCACCCAGGGGTTGAGGTAGTAGCGGATGAGCTCCGGCGCGGTCGGCGTGAAGCGGTAGCACGGGGGCACGTCCGGCCACCGCACCTGCTCCATCGATCCGTTCTTGTTGCTGGAAGCGTCCGGTGGCTTTGAGGATCTTGGAAGGTGACCTTGAAGATTTTCGCGCGCGAGGTCGATGTGTGTTGTGAGCTTGGGTAGGCGAGCATGTGGATCGATGGCATTATATCGATGCGTGTGTCCAGGTCCGGGGATCCGAGTTCGAGTCGTGTTCTTCTTAACCGCGAGAAGTCCGAGATGTGATAGGATTCGGCTTCGCAGAACGCGGCTACGGGTGTTCTTCCATTTCAAAGCTACCACTGCACATCGTGATCAGCAACCGTAAACAGTAACAGTGCAAAACTTCTCCGGTCATTCGCTGTCTGAAGCGAGCTAGTTAACGTGGCACGTGTAAATTTGCAAAGAAGGAAGAAAAAAAAAAGAACAGGTTGGGTTGGGATGGGCTAGCTGGGCCATATATGATGAAAAAGGCCGGACCCATTTGTTCTCCGCTCGTTCGGCCCGCAAGTAGTCGTCATGGGCCGGCTCCATCCCAAAAGAGGGGGGAAAAAAACTGAAACGAACCAAACCAAATTCTTCCTCTGCTTTGAATCTGTGTGAGCTCGGGTTTTGCTTCCGTCGTCGTCTTCAGCAGGCTCGTGCGGCGGCGGCGGCGGCGGCGCCGCGGCGGTGAGGGAAAGCGGGCGAGACGAGGGGATCGACCTCGATGGGGAAGCAGAAGGGCCGCGCGTCCAGCAGCGGCATGGCGGCGTCGCTGGTGCCGCACGCCCAGGGCGCCGTCCCCACCGTCGGTTTCGGCGGCTACCACGGCGCCGTCCGTGTTGAGCCCTCTGCGCCCTCCGCCCCCGACGCCTCGATCCGGCTCATCCCGGTATGCTTTCTCGCTCTTCCTTCCTTAGGTCTATCGACGAAGCTTTCTCCTTGCCTTAGTTCACCAGTGGAAGAAATTTGCCTGGCTGTCTAGTTTTATTACTCTCCGCGCAAGCGAAACCAGACGAAGTCCTAATGACCAGTAGCAACAATTCCAAAGTCCTCTGTGATAGCAAGGAACCAGAATCGAATTGGGTTTGTGGTTTAGCAGTGGTAGGGAGTTGGACCTGAATTCATAGGTGTAATAATTATCTGTTTGAGTCCAGCATCACCTAGCTCCACATGGCACCACTAACAGCCTTTGAGTTCAGTAGCTCTGTTTTAGTTTGCCTGTTTGTGGCTTCGTGCTCATGGACATTCCCATGCCTTATTTCTGATAACTTTATGAAGGATGTGGATGGTGAAGTGCTTCAAAACCTAAAAAGGCTAGGAAGGAAGGATCCAACAACAAAGGTCAGACTGCTAGTCATATTCTTTTCGCTTTTACCTTTATTTTTCTCAAAAATATTGTTCTAGAAGCACTTGTGTTCTTATAGTGAGAATCTTTAGCTAAAATCCACTTATCTTACAATCATTTCCTGTCAATAATTATACAACAATAATTCAGTGATGTCCTACTTACACAAATTCAAGCAATAAAAGAGAGCGGCTATTCTGTTAATTCTGAGGTTTGATCACTATCTGTCAAAGAGATGCTACAGTTTCCAAAAAACCTCTGACATTTCTTATTCATTTCTTCCTTAAATGTTACACCCTTTCTATATTAAAGAAAATGAAAAATCTATGACATCACCACTGTACTATCTGTTGCTGATTTTGTTCTTATCGTGGTAATTAGGGATGTAGGTTCCACTTGTTTTGGGTCATTGGGTCAGCCTAAACTTTGCTAAAATTAACTACAATGGCATGCCACGTAATTAATCAGAAAAATGAATTGAAATGGCATGCCACACAATTAATTAGCTGACCGAAGAAACACTATTGGGCACCCATTTGCATCCTCAGTGGTTATCATGTCAATGTATTGTTAACCTAAATCATATTAGCAGATTGTTCACTAGACAAGATTAGTCTTTCATGTCTGTAAGAGTTAATGACATAGAAAATAAGTATTTTAGACATCACACTCAGAAACATATTATCTCTGAACCTTCAAAGGTCAGATATATGAAGTTAGATGGATTCCCAATTCTCTATGTAGGAAAAATACGTCTTAAATTCTGGATAATACACTGCATATGCTTTCATTGATCTGCTATTTATAAGTCTTTTTCCATAACATGTTATAGTTCTCTTTTATTTTCTTCAATGTAGCTCAAGGCCTTATCTGCGCTCTCTACACTCTTTGCACAAACACCTGGCGAGGAAGTGGTGCAGATTGTTCCACAATGGGTATTTGACTATTTTCTCTATTGCCCTGTTGCATTTTTTATCTTGATCTTATATCCTTATGGCCCTTATATGAGTAAAGCTTATTTGTGGCAATTTTATTATGCCATACTTCATAACATTTTAATATCTTTATGAAAATATGCCTAGTGATAAAGTGGTATTCTTTTTTCTGTCATACATATATTTATATTATATACAAGGTATTTAATCAGAACATGACACCCATGTGGAGCTAGTTTCCTACTTGGCAGTGTGGACTTGTTTCTTTTTTGGTGTGAGTAGATTGTTTCCCTGTAAACCATGAATACCTTGGGTTTGTTAGACTTTTTAAATGAGATCATATGAGTGCAAAACCAGTGTCTACCTGTTCTGCTGTATCACATGCTACTGCTATATTTGCTTATGTTCCTAGTAGGCTTGGAGTTAATGTGAAAAAAAGGAAAGGATAACATGGTTAAACTTATTGTTGCATTAAATGCTTTTCTTCACTATTTTGCTAATATGTTGTACTTCAGAGTATTTTGATTCTTCAATTCACTGATTGTAATGTCTGTTTCATGATTATGCTGGTACCATCACCATAAAGTACGCACTATTATTTTCCTTCTTTTTAGGCATTCGAGTACAAGAGGCTTCTGCTTGACTATAACAGAGAAGTTCGTCGTGCTACTCATGAGGCCATGTCTAGCCTTGTCACAGCAATCAAGTATGTCCATCTCCCTCCATTCAACTGAGGTGCATCTGGTCTATGCTGTTTATATTTGGTAGTGGTACCTTGTTGGTTTTCTTCCAGTTAGAAAAGATCTTACACCCCAGCAGAACTTAGTAGATTTCTGTAATTCCATTTATTCAATTTGCAATTCTTTTCTCATCTTTGAAGGGGTGTCATTTACTCCATTGTTTTAGGAAGGGTATAGCTCCACATCTGAAGTCCTTGATGGGTTCTTGGTGGTTTTCTCAATTTGACCCTGCTCCTGAGGTTGCACAGGCTGCTCGACGTTCATTTGAGGTGGGTGCTAGACCTTCTCTGATTAATGTTACTGGCTGCAAGTTACTTCTCCTGGACCACCTAGATTTGCTGCATCCATTTCTTACCTGTAATGCTAGACCAAAAATACTAAACCCATTGAGGGCTTGTTTTGATAGGCAGGGATTTACTCAATCCCTTTGGATTGGCAGGAAAGTTAGTTCATTTTCCACCTGACCAAAGGGATTGGGACCAATCCCCACGAGTTCAGGTAAGCCCTCAAAGTGATTGGAAAATAACTCTTGACAATTAACTGCAAGAAATGGGCCATTGATGTGGAATCATGAATTTATTCTTATGTTCAAATCTGGTTAGGGGATGCACTCCACTGGCTGATTTTTCGTGTATATCTCTCACTTACCACTAGTTGGGAAAAGGAAATAAAAATATTTTGATTCCTTGTTAGTTGGGTATGTAAGTAAGAACACAATTGCCCCTTGGGTTTATGTACATTCCATGTATTCGAGGTAATTTCCTTACATTGCAAGTTTTTTTTTCTTTGGGCCAAATCAAACTTTTTTTTTTGAACTTTGACCATCAATGTGTAAAATTTTACATAGATTGAGAACACAATATTGATATTACTAGCAGTGTTTTTAAGGCGTCGTCTAGGCGACAAGGCGGTGGTGGCTCGCCAAGCCTAAGGTGTCGCCTTAGTCCGCCTTAGCCCGCCTAGGCGATAAGGCGGTGGTGGCTCGCCTCGCCTCGCCTTAACGCTTTAAAAACCATGATTACTAGATTCATTATAAAATCTATTTTTATAATATATTTTTATCTATAAATATAGGTTTTCATCTATCTAATATATTTTATAAATATGGTCTTCATCTATCTTTGTAATATGTTGTAGGTTTGTTCACATGTTTCAGTTCTTTCTGTAGGCAGCATTCCCACAGTCAGAGAGAAGATTGGATGCATTAATGTTATGTGTGAAGGAAACATTTCTTTACTTAAGTGACAACTTGAAGCTAACAACACAAGCTTTGTCTGACAAGGCTACACCAACGGATGAATTGGAAGATATGCACCAGAGGGTATGATTTATGGATAGTCTTCCATTGTTCTGAATGTGGTGTATTGATCAGTTAGCTACTTAGCTTTCCATTGCAAAGTATTTTTTTTCCTGTGTGCAATCAGTTTCAAGAGATTACCAGCTGATATAAAATAAATCAGTTATGCAATCTTGTAATTAAATTGATTGATTCCACCTTTTTCCTTAATGTTTACTCCAACAGATGCTATATTTCACAATCATAATTGATGACATTCTCCTTTTACATAGAAGGATAGAAGTCTGTATCTTCAAATAGTAATTCCATTTTCTGAGGAGCGTTCTTGTTGTTATGTTGCTCTTAGAGTCTTAGACATGGTCATTGGTTCATTGTATCCTGAACTTTCTATTGGTATGTTCCTACTGTGCTTCTAATACCAGTTGTTCATTTTCCTATTTTCCTCTGCAGGTGATATCATCATCACTGCTAGCTATGGCGACTCTTATAGACATTTTACTAGGAGTGAAATTGCAAAATTGTGATGTTGATAGTACCAGTAAAGAAAAAAGGAGTCTGTCAAAAGTTCGATCTACTACACTTTCTTCTGCTGAAGCTGCATTTTGTATGCATAAATGTTTCCTTGATGTCCTCAAGTCAAAGAGTGCTGTTATACAGTCAGCTACATACTCATTGCTTACAATTTACATCAAACATGTCCCTCATGTTTTTGATGAAGAAACCATGAAGAAACTTTCTCCTACTATACTTGGTGCATTCCATGAAAAGGATGTGTCATGCCACTCTTCTATGTGGGATACAATTCTTGTTTTCTCTAGAAAGTTTCCAGAGGCTTGGTCATATTGCAATATTCACAAAGTTGTGCTCAGTCGGTTTTGGAATTTCCTACAAAATGGATGCTATGGGTCCAAACAAATCTCATATCCTCGTCTAGTTCAATTTTTGGACTCTATACCACCTAAAGCAGTCATGGGACAACAATTTGTTTTTGATTTTTTGCATAATCTCTGGGATGGAAGGAACCAGAGGCAGTTATCAGCTGCTGACAGTTTGGCTTTCTGTATTGCCTTTAAACATATTTTTTTGTGGCTTCTAGAAAATGTATCAAGGTATCCTTTCTGAACTAGTTCAAATTGCAATTGTTTTGCGTTCCTGGAATTCCTGTGTATAATTACCTTATCTCCTTTTACAGATATTCTGGAGAAGATTCTTCTGATGATACCCCCATCAAGCTTATAACAGATATACTTGCCAAAATAGTTTGGCGTGACTATCTTTTATTGTCTGGTGACACAGCTGGTAGTGGTGTTCAGTCATCTCATAAAAATTCAGGGTCAGTGGTGAACACACAGTACCCGATGTACTATCTTCAGGATTTGGAGAAATGTATTGTTGAAATACTGGATGTTATTGCGGATACGGAACATCATTTACTCAATATTTCTTGTGAGTTGCTGGTGAGGGACTGTTTGGACATAATTCAACAAGGCGAGAAGCTTTCAAAGTTTCAGGATCATGTAGAGCAACTTGTGTCTTTCTTCTTATCTTTGAATCAACTCGTAGTACACAAAGGTAAAACATGGCCACTAGAAAGATTAGCAAGACCGCTGGTTGAACAGTCTTTGCCAGCCATCATGTTCATGGTAAGACCAGACACTTGATTTTGGCATGAAGATTAACATAATCTTTGTTTTTTTACCTGTATACTCTCATAAAAAAATGTAATTCGTTTGGTAAGGCAAGATCAATGTTATTAGATTCATCATGAAAATTACTTATTTTTTCCTCAAACGCACAGGAGAGCTGAGTTTCATTGAGAATCATGAAAAATACTTTTGGAGCATGTATTTCTTTTTATTTAATATCATATTTTCACCAATGACTTATTATTTATAGCAGGACTAGGATAGCTATGTCGTCATGAGCTCAGTTAAATTATTATTTTATGATTTGTTGAACGTGAAATTCACGTCTACACTCCAATAAGTATAAACACTTAGGGCTGTTCAAAAGAGGATTCGTCCCTGTCCCCCCTACCCAAATAGGCTCTAGAAGTTTAACAGTACAACAATCATGTAGAATGGGTAAATGAGCCAGATGTTCAACCAGTGTTACAATCTCTGCTACAATGGTTTCATTTGTATGCAAATGATAGACATGAGTGCTTCATTTGAACCACTAACTTGTTAATTCTAGATCTTGTTAAATTAAAACTCTGTTGGCATAAGATCTTAGACGCTGGTAGAACAAGTTTTTAAATATCCTGAAGGAATTTTCTTTTTAGCACCAATCTAAGTGTTGTTTCCTTCAGTTTGTTATCATACATCAACACATAGACGTGGAGATCGAGACACAGTTGTATCCTTCTTTGAATTTATGGTTACACAACTTACATATCAATTGAAGTTGGTTCCTTAAAACATTGTGCTATTGATGCAGGATACTCCAAGCTTGGTTAAGCTTCTTTCAGTGTTGGTTGAAATATTTGGACCCATTCCCCTAGTTTTAAAGAATTATCAGAATTATCATGGAAAGTCAGATGTCAAATCTTATCTGGAGTTGTTCAATGCTGACCTTCTCCCTTGGTGTTTTAATGGAAAATATAGCACCTGTAACTCAAAGATTGATTTGTTGCTTTCGTTATTTCAAGACGAGTGCTTCTTTGACCAATGGTGTTCCATCATCAAATATACTAGAGCTGAACAAAAGCACTCCATTGATGATAAGACCTCAAACATTAAGAACCGATTAGAATTGCTTACGCTGTTGCTTCAGAAAGTCAGAGAAAGAATTGCTGGGGGAAAGCTAAGGAACTTACAGAAAAATGGTTATCTTCCAGAACATTGGCGGCATGATTTATTAGATGCTACTGCAACTTCTGTCCTCTGTGATTTGACTGCTGCAAATCATCATGTTAGTTTTCTGTGGTATGTGCTTCAATCCCTATTTATTTGTTCCTTTGTGAATGTTTTTATTTCCAGGTGCCAGCACACAGGTTTGATTTGTCCTAATTTGTATGTGTAAAATTTCAGTGCTGCACTTGGTGGCTCAGATCAGGAGGATCAGATCTGTTTTCTTTCTGCTGAGACTGTTCATAAAGTTCTTGGATCCATTGTAAAGGATTTGGCATCAGCACTCTTGGCATCAACTTTTGAATGGGCAAGGCTTGCATATTCTTTGTTGTTGCCTTCTGAACCCGAGCATTTGAAGCTTCCAGAAGAAAATTCCTTGCCAATCAACTTTGAGACGGCTCTATTCGCTTTTAAAGTGCTTCAGGGTAGCTTCTTTTCACTAGGGAGACTTGAGGAAGATTCTGTATTTCCTTCTATTCTGGCATCTCTGTTTGTCATTGAATGGGAATGTAGCATGTCTTTGGCTATTGATGATGAAAGTGATTTGGAAGGTCATATAAAAGGTATGGATGTTGGTTCTTCTATGAGCAGAAGCTCAAAAGATTATTTGGATGAGAAAATGCATTTGAAGGCTAACCTTGCAGAAAGCATACATGCTTTTTGTCAAAGCTTAAGTCCATCCTTTTGGAATAACCTTCCTTCATGCACATTGAATAGATTGGCAAATATTCTAGCTCAATCTGTCAGGTATTCTGTATTTCAGACAAGAGACTTGCATGTGGAAAAGACAGCAGTCTTATGTTCTGAGTGGGTGGTGGAAATGTTGAAGCTCATCTGTCTTGATGACATAAACTTGCAAAGCTTTTTTGATCTTTTGCTATCCGAGGGAGAATATTGGCCGCTCTGGTTGAAGCCATGTTTACAAAATGGGCATGCATCTGTGAAGGTCCAGTTGGAGCCGGCTATTACAGATGACATTGTAAGAGTTCTTTTCTCTGTCTTCTTTCTCCCCATAGTCCTTGCTTTTATTTGGCACAGAATATTTAAGTAGCACATCTTTGGATGATGAGTCATATGTTTATGAAATTTCTGCATAGTTAGCTAAATGTGTAACTTATCTGTCGTAGACAGTAGTTATCCTCAAAATTTATCTGATTTGCACTGTTCTATCTGCTATCTGAGTTATGTTTAAAATGAAATGGCACTTTATTTGTGAGAGTTCTCAGTCACTGTAGTAGCTCTGGAGAACTAAATCAATAATTCCTTTGGTGCAGGAACTGAAACACGAGCGGTTTGTTGCTTTCGTTGATAGGCTTATTCTCAATCTCGGCTTTGGTGAAGTGATTTTAGGTGTTCCAGGAAATCTACGATGTGCCACATCACAATCAATTGATATTACTTCACCTGTGTCTTCCTTGTCTAGAGCATGGGTGGCTGGTGAGATCCTTTGCACTTGGACATGGAAAGGGGGAAGTGCACTGGAAACATTCTTGCCTTCTCTGGTTCAGTACATGAAAGAGGAATCATGTCTTGAGGTTAGCATTGTGTCTTTGTTGCTTGACACACTGTTAGGGGGCACCCTTATGCATGAGAGTGGTCCATGGGTACTGTTTAATGCTTGGCATCTTTCTGACAACGAGATTGGGAAAATTCAAGACCGTTTTCTCCGTGCTCTTGTGGCTTTGTTATTTACTACTAACACCAAGAATTGTCTTTGGAGAGAATCTGACGCACTTGTATTTTTTGAGCAACTGTTGAGCAATCTTTTTATGGGCTCAACGGTAAACAGAAAATGTCTGAAAGTTCTTCCCTTTGTTATGAGTACCATCATAAAACCATTGCCGCAGAAATTGAATGAAGATTCTCCATATGGTGATTTGGTCAGGAAAAGCATATTGAGTTGGCTTGAGGCAGCCATATCTTGCCTATCATCCAGCCCAAGGGAAGTACCAGTGCAAGGTAGGCTTCATTAGAATTCTTACTAGATAACTCACATACAATACTGCCTTTACAAACATGTAATATGATCTCTTACTTTGTCAGATATTGAGGACTGGATGCAAGTGGCGCTGTCTTGCTTCCCATTGAGCATAACTGGAGGAGCTCAGAGATTGGTAGTTACGGTTGAGCGAGAAATCAGTGATGCAGAGATATCATTAATGCTGACTCTCTTTCAGAAATACCAGTTTTTCTATAATGGTGCAGCTTCATCATTATCAACTAGTGAAACTGTGATACCAAGGACAGTTGAGTTATTGGGGGTGAAACTGACGGCTGTTATGGTTGGGTATTGCTGGACAAAACTTCAGGAAAATGATTGGCATTTTGTGTTCCGCATGGTATTCAAGTGTATTGAATCATCTGCTTTGCTTGTGGAAGAAATGACAGATGGCATAAATGATGCCGTAATAAACCAGGTATCAAGTGAAGATGCCTTGGAGAAGCTTAAGTTAATGGTTAGCACTACCGATAAGTTAACATTAAGCCTTGCAGAATCTTCTCTGGTTACATTGTGTCACCTCAAGCATCTTGGTAATCTCCAAGAAGTAGAAACTGCCAAGAGTTTGCAGCTTATTAGATCAGGGGACTATGCTGAGAGTACTAACAAGATGGTGGAGAGTATCCTCCGTTTGTTCTTGGCTTCTGGTGTTTCAGAGGCAATTGCAAAATCCTTTGGTGAAGAGGCTTCATCCATCATAGGTTCCAGTCGCCGTGCTTATTTGCATTTTTGGGAACTTGTAGCGTCATTCATAAACAATGCTTCACCAGAGGTTAGAAGGTCTGCACTGGAGTCCATGGAACTGTGGGGACTTACCAAGGGTTCAGTCAGTGGACTGTATTCGATTCTTTTCTCCCCACAACCAATATTTCACTTACAGTTTGCCGCTTTCTCTCTACTTCTGTCGGAGCCCTTCTGTCAACTTTCATTGCTTAAAGATAGTTCTCTGGGAGAAAATTGCTCATCTGCTCAGCGATCAGACATTAGCCAAAGCGCCGAGTTGATGCCAGATTCAGAGAAAACTCTATGTCTCAGAGATGAACTCTCGGCCTTAGTTGAATTCCCAACGTCTGAACTTCTGAAAACAGATCTGACAGAGCAAGACAGGGTATGCTATATTACGTCTTTTTAAATTTAGCAACTGTTTCTTTTATCATGTGCTAATGGTTCTTTTGTGTTTTCTCTCACTAGGTTAATGTCTTCATTGCATGGGCATTATTGTTGTCACACCTGCAATCACTACCATCATCTTCCATTATTAGGGAACATGTACTTGAATATATACAGGAGAAGGTCAGTCCGTGCAAATTGGATTGCATTTTCCAGCACATCCCAGTAAAGAGTGCTGCTCCTAGTGGGAAGAAAAAGGATGCTGAACTCTTGCCTGAAGCGGAGGCTGCTGCCAAAGCTTCTAAGAATGCCATAGTTACTTGTTCGTTGCTGCCATATGTGGAATCACTTTCACCAGTTGGGACTTTGCAAATGTCTTCACTTGCAGGATCATTGTATGGAATGATGATTAGACTGCTACCTTCTTTTGTGCGCACATGGTTTACTACTTTGAGGGACCGTTCATTGTCATACTCAATTGAGTCGTTTACCAGACAGTGGTGCAGCCCTCCTCTTCTGCTAGATGAATTTTCTCAGGTATGTGCATGCTCTTCGGTGGCAAGATACACTTTAGCCTCCTTATTGTGAAAAAGAGCCCTGCGTGTTACAATTTATTCGCCAGCTCTAGTATTTATATGGTCCTATTAACTAGCGATTAACCTCTTTGAAAACAACCTATTAGTCTGTGACACAACTTAGCGGCATTAGATGCACACTAATTGATTTGGTTTTCAGCAATTGTTTCTTTTGTTGAAATCATGTAGTAACAGTTGAGTGGGTGTGCGCGTACATCGGTACATGTAAACAGTGGTGGAGGGAAGGGTAGGGCTACTAGGGCCATGGCCCTAGGGTGGGCTGGTATTTTCTATACTGTAGCTTGTAGCATAAAAGTCCTAGGTCCAGCCAGCGTGTTCTTCCATTAAGTGGTCCTAGGCGTCGGCCTGGCCCAGCTCCCCCCCTGCATGTAGATCAGATAATGTTATTCCAATTGAAATCGGCATGGTCCTTGGAGCTCTATTATTGCTCCTGCAACTCACTATATCTCTCTTTATTACAGGTTAAGGATTCTGTGTATGCTGACGAGAATTTCTCAGTTAGCGTCAACCGATCAGCTTATGAAATCGTTGCTACATACAAAAAGGAGGAAACAGGAATTGATCTTGTCATACGCCTCCCCAACTGTTACCCCCTGCACCATGTCGATGTTGAATGTACCAGAAGTTTGGGTATCAGTGAAGTCAAGTGTAGGAAATGGTTGCTTTCCCTCACATCATTCGTCCGCAACCAGGTAATTTCTTTCCCAGAACAAAAAATAAGAGCGCAGTAGATATTAAATGCGTTTGGTAGATTTGCATACGCTTTGCTTAAAGAGTGTATCGCTAAACTAAGCTAGTTTTTATCTCCTTTTATTTTCTGCAGAACGGCGCGATAGCAGAGGCGATCCGCACGTGGAAGAGCAATTTCGACAAGGAGTTTGAGGGCGTGGAGGAGTGCCCAATCTGTTACAGCATTCTCCACACGAGCAACCACAGCCTTCCGCGGCTGGCGTGCAAGACCTGCCGGCACAAGTTCCACGGTGCCTGCCTCTACAAGTGGTTCTCGACGTCCAACAAATCGACTTGCCCGCTGTGCCAGACTCCCTTCTAGACATGCATGTTGTTGGCACCGTTCGATCGTTCCTTCCTGTAAATGACGTGTGTATGTAGTGTTCAGCGCCTTAGGCAGAAGCAGGCTTTGTTTTTGTTTTTTTACACTGTTAGCTCTCAGAAACTCCAATCTCTTGGTACAGGAAGAGACGTACGACTCAGAGTGGTAATGCCCATTCGATTAACTAACGTGTACAGCAAGCTCCTTGTCTTCACTTCATTTGCTAACTAACGTATACTGCATGCTCTCTTTTTTTCTCTTGTTTTATACACTATTTAACGATGCCACGGACAAGAAGTCGACAATGAAATGCAGGTTGCAGACCCATGCTGGTGACTGCAAGTCGCTGTCAAGTAGCTCGCGGCAGCAGAATTCCGGAAAGGTGCCGACTGCTGACACGAGTGGGAGAAGCAATGGACGGAAAATGACTAGATGGTTATTGTTGAACAAACAGATCCAGTGCTATATGTAAGTTGCAGCATTTTCTGAGCTAAACATACCCACCAATCAACTTTATGATTCGCAACCCCAGCAGCACCAAAAATCCAAGAATTCTAACTCAGCTCAAAACAACTCTCTGAACATAACCATTTTTACACAACTGGCATGGTATGCTTAGCTTTTGCTCTGAACTGCGCCACTAGGCGATGAGGAAAGGGAGCACTGTCAGCATGAAAGCCTCGTAAGTAAAAGTTGCAGACCCGGAGTATGCGGTGTCCTTTTCCTTGAACTTCTCAGTCAGTCCCTGCAAATAATCCAAACAAATGAGCACAAGATAACGGAATAAGAAGCAAAAAGAAAAAGGAAAAGTTTGCTGAGACTGTTTGCGCTTGCTCAGTATGGTGGAGGCATACCTTAACAGTGAGGCAACATCTGCAGAGGCAAAAGCAAAAAAGGAAAAAGAAAAAAAACAGTTAGGATACTGGCACTGGGCAGACTGAATGCATATAGGATATAATTATTTTTTTACGGAATTAAATAGCACGATTGTCTAGCATCAGTAAACATGACAAACTTTGGAGACCAGTTGATGAACAAACCAGTTTTTAGTTTAATTTTGGGCTACTTAAGTCACGTTTAATTCAAAATATGGAGAAAAAATATTGCCCCAGTCAGTGATAAATTTTCATAGGTGATATCAATGAGTTATGAATATCCAAGATAACAGCACTGTATGATCTATGCGGCTATTACATCCATAACAGAAAAATCCGGGAGGGGGGGGGGGGGGGATCATTGCCAGGCAAACAGTTAAGAAATAAAGACCAGTTAAATTGAAGGAAGGCCCTTACTCAATGAAGTTATCATATTCGATTGCTCTGCTCTTGCCCCCAGTCTTGTCAAATTTAGACACAAGCAGGTCTAGCACAGTTAGAGAGACAGAATATCCCAGACTGAGAAGAGCATCACGCAGTTCTGATGAGTCAATCTTACCACTCCGATCACGGTCAAATCTTTCAAATATTGCCTGAACAATACAGCAAAACATTAGTACCAGTGCTAAGCATGACTTCATCAGATTGACCAACTGGTTTGCTTGACTAAAAGTAAGAGAAAAAGGAATGTGAATTGCAGATCATCTTACTCTCCAATTCTGAAGACTGTAAAACACGGAAGTAAATTCCTTGGGCCCTGAAAGGTTGAAAACAAAAGATAGCATATGAATACTTAGAAACAGAGAAGGTATATGATTTAAAAAGGGAAATCGTGACTCTAATATTTCGCACTAGTTGAGCAAAAGGACCAAGAAATACAACTTAGCACTGATCTTTTGAGTTGAGACTAGAAAGTCACAACTGATGACTTGAACTCTACATTTTATAGCAAAAGAGAATAAAAAGAATATATGGAAATCTTACTTAAATGATTTAGCTTGTGAAGATCAAGTTAGTATTTTCAACTTCTATCGAATGTGTACCAAATAGAATCTAAAGAGTTCTAGCAAGCATGCATGTCCATATGGCACAAAATTACCATTATCAAACTACATGCATTACAGGAAAGAAAAGATACAGAGTGACATGCCCAGTAGAACCACTTCATAATTCATAAACTACAAAAAGTCCCATGTTTCAATAAGCTTGCTAACAGGAATTTCATGTTACTTTAGTAGCTGCTGTTTGCATGCCCGAGTTGGAAACATTCCTATAAGGACCTAAAGTCCTCTACACTCTACTCCTCCACATGATCATTTCCCACATAAATACATGGATGTATTTGGTCAATTCAATATTTGGCCATTTAACAAGTCCAGAACGAAGGAAACTCTCCATTTCTTTAAGAAAGGATCAAATTGCCACGATCACGAAGAGCTATACATGCACGGACAACCCATCAGGCCTCGTAGAAGCCGTCCATTTCCCGATTCCCGAAGTCAAATACGTTGGGCAATTAGTCAGACAGACTATCAGAGTGATCGGCAAATCCGGAGTCATACACGCGCTGCGCTGCGCTGCGTGCACGACGCAACACCTAAACCACAGCACCGCTGACCAGCACGAGGTGCACGATAGCTTCCCATTACGCACTCAAAGACGTGCGCCGCGGACTAACTAGAAGGAACAATGGCAGGACGAAGGAGGGGAGGAGCAGGAGTGTGATGGGCCTTACCGATCTTGCGGACGTTGGTGTTGGTGAATAGGTACATGAGGAGGTGGACGGTGCGGAGGCTGAAGCTCTGGTTGTAGCCGGAGAGCGCGGACTGCAGCTCCTTGTCGTCGATCATCCCGCTGCCGTCGCGGTCCGCCGCCTGGAAGCATGCCACCACGTTGGGGTCGGTCCCGGGCGGGAACGCGGACGGCACCAGCGACGCGAAGGGGCTCCCGCCGTACCCGCCGGGGGCCCCGTACGCCGGCGGCGGGGCCCCGTAGGGCGCGGACGCGTGCGGCGGCGCGCCGTAGGGAGGGGCGGACGAGGGCGGCGGGGCGCCGTAGGGCGCGCCGTACTGCTGGGCGCCGTAGCCTCCGCCGCCGGCGCCGTAAGGCTGGGAGGAGGGCGGGGCGCCGTAGTAGGGCGGCGCGGAGGAGGAGGAGGAGGTCTTGCCTTCCTTGGGGGGCTTGTCGCCGTAGGGCGGGGCGGAGGGGGCCGGGGAGGAGCCGTAGGGCGGCGGGGGGCCGTAGGGGTAGCCGGCCATGGGGGCTTGTGTAGGGCGTGGAGCGATCACGGGAAGGGAGACGGTGGTGGTGGGTGGGGAATTTGGGAAGGGAATCGAGGCTGCTGGAAGAGGGAAGAGACAGGTGGGATGGGTAGGAAAGCGGACCGCGTCAACGGCTAGAAAGGAAACCGGACTCGACGAGCCGACGCGGCCACGGAGCATTCACATCGCCATTTCCGGGTGCGGGAAGCACCGTGGGCTGTCATCCAGACTTGAGAACTTTCTTCCAAATGGGCCAAGATCAGGCCGCAGCCCAACTCCGGAACAGTAGCGTGCTGCTGCTGCCACTTGCTTGCAATCCGCGCCGCGGGAGTTGGCAACGACCACACACCTGACATGTCGATCGTTCTTGCAACGCTCAGCGCAGCAGCCAAGCCTGGGCATGGTCAGAGCATGCGCGCCTCCTGCCGCCGTGGGCGCTGCCTCCGCCGCACCCTCCGCCAGGGACGCTGCCCAGACGAAGAGGTCGTCCTCGAGGACCGCCCGCGTGCTCGTGCTCGGCGGCACCGGCCGCGTCGGGGGCTCCACGGCCGCCGCGCTCTCCAAGCTCCGCCCCGACCTCAGCATCCTCGTCGGAGGCAGGAACCGGCACCCCACCCTGACGCCACATCCTCTGCCTGCACCAGCAGAGAGTATCCTTATCTGTTCTAGCTGCACATGCAAATGCCGCACTTAATTGGTGGCCAATCTTGCCAGGGAGAAAGGCGAGTCCCTTGCAGCTAAGCTTGGGGAGCAGACTGAGTTTGTCCAAGTTGATACACGCAATGCCACCATGCTGGAGAAAGCGCTACAGGGTTAGTAACGCAACATCCTGCTTATGCTCTGACTAAACCAAGCTAGAGAGTATCGATTCACGGTACAATTCCACAGGTGTGGATTTAGTGGTCCATACTGCTGGACCTTTCCAAAGGGCGGAGGAATGCACTGTATTGCAGGCAGCAATATCTACTAAGGTACCTGGTGCAGAAAGTTTGCCAATTGAATATTGAAGTTAGTAAAAGGCTGCTTCCCTGAGAAAGCTATTGGCACACTTGCCTTTTTCTGAGCAGACAGCATACATTGATGTTTGCGATGATACTGATTATTCGTGGAGAGCAAAAGGTTTCCATGAACAAGCAAAAGCTGCTGGTGTTCCAGCTATTACTACTGCTGGCATATATCCTGGAGTCAGCAATGGTAATTACTGTATTTTCTAACTGTTACTCGTATATATTTATTTGGTACTCATAAATTTCCTTGTATGTCCTTAAGTCTTTTGGAATTGCACAACCACAAGATTATGGACTACTATTTAGATAAGCCATGTGAACTCAAGCCAGTATGAAGAGCAAACCATGTTAAGTATATATGAGGTGCTCCCTCTGTACTTAAATGCATAACAATGACACGACAGGATTTTGAAGAAATAACATTTACTGATTTTTCTTATCACAATGTGCTGGTAGAAGCTCTGGAAATATGGTACAAAGGATTTTTGTGGTGAGATATTAGAATTACTTTCATTATGTTAATCTAAATACATTTTCTCTCAGTAGTGGTCAAATTTAAGAATGTCTGACTACACATTGTCAAAAATGACAACCTACATACAGTTATGTACGGAGATAAATTATGGTTCAATTGCCAATACTTGAATAACCTGTACTTGCCAAACTATGGGACTCAATTGCACATTTGCGCATACCTTCTTCCAGGACAGAATGCAATGCAAATCAAAATAGACCACACCAATTTTAGTACAAATAATTTAGTGAATTTCTTCATAGATGGTTTTTGTTCAATTAAGTAATAGAAGCAGCTATCTAGAAGAGGCGGAATATCTTGTTTTTTTGTATTGATTACTAATGTGTTGTATTCTTCTCTGGTGACAATGATGGCTGCTGAACTTGTACATGCTGCCAGAAGTGAAAATAACGAACCTGAGAGACTAAGGTTAGAGTTCTTTATTGTCTAGAAAAGGAAATGTCAAAATAATCGTTCAGTGCGCAGAAAGGGTGGCTGGATATGGTTTTCTATTGGCATGTAGCAGTTAAATCATACAAGTATGATATGTTCTCTCCTAATAGATAGGCTGAGAGTATTCTTGTTACGTAAAAACCTGCATAATCACTATTGTATTAACCATTTTTCATCAATGGTCCCTTGATTTATGAAGCTAGTAATTCATTCCTTCATTCCCATACCTACTCTATATGTTGCTAAATTCCTTTTTAGATTCTTCTACTACACTGCAGGTACTGGTGGTGCTGGTCCAACAATACTGACAACAAGTTTCCTGCTTCTTGGGGAGGACGTAATTGCATATAACAAGGGTACCTCCTACTTTTTCATGAGCATACCTATGGTGTTCCTCAGGGAAATCTTAAGCCATTCTTATGTGTTACTAATTCAGGAGAAGAAATCAAATTGAAGCCCTACAGTGGATCTCTGAACATTGATTTCGGAAAGGGGGTCAGAAAGAAAAATGTTTACTTATTTTAAGTACTTTGGGCCAAATTTTTATATTTCCGTATCTTATAATTTACAAAACTGAAATCCAATATCAATAAGGAGCTAATACATTTCACATTACGTTACCTATTCCAGGAATTTGCCTGAAGTGAAGAGCGCTTTTAAGATTTTAGGTGTACCAACTGTTAGTGCCCGATTTGTTACTGCTCCTTTCTTCTGGAATTGGGGAATGCAGGCTTTCGCGAACCTTTTACCTGCCGTATGTCTTTTCCTCAGGTTATGAATTATATGAAGTTAATTTATTTCAGCAAGTTTAGTTATAGTTGCTACTGGTAATAACGTAATATAATGGCAGTCGCAAAGAACTACTAGCATTTACTTTAGGCAATTATAACATTTACTCAGTAGTTCTTGTATTGCAGTTAAACTACATGGCTTGCTGTGGGCTGGAATTGAGAACCTATACATGATTCAGTTCCTATTAATTTGAGCTGACCCATTGGTCCTCTTCAGGAGCTCTTGAGGGATAAAAGTAAGGTTCAGAAGTTGGTTGAGTCTATTGATCCTTTGGTTCGAGCAGTTGATGGCATAGCCGGAGAGCGTGTCTCCATGAGAGTAAATTCTTTACCTGTTCCTATATAGTACTAGACTACTAACGGCCATTTCCTGATCAAATTCATTTTGTTTCTTCAGATAGATTTGGAGTGTTCAAATGGCAGGAATACCGTTGGATTATTTACTCATAAAAAGCTATCTGTGTAAGTAGAAAGTATGAGCGATCGAGCATTCTCAAGATACAATACCTAACTGATATATAGTGAGTCTTAACATTTTCAACGCCTTGTGATTATAGGAAGCTTTACATTAACTTTCCAAACTACAATAGACTTTTCTCTGTCTTTCACAGTGACAGTTTTAAGGAAAGAACTATAGTCAGTCGTCATTATATTTCCCAGATGTCAGAACAGTAGCAGTTACTGTATGGTTCATTTGAGAAGTTTTGATGTGCTCTCCAGTTTGTAACAGTGCCAACATTTACTGGAGAATACTACCAACATTGCTTGTAATCATGCTACATCGGAATTTTCAGATCTGTGGGATATCCAACAGCTGCGTTTGCTTTGTCGGTTCTTGAGGGCAACACGCAGCCAGGCGTTTGGTTTCCTGAAGAGGTGACTACTGCTATAGTGGAACAAAAGAAATGAATTAGAAAGGTAGTACTAGTTAGTAAAGAAATTTTATCACAGTAACCAAACTGTCTCAATTTGCTGAAAATGCAGCCGGAGGGAATACCAATCGAAGCAAGGGAGCCGCTTCTCGAATGTGCATCTCAAGGAACTTCTAACTTAGTGATGAACAAGTGATTTCTCTTTGTCCAACCTAAATAATTGCATATAACGTTTTTTCACCTGACATTATTTGTTTAATTATGAGCTAGCTAACATGTTCTTCCACTTGTATTCGCAGGCCTTCCTGGATGGTGGAAACCGATCCGAAGGAAGTCGGCCTAGGAATTTACGTGTGAGGAAATGAATTGTGCTTTAATTCTAGGAAATCTGGCATTCCACATTTTAATCTTGGAGTTCTTTTGTGTTCTCATAACATATATATGGAGTAATTTCCCCTCAGCAAGAAGTTGAACGTGAGTATGCCGTATGTGACAGCCAACAGCACGTTGTTGAAGTCTCCCCAAGGTTGGGTGATATTATTAGGTGGGATATTTTGTTTTTGAAAGGGTTTGTACAGAAAGATAATTGTTGACTTGTTGTTAGTAAAGGCATTACAGATGATTGGGACAATTATGCATCACAAAATATACACTTGAATCGTGGTGGAAGGATGGTACATGTAATTCCCTAATGCCAAAAATTGTTCGACTCACACTCCTCTAGCGAATTGGTGACCATTTGGTGTACCTCCAACCTTTTTGGTGTATCTCCAACCTTTTTTGTTTAAATATTTATGTTATTTTTCTAAAATAGAATCTTATTTGCAGTACAAATATCTGAACTAAAGTGGACGATTAAGGTGCACCTAAGCATCACCAATTTACACCCCTAATACATGCTATCTTACTTGAACTTTCGGTCTGCCATATCGCTTGTCTTCCAAACTCGCTGATGTAAACCAATCTACAATATTTTTTTTCTTAAAAAAGGTTAGTTTGAAGATCTAAATGAGATTATATGTATGCTAGCACACATAAATTAGATTGAAGATTTAAGCTTACATAATTACATGGCACAGTCCGTCGACCCATATACTATTTTTAGCTGATTAATATATAATTCGAAATTAAAATATGAGCACACTTGCCGAATCTAGTTAAAACTAGGTGGACAGAACCCGCGCATGAGGATCTTAATGAAACCTAAAAATGCAATATTGCTTTATTCAATTTTGTATCATTTTTTTTGCGAAACATAATATAGATACAGACGCTCACATACATGCACGCACACTCACTCACCTCTATGAATACACGCTCGTATCCATACCACTATGAGCGCCTCCGAGAGACTGAGCCGGTAGATCCTCGAGATTGACAAAGTCACCATAGAGGTCTTGCTGTCGACATGCACATCGCCTACCACTAAAAGAATAGTGCCGATTAAATTCTAGAATAAATTCTTTATTCCAGAAAATACGAGCATTCATTTTGAGTCGAGGACTCGAACCCGATGGACAGATTCCACCACCAGGAACCTTACCAGCTGAGCTACCAATTTGGCATCACTTACGCTCGTGACATCTAAAGCTCTAGATAAATAGAAGCTAAGAGAAGTGTTAATCCAAAGATGCCATGTTTAGGGATTTATATAGGTCAACGTACGGTATGGATCAATCATGCACCTTGTGTCCTTCGTGCGTGGCGTGAGAACTAGATGCATATATGGGATATATATAAATAGTGTGCATGCATTTGTGGATGGCGTGTGTAATTAGATACTCCTAGTACTGAGTTGACCAACACAGACGATACGATACGCAATCGATTATTCTTTGTTATCATCATCTCCTGCCGAATGATTAGTTCGATCAACTGTACGTAGACATCATTGTTAGACGACCTAGCTAGCTTGCTACCTGCAGATGGTTGGAGTAGAGCCCCCGAATTGAATTCAGCATGGCCATGCTGGCCGTCGTCCGAGCATGCACGCCGCTCATCCCCACCCCTCCTCCTGCCGCCGCCGCCGGCGAAGCTGCAAAGATGAACAAGTCCTCGACCTCGAGGAGCGCCCGCGTGCTGGTGCTGGGCGGCACCGGTCGTGTGGGCTGGTCAACGGCCACCGCGCTCTCCAAGCTCCGCCCCGACCTCAGCATCCTCATCGGAGGCAGGAACAGGTAAGCACGCATGCACGAGCATGGCCACCACCATTTTTTTTTTCAAACGGAAGAAAGAAGAAGAAGAAACAATAGTGATCAAGCTAATAATTACTAGTAACAACGACGGCAAGATTAATGAAGGGTACTTATGTTATACTCCTTTCCAGGGAAAAAGGTAAATCTTTGGCCTCTAAATTTGGGAAGCGATCTGAGTTTGTCCAAGTCGACATTCATGATGCAAGCATGTTGGAGGAGGCGCTGTGTGGTTAGTATGTAACCAAAAGACCTGTACTATTTGTTTGACTCCTACATGTAGCCCATTGAATTGGTTACATTTTGCTTGATGATCGAGAAACATGACTGGCTCGAGAGTTACATTATTCGATCCCTTTGATTTTCCCAGGTGTGGATTTGGTTGTTCATGCTGCTGGCCCTTTCCAAAGGGAGGACAAGTGCACCGTCCTGGAGGCAGCAATATCTACCAAGGTTACATGCCATGCCCCATGCTTGATGCACACACTCAGTCGCATAATTTTCGCTGCATCTATCTGTTGTGGTTAATGGCATTTTACTAACTTGGCATGCCCATTTTTTTTTCCTGCGCAGACACCATACGTTGATGTTTGTGACGACGTGGACTATTCATGGAGAGCAAAAGGTTTCCATGAACAGGCAAAAGCTAGTGGTGTTCCAGCTATTATTACCGCTGGCATATGTCCTGGAGTGAGCAATGGTCTTCACATTATATATATTCCCTTGATACAATACTTCAGTTTTGCTTTCTTTTCTTCCCCCAGTTTCCAGCAGCTAGTGTTACAAGTAATTTAGTACCTCATCAAAGTGCACCACAAATTATTTGTGCAATTGATGCAGTGCAAAATTGTACATAGTTGGTTGTGCATGCATGCATGTGCTTAGATAAGTAGTACTAGCTGCTGAAATGATAGAAGAGGTGAACATAATTGGTTTAATTAAGAAGCTCTTTATTGCTTGTTCAAGTGTTGTATTCTGCTCTGTGACAGTGATGGCTGCCGAGCTTGTGCATGCTGCAAGAAGCAAAAAAGCTTGCAAACCTGAAAGACTAAGGTTAGGCTCCTTTATCATCTACAAAAGTAAATTCAAAATAATCATTCAATGTACAAGGAGGGTGCTTGCAATATTTGGTTTTTTCTGGTATGTGGTACTAAAGTATTGTGTCCCATGATATGGTTTCACTCCTAAGTTCTAGTAGGTACTAGATACTAATCTGAGTAACCCCCTTATTTAAAAACATCTTCATGTATTGCATTAGCAAATTTAGTCATTGTTTCGAGATGTATAAAATTAGAAATTACACATCCACTAAATCCCCTTTTCCAGATTTTTCTACTACATTGCGGGTTCTGGTGGTGTTGGCCCAACAACATTGGCGTCAAGTTTTTTGCTTCTTGGGGAGGATGTCATTGCATATAACAAAGGTACTTTTTTTTTCTGCACTTATGGTCGTTCTTCAGTGTTGAGGAATATCTTAGTAGAAAGGTGGTCATCGTTATTACTAATCTAGGAGAGGAAATCAAGCTGAAGCCCTACAGTGGAGCTCTAAACATTGATTTTGGAAAGGGGGTTGGGAAGAAAAATGTTTACTTACTGTAAGTATTTTTGGCCAATATTTTACCTTCCCGCATAATTGACAAACCGGAAATCCAATAACCATAACGGAAGCTAATAAATTCATATTATGTTATCTATTACAGGAATTTGCCTGAGGTCAAGAGCACATTTAAGGTTTTAAGGGTCCCAACCGTTAGTGCTCGATTTGGTTCTGATCCTTTCATCTGGAATTGGGGAATGCATACTTTTGCAAACTTTTTACCTGTTGTATGTACTTCTTTAAACAAATTGTGCATTATGAAGTTACTTCATTTTATCCCTTTAATTATAAAATCTACAAGTGAGAGCAACTAAAAGTTATGAAAGCTGCAGATAAACACCAAATAGAATTTATCTTTCTAATTATTGTGATTATAACCAGCATCAGCTGTGTTACACTTGACTAGCATAGTCAATACTTCTGGGCTGAAATACTGAGATAGGATAATAAAAATTTTATAAGTATTAATTTACATTACACCTGACTCCATCCATCTTTGTGCTCTGTAGAAGTACTTGAGGGACAAAAATAAGGTTTCAAAGTTAGTTGAGGTCATCGATCCCATTGTTCGAACCATTGATGGCATTGCAGGACAATGCGTCTCCATGAGAGTATGTATAATGCATCTCTTTTTTTATAAAAATAAAAAAGTAGCACCCCAGTGAAAATGTAGCAGCACATGAATTTTAAGCAATATGCACCAAGAGTAAGCAGGAACCAGGATTACAAAATCGCATTACCCCAATCAGATTCATTTTCTTTCTGCAGGTAGACTTGGAGTATTCAAATGGCCAGAATATTCATGGATTATTTACTCACAGAAAGCTATCTATGTAAGTACGGAGCACCAACAATTGAGCAACCTCAATATAACACCTACTCCATTTAGTCACAAATAAGTGATGTTTTGGACATGCACAAGGTCTCCAAAATACAGTTTTGACTCGTACTTATTGTTACAAAATATTTATAAAACATTGCAAAATTTATACTTTTGTGAAACTACATTTTGAGCTACTTGTACCATTTTTAAATATTCAAACTCAACTCTCAAAATGTAATACCAACCAAGTTCCAATTTCCAAATTGTCGGCTTAAGACAACACCAAAAAACCACTTATTTGTGATGGGAGGGAATGATTGATATCTAGGTCTAACATAATTACGAGATCATTTACTCATAGGAAGTTTCACATTGTTATAAACCTAAATGTCGCGAGATCTAATTAAACACAAAAGTAGACAAACATGAACAAAGATGGAGTTCAAAGCCTTTCAGTTTATGATTTCGTGTCTAAAGTTTGTTTGAAGCTCAGGTGTACTCCTAAGTTTTCAGCAGTTACTCAAAATAATGTGAGATGCCATCGCGTTGCATCTAAGCACAATAAAGTGGTTTTTTCAGATCGGTCGGCTATGCAGCAACTGCATTTGTTTTAGCGATTCTTGAGGGCAACACACAGCCAGGCGTCTGGTTTCCAGAAGAGGTGAGGGATGCTTTTTGCAGAAGGAAAAAAATGAAGAGTTAACAAAATAATTTCATTACCTTCCTAAACTGTCAATTCCATTGTGGTGTAGCCAGAGGGAATAGCAACCGAAGCAAGGAAGTTGCTTCTTGAACGTGCAACTCAAGGAGCAACCAACTTTCTGATGAACAAGTAATTTTTGGTTGTTCCAACCTGAAGAACCTAGGACGATGGTTCAACTAAATATGTTGAGTTTCTGAGCTAACATGTTTTGCCACTTGAATTGGCAGGCCTTCATGGGTGGTGGAAACGGGTTGGAATGAAGTTCACCAAGGAATTTATGTGTGAGAATGTAATGTGGGATTAATTACCTGTCTGTCAACTTAATATGCAAGTTTCGTCACAAGAATGTTGGAGTAAATTTTCGGCACTTGGCAAGAAGCTGAGGGCGATACCAGCTCATGTTCCGCATGGTTGAGCATGATAAAATATCCAGAAATAAAATTTTAGCAGGGTAGACCCCCAGGCTCTAATTATTGAGGCCTATACAGACTACTAAGTCAAGATGTTTTGGTTGTCCCGAATCTCTGTACATTACTACACACAGTTAGCGTAATTTAGCTATGTTACTTCGATTCTTACATTGGATCATGTTCAACGGACCGTTGCCATGCTGTTCTTGTCCAACAATGACCTACATTACCATTGATGTTGCAGGAAACACCCTGTCTAGTAAGGTATAAACCCCTCCACCGAGAAGAAATGCGCCACTGCCAAGAAAATGTTAGTTCAGGACATATCTCAAGAAACGGAAAGACAATATTAGAAAAGATGAACAATTGATAATGATCTTGACTTCAGATACATATTTTTGGCAAATAGGTGAGTTCAGTAGTTTGCAGAGCCATTCACATGCGAGTGTGTGTGTAATCTGGAAGTTAATGAAAGCTTGCCATATAATACTTCAGTTTCAGAATCATGACCAGAAAGCACAAGATACAAATGGATATTCAATCCAACATTTAACCAGATACTTAACAGAAAACATTCAGATATCAGTTAGAGATAGATACCTGATTGGGTTTATCCATGCCGAGTATCTTCTGAATGATAGCAAACTCTACATAAGGCAATTAACTTAATTATGCGGGCACAAAAGTAGAATAAACAAGTTTGGTCTATTGGTCTGGTGCTATTAGTCAAGTTTTAAGAGCAATTCAAAGTTCCTACCGTGTTGGATTTTTTCAGCTGCAGTTCACACCCAACAAAATCCTCAAGAAAAGATAATAAGACGATATCCTCACCTGCAATGCTCCAGCAAAGGAAGCTGCAATGAGAAGAGGTGCAACGTAGCCAGTTGTATATGTCAACAACAAGCTTCCTCCAACAATTGGATCCTGAAAGAAAAAAGATTAAACAGTGATGTCAGGAGGCACAATGTAATTATCTATACGAATCAAAATCTCCATGATAAAAAAAATAATAAAGTTTTTCGCTGTGTTGAACTTTAAACAAAAGTAATTAACTATTGACCACTGAGCAACTTATTTCATCCAATTACACATACTCTTGAAGTGGCAACATATCCCAGAAGGGTGGCTAGAACTGGTGTGCTGCAAGGCGAAGCTGCCAATGCAAATGTAAGACCAGCAAGATATGCTTGTACACCTGCCAATTATTTGCAAAGAAAAATATTATTGGCAACAAAAGTGAAAAGTGATGATATGCATATTAGTATTCTTAATAAGAAATAAAAAATGGCGTCAGGAAGCATCACTTGAAGGGAGGTTAGCTGCAGCAGTTCGTGGGTCAAAATCGCTGAAAAACGAGGGAAGTTGCAACTCAACTACCTGTTAAATACAGAATAACAAGAAAATAAACAGTTTAAAGTAAAATCATGTACTAATATGTACTGCTACCAGAGCAAAAGCAGAAACATGATTAAATCAGAATGAACTAACATTATATTCAGTTTATACAAGTATTTATGATGAAAAACTGAGAAACAAAGGCATTAAATCAGCTCATAACAATTTAACTTAAGTGAACAGGGTAGGAGAAAGCCTGGTTTGACATACTATATTTTATGATTTTTCATCTCTCCCTGTGATTTACCTCAAGAAGATTCAATCCCATGATGATGGCCAACCCAGAAGCAGCCACTGGGAGTCCTTGTCCAACCTGACCATAAGCCTTTCCAGCAAAAGAAGCAGCAACGCCAAGAATAGCTAAGGTTGTTGCCAGTCCTAATGAAAATGCTATTGAATTTCCAACAACCTAATAAACAGGAAACGCCAAATCAGTACATATCAGGAGTTACATCAAGGGAAGCATCCAGGATAAATGGCAATTTCTTCCTAGCTTTTCTATGGCATACAAAACCACAATTACCTCAGCCTGGCCTTTCCCAGAACCGAATGCCCCTGAAAGGTTACGAACAAAGAATTATATCAGTCATCTATGGCAACCAATTCTGGGGAACCTAACAGATTCAAAAGATAAACACATGCTTACCGATATATCCTAGAGTCAATGGTAGAACACTGAGTGTACATGGAGACAAACTAGTTACAAGTCCTGCGCCAAAAATGACTGCCAAGCTGGAGAAGCAAAGTTATAAGTTAGACAGAAAGAGATATTGGCAGTAAGCAGAGAAAAGGAAAAACTGAGGAGGTAGAACTGCCAACAAGAAGTTAACAGAAGTGAAAAAGAAACCAGACCTAGAGAAACTAAGAGCAGATAGCTGATCCTGAACAGCCTCATTAGCCTGCTGTCCAGCAGAAAACAGCAAACCCCCAAACCAATCTCCGATGCCAAGATCAGCCAAAAGAAGTTCTGATGATCCATGCTGGTGAAAAGCAAGAAGTTTGCAGGGATTAATACACAATAAATATATCACTGTAATGGAAGTTGAAGCAAATGGGTGCAAAAAGAAAGAACAAGAGGCATAAATTGACTACATTATAAGTGATACATGCCACAGCTTATGCAATGGATGATAATAATATCGCTTGGCAAATTAGCCATGCTGCAATCATAACTTGACACAAGTAATCAGGATCAAACAACTCCTGAATGAACATTAAACAGTGAAAATGTAACATATTTGAAGGCACGTGTCATTCTCCTAACCAGAGGATCCGATGGGTCGGCAGCATTAGCGGCCCCAGCGGCAAACAAACTCCCCACTGCAACCCACACATCGCCTTCATGTTAGTCACGGCCATTCCATCGAACAGACTGCAACCGAAGTAAGCATGCCGGGAAGCCGGGAACAGGGAAGCTCGGAGCTACCTGCCACAGACGTCAGCAGCATCGGGCACGGCAGAAGGAGCGAGCGCTTCGCCCCCGCCCCCGATCTGACTCCACGAATCGCTGTATGGGAAAACAAAAAACATAAAAAAAATAGGAAGAGGCGGAATATTGAGATAATGGAACCCGAGCAAGCGGCACAGACGTACCCGGTGACGAGGAGGGCCCGGGAGCAGCAGCTGCAGCCTGAGCTGGGAGGCGAGGCCGGCGTGAGCTGCTCGCGGTGACGGGGCGCGCGGCCATGGCGGAGAGCATGGTGGGCGGAGTGGAGAAGCAACGGCCAACGACAACGAGATTGGAATTGGAGGACCTGCGAAAGCAGTGACTCGCCGAGATATTCCTTGGCCCAGTTGATGCTGGGCCTTGACGGGCCTCTGGCAGCCCACGTTTCAGTCGGACTCGGCTTCCTCTTGCCGTCTCGGTCTCTTCTTCTTCCTCGTGCCTCGCGCACTCGCCGCGCAGCTCTCTGCTTGCCTTTTCCGCTCCCGGCTGTGTCGATATACTTCCGGACACGGGCCGTCGCCGGCGAAGGCAGGCCCAATCTCGCGGCGCGATGGATTCATAGCCGCGTTGGGAGCTAGTTATTGGGGGGCTTCCGACTGCCTGCCATCGGACTGCCTTCTTGGTGCCGCCGGCACTCGGGAGCTTCGGCGAATCATTGAGTTGGGGGCTTCGTCCTCCTCCTCCTCCTCCTCCTCCTCCTCCTCCCGACGGGGGGTTGGAATCGGTCGCGGTATGTGAGGAGGCAGCCCGACCGCTCCCGCCGCCCTTCGCACCCACCTCTCCCTCCGCCTGATTACGGTACGGACGGATGCCTATCGCTCTCAGTCCCATGTTCTTCTGATTTGGGTTATACCATCACGTAATCTCTTGGGTTTGGATTGGTTTTCAACTTGTTCGACCTCGGCTTTTACTTCTTCATTCTTGTGGAACAGAGATTCGGTGACTTGGTCACTGATTGTAGAGCTTAAAATCAGAGTTGCTGATGCAGACTAACTTATTGCTTTAGGCTTTCTCATCTATCTAAACTGTTCTTGCCATTGCAGAACAAGGAAGTAAAAAAAAAAATACTAGCTTTACCTGAATATTGTAGATAGCCATTCCTGTTGGGGAAATTGGAAAAGGGAGGGTACTGGCATACTGCAATTGCAGGCTGTGCTTTCTAGCCACTGTTTTTTGCGTAATGTATCATGTGTCCCAATAATAATTCATATCCGGTATTCAAATTGGTAATGACTAATGAGGAAAGTTAGCACAAAATATCTTGAAGATACATGGAAGTACAAATCATGCAGTGCACTGATTTTAAAGTTTTTGAATCATTGCCCCTTCTAGTTGGCTGCAGTACAACCGTTCATTTAACCGTTTACATAGATCCATTGGCTGGAATCGTCCGGACTCATGGCTCACTTCGCGCCATGCTCGCTATCTTTGATTACTTTGTCCTTTTGCGCACTTTGTCCAAACACCTCGTCACTAGTCCCTTCCTGATTAAGCAACTGAGGTCCATCCGTACGCCTGCCAATGGAAGTATTACCATTGTTCCATGCATGGTGCCTGTCTGATTTTAAGATTTTGAATGTTTCCCACTTAGGCTACAATACAACCATTTATTTCACCCTATATATAGTTCCAACTGCTGGGATCTTTTGGATTCATGGCTCACTTCGTGCCTTGCTCCATCTTCAATTACTTTCTCCTTTTTTCCGCACTTTGTTGAAATGCCTAGTCTCTACTAGTCTAGTCCCTTCCTGTTTAAGCAACCAAGGTCTGTCCATACGCCTGCCAATGAAAGTAATCCATTGGTCCCGCACATGGCGTCCATCTTTTTCTTAAGTAATATGGCCTCAAAGTTATGTTCTGCTGGAAGACACATGTTCACTTTCTTCCTGCTTACTAATTGTTATCGTTAAATAAATGGCACGCTGAATCCAACTGTATAGGAGATAGAGACCTACCTGTAGAATGAATGGTGCCATTTAAGGACCAAACCCCTATATCAAGAATTATGAATGGTTCCTTTATTTTGCAAGCTATGCATATGATTGTCTAATGCTTCCGCAACGCCTTGATCTTCATTCATATGAATGAAGAGGAAGTGGAAGACCATCCATACAATTTCTGATTTTATATCCTAGCTCGATTGCTTGGATTATGAAAGAAGCACCTTCTAACTATAGGCTCTGAAGGTAGTAATCCTACAATGTTGGGTTATATGGATAAGCTTAGTTTTAGCCTTTAGGGATATGGTTTTGGTTTCAAGGTTAGGATTTTCCTTACCATTCTCAACACTGACATGATTCGTCAGCATCAAATAGAAAAAAGTGAAAATTAATTTTTAAAAATGACAGGGAATACTCCCGCACTCACCAGTGTACCAGTTTGCAAGCTGGCAAACAAGTTTCTCCACTAAGTTTCAGGAAGCCTTATTAATGTAGCCATGAACATAAGAAAAGGTGCCAAAATTTTCCAGACGGCATAGGAAATTTAATGTTCCTCGTCCACTATGGTTTTGTCTATTTTTTCAGTGCAAGTTGGATAGGTGCCAGTTTTATGTGTTGAAACCAAAATAAAGTTACAGAACAACATCAGCACATAGCACCAGAACTTCGACATAGTGGAAAACGCTCTTATAACAGAACAAGCACGGGAAACAAAGTACCTGGGTGTCTTTCTTGGCATCATAGCTTTTGTCCTATATTGATCTTCTTCCTTTGAACTGATTTCAACTTTCCAGTTTCAGTGTTGCAAACTTCTCATTGCCGTGAATTTATTACATCATGGTTGGGTTTCATTAACTAGAGTAATTGTCCATTATTTCAGAGTTTATTGTAGTTTTCTATTTATCAATATTTTAGAACAACCAGCACTACTGGTTCAAAAGTCAGCTTAACTTAGAAAGAGCATCCCCTTTCAGTAATTCATAAAGCTAGAGTGCAAATAAAACTAGAATGACAGAACAGCAACCTTTTAATTCTCAGATTGCAGTATTACATTGCCACTTAACAAATACAGGAGATAATTTTGAGACTTATCTATCTAGAAGGCGTCTTGAATGAGCACAGAATAGCCTCGAAATTTATCTTCCTTTATATATTGAAATGTTCTCCTCTGCGGTTGTAAACATGGATGATTGGAACAAGTTTTATCTCTGGGCCTCTGGGGTTCTCAGTTTCTACTTTCTACCCTTATCGATAGTTTGAAACAAAATGTATTTTCTCTTCCAGGTTACTGATCAATCAAGCTGTAAAATAATTTTATTTTTGTCAGTTTGCTGAATGTAGTAGGTTAGCAAATCATTACCACGACGGTTTCATAAAATTCTAACATTTATTTTCATATACACAGGACACGAGCACTGCTCAGTCCCATTATGGGAAAGAGAATTCTGCAGTTATGTTGGCAACATTTCCTGGCCGAGGTTCTGCATAAACAAGCAATATGTTTCAGTATACAATAATCTTGAGCAGTGGGATGATTCAGGAGCCTTTGAGAATTTTCAGAATTCAAAGGCAAGGTTCTGGGCTAATTATCATGGCCAACCTTCTGATATTCCTTTGCCAGACCCTGATATGTACATTGATAAGGTTGACCACCGCTGCAAAGTTGACCCTGAGTTGGTAGCAGACCTGGATAAGGTACGGCTACCATTTGACTCGGATTATAGTTCAGCCCCGGCTACTGGATCGGGCAATGCTGGGGCAGATAACAAGTGTACTCAGAACAGGTCTGGAAACTGGGACATCTATATAGAAAAGCCGGCTGAAGTAAATAAATGGGACTGGGACGCCAATGCGATTTGGGGAGGGAAGGATGAATCTTCCAGTAAATGGGGTAATAGCTACTCCGGTTGGGGTGCTTCTCTGGAGCCTAGTTGCCACGGATGGAGCAACAACCAGTACGCATCAAACAACAGGAATAATAACTTCTATGGTGGATCCAACAATAATAGAAATAGATACCGGGAGGAGGATTCAAGTCACGCGTCTGGGAGGAAACGGAACCGCGGCGGGTATTTCCAGCAGAGGAACCATAAACAGAGGGGCCAGGACGAGGGGCACCACCAAAGAAGCAGCTGGCAGGATCTTAGAGGAAGAAATAGGGAATGGCGTCCATTGCACAACTAGGGCCTGCCGAAATAGTCAGGGCATAGAGGGTGGTTCTTGATCCAGTGGCGAAATCACCGTGTTTTGTTGAGAGATGAGTAGTTTGTAGCTTTTGTTTTGAGCGGTCAGTTGGCTGCTGGCAAATTGGTACATGTAAATAGATGTTTCGAGTTGTGCTGCTGCTCTTCAGGAGCTGTGGTCTTGGTTTTCTTCTGTTGTAGTGGGGGAGCATGCCATTTCAGGGCAAAGGTAGTTCACCTGGTTCTACCTCTGCTCATCTTTTCAGGAAGATCATAAAGTATACTAGTGTAGTTTCTTGAAGTACCTATGGTTTCGTGCTCTTTTCTCCAAAATTGGCCACCTAAAGCTTACGCAGTTACTCATGTGGGCATGTGGCCATGTCCCAACGACAACGCGCCGGCGTACGGCCGAGGTGTTCCGACTACACCGATCCGCCCACAAATCTTGACGCCGGCCAAGTCTCCGGCCGCCACGCCGCACGGTGGCTGACACCAGGAGAGGAGGAAGGCGAACGAAACCATGCAGGATGCAGCCTGAGCCTCACACGACCACACCAACACGTCCACACCAAAGCCAGCCACGCCGACGGCACGAAGCGAGCCGATCCGGCCACGACGGCCACCGAGAGCCCCTGCTGTGCTCCTCCCTCCACACGCAACGCTTCGCGAGCGCTCTCTCTCCTCTGCTTCCTCTCCTCCCCGCGACTCTGCCCGGCTCTAGGGTTTTGCCGCCGATCTCCCGGCCCCTCTCGCTCCCAATCGAAATGGTGGAGGTGGAGGAAGTCGGGAACAGGATGCACTCGCAGATGCGCCTCGACACGGTGGCGGGGCCGGAGGACGCCGACGCCGACCTCCCGCTCCCCGCCCTCTTCGACAGGGCGTCCCGGCTCCACGGCCTCGCCTCCAGCTCCGCCCTCGACCAGGTCCCCCCCCCCCCCCCCCCCCCCCCGGATCGCCTCGTCGTCCTTGTCATAAGCACCAAGAGATTGGGCCTCGAGTGGTGCTTATTACGTGCTTTGATTTTGCGCTGGGCAGGAAGGGATCCGGAAGGGGGTCGAGCTCCTGCAGCGCTGCGACGAGATGGTCAGCAAGCTCGGCCTCTTCTCTACCAACGAGACCAAGGAAGACGTCTCCACCGCCAACCTCAAGTACCTGCTCGTACGCACCCCCTCCCTCCCTCTGCTCTGTTAATAACTTCATGTTTATGGGACAGACCACAGATGACACTAGACGGCTTGTCAGCTATCAATGCAGCTTGGATCATAACGATGCTAGCATGCTTACAACAGTTTCAGTGTTTCACAAATCCAATGTTATCATGCGTATATCTCTCATCTTTGTTGGTAATTTAGGTCCCATACTACCTCGGGGAAATGACTGAGAAGATTGCACAGGAGGACAGGATCCCAATTCTTAAGGCATCACAGAACCATTTGAAGGTAAGCAATCTGCCCTGCCAAATTGATTCGTTTGTCACCACACCACCCATTTCTCATGTACGAATCACTTCTTTTATGTTCCACAGGAGTTCATTGCTCTATGTGAAGTACTAGAGCTTATTCCAGAGGATGAGCTTGAATTGTCTAGACAGAAGCAGCCTGATACTGTGGCAAACAGAAGAGCGCAGAAGGTGAGACTAAATTTTAGCGGGTGCTAGGTCAACAATAGCAATAGGATTTATACTTTTTTCGCTCTTAACATAAACAGTTTGCAGTCTATAATAGAAAGCTAGATAGAAATAAATACATACTGGATCCTTCCATTGAGCCTGCAAAATCTGTTTACTCTGACATGTTTTCGACTCGGTTAATCTCCTGTAATTTACTCTGTTATTTCTGGAGCCTAGATTGCCTGGTTCAGACGTCAAAAAGCTGCAGAAACGAAGCTCCAAGAGATTAAAGAGAGAAAAGAAAGGCGTGGGCGCTCATTGAGGGCAGCTGCTTTATCTGCTCCTGTTGAAGCTGGGGAGGAAGATGCCTTAGAGGATGATGGGGAGGAAGAAAGAGAGGTTAGCATGCTACACCTGGAAGGTGTTCTGTGTTAAATCATATGTTTATTCTGGTTTCTATATTTCAACATATTTTAATTTAAAATGAGTTGTGATACTAGAACATATAGGCATATAGCTTTGCTCCTCGACAGGAGGGATTTTTTTTATTTTGTCCAATTAAAATGAGCTGTGATATACTAGAAAATATAGCTTTGCTCCTCTTCACAGGAAGGATTTTATTTTAATATTTCAAATTAACATGAGCTGTGATATTCTAGAAGATGAAGCTCTATTCCACTTGACATGAGGGATTTTCATTTAGTAAGTAACGCCTGTAGGGACTAGGGAGCTTTTATGAATTCGATGCATGTAGCTAGTTCTTAATTACCTGCAGGAGGTCAACCACACGCCCTGTGATGCTCTTTTTAGTGCATACCAAGCCCATGAGGATGGATCTTGTTCTCTCTAGTGACACTTGAGACATAGCTACTATAAAATTTATCCCATAGAAATAAATCTTCATTGCAAGGTCTTCAAATTTTTAATCCTTATTCTTCCTATGCTACTTAAATTGGCATGACTAAACAATTCTTTCGGAATCTACACATAGTGTTTTCATATCTTATCAACGTGTGCTTCCAAAGCTTATACTATTACCTTGCAGTTCATTTTTATAATTAATTGGAACATGTGCTCTGGTTCTGATTTACTTTTACCATGTTGCAGGCTTGGTTAGCTACTATCTCATTGGCTCTCTGCAAGGTTAGTTTGCTACGGCAACAAATGTTACATAAGCTGATTTAGAGGGTTTCTGTTTCTCAAATTGCAGTACTTGTATTCATCATATTTAAGCACTAATAGATCTGTTGTTATTCCTTATGTAGGCCTTTGATCTTCTCGACATGCTAAAGAAGGAAGAAGAAATGCTTCTAGCTGTAAAGGAAAGACAGGAAAAGGTAATGCTAATGATAGTGATTTGGCAATTTCTTGTCAGTAGCATCTTAGGCCGATCATTTTTAGGAAACTTTTTTCTTCGGAGAATGTGGGATTCTTAGGCTATGATGCCTCACATAAATATGATAAATGCATGTAATTTCTGCTTTGTACAATTTGGATGCGATATATTGTCAACTGTATAATGAGGAAAATTCAACTTGTAAGCAGCCTTGAGAAAAAAAAATATTGGAATAGGAATTACAGTAGCTTTCATGTATATTAGTGCACGAAATTTTAGAGTAGCTGGGTTCTCAACATAGCCTTTGCCAAATGTTAATCGAAGATGTGATGTCTTCTGATTGGGCATCTCTTCATATAGCTTCTTTTCTTATGATTGGGGAACTGCTACAGGACACTGGAAACATTCCATCCGATTAGTTCTTTTTTATTTGGGAAATTATAAAAAATATTTCATATGGTGTGAACCTGGTTGTTGACTAGTTTGTGCATATTTATGAAGAAACCGTGGCTATTAAAATGTCTAAAAGTGATCCTTTCTCAACATATAATCCAGTAGATTTTCTACCCCCAAAAGCAATTACTTTCATTAAACAGAAATTCTGCCTGTAGTAATCTCTCCATTTCTGTAGGACGGGAATGCATTTGCTCGTGAAATGCTTGATGAGCGTACACAAAAAGCTGAAGCATGGCACCATAATGCTGCAAACCGTGCACCATATTCCAAACCAGCTGATCCAATCACTTGCGCAACATTTGCTCAAGACGTCCTTGAAGGTAGAGCAAGTGTTTCACAAGCTCATGAGCACAAACACCAACCCATGATATTTGGACCTGCAAGTCTTGTTGGTGGAGGACTAACCAGTGAAAGGGAAAGAATGGCAGCACAAGTTTTCCAGCCTGGTTACAGGTATGTCTTAAAAAGTGTTAATACACCTGAAACACTGCAATGTTTGTGTTTTCTATTCTGCGCATGTCTGCTAATGATAACCTTGTTTTTGGTGAACATGGAACGACCACTATTTACCACAATTCCTAATGAAAAACACTCCTAAGTTACAATATCATACTGATAAATTTGAGTGTACACCTCTGGAGTCTTGATTGATCCTGTATCCTCCATGCTTTGATGTTTCATGGAGCATTGTTGGAGTTGGTGCTAATGGGAGTACCCATTCTATCGCTTGAATCATATATAGGCTGCCAACAATGAGCATAGAAGAAGCCGGTTTACACGAAATGAAAATGATGGAGAAATGGCAAGAAAGGACCACAAAGATGATCAAAGAAGCAAACTCGGCATGGCACAAGGACGGCACTAGCTCAGCCCAAGAGGATGAGGATGCCGAGGAGGCAAAAGCAAGAGCTTGGGACGACTGGAAGGATGACAACCCTCGTGGTGCTGGCAACAAGAAGCTCACACCCTGCGGCTAAATTGCCTGCGTTGTGTTGAAATACCCCCTTGTGACGGATGTTCATGTAGATTATAGAACGTTTGGTTTTTATTAATGTCTCAGTTGTACTTTTGTAGTAATGTTCTGTGTATAATACGACACGGATGATGTGCTCCGCAAGTCAGCAAGTGCATGATTTCATTGTTTCTGAAGAGAGATGCATGATTTCATATGCTGTTGAAAGAGTAGCATCTTGTCTGCTGATCATGTGGTGCGTGTTGTCACTTAATATCATCTTCTGGGTATGCGAACAGCTGCCGCAGGATGTATCGCTTCGTGTGTGTTGTATGGCTGAAGAAATTTTGTTTTGCCACATCTGCCCGCGGTAGGCGTCGTCATGGTAGACGCTCAGCTGAGAACTCCTGGGCATGGAGTTGCAGTAGAGTGGTGCCGCTCGAAGGGCAGAATAGCAGAGAAGTTGCAATTTCGATTTGATGGATTGAGTAGACAGTAGAGTTGCTGGCTGGCCCTACGTTTGATTCGGCTCCTCTCTTTTTCCCCTTTTGTGTCTGCCTTTTTTATGGATAAAAAATTACCATTTCTCTCTATCCACAACAAGGGCATTTTTTGAAAAAAGAAATACAACAGTACTGCTCCCTCCGTTCCAAATTGTAGGTTTGTTTTGGCAAATCTAGACGTATAGATTTTGCTATGCATCTAAATATACATTATATTTACATACATAGTAAATTTTATATATCTTAATTTGCAAAAATGAACTATAATTTGGAGCGGAGGGACTATCAAGTATTCATGCAAAAGTACAATCAAAGCATCTCTCTCTGTACAAATAATGTACAAATAATGCTATCGAGTCAGCTACGGCCGTGCACAGCTTCTGGAATGCTTTTTTTTTGAAATAATAAGGTTCTGGAATGCTACACGAGTGGAGTTTATGCCAGGCAGGCAGACACCAGTAGTGTTTACCAGTCTCCAAGAGGAAATAGATGCATTGCTTGCGCTTGATCTTTGCCAACATCAAGCGAACTCTAGTGCTGACGAGCCTGAATTGAACTATGGCATTGGCAAAGGATGAACATTTAGAGCCCTTTGGCAGGGTAAAAAACAGCTCCAAAACCGGCTCCGGGTGAAGCTCTACCAAAGGGGTGGTTTTGGAGCAGCTCCATGCAAGAAGCCGTCAGTGAAGTCCAAAATGGCTTCCACTGTAGTGGTGGCCACAAAACATGGCTCCAACTGGCTCCTCCTTTTTAATCCATTCATAAAAAGCAGTGTGAAACTGTTTTATCAAATATTTTTCAAACGATTTCAACTCCACCAAAGAAGTCGCTCCATACCGGAGCCGAACAGGCTATAATTACTTTACAGCTCAACAACAGGTTAGTACTATCTGGTGCCCAAAAAAAAAAAAGTTAGTACTATCTGGTGGGTGCGATCGTGTCTGTGGGTGCTGCTGTCTTTTGCAGTTTCCAACGAGACAAGGAGGCAGCGCAGCAGCCGTAACGCGGCTGAAATTCCTGATGAGTTTCCAAACCAACTCACGCTCACCAAGGTCAGGTCACGCTGCTGTCTGTACCTCGCACTGTACGTCGTCGTCAGGTTACTAGTTTCCTGAAACTTAACGAAACGCGATCGGAAGTTTCCTGGCAGCTTCTAACATCCACCAAATCCTTCGCAGGTAGCCACGCATTTTCATGAGTAGTATGATATGATATACTACCGTACACGACACCAAAGCTTAACCTGTCCATAGTGCTATACTGATGACAGTGAAACTATATTTCCCGGTTCAAGAAGTATATCCTGTGCTGCCGACTTGACGTCCCTGTCACTCAACTGCAAGTTCTAAGCTCTGCACCCGTGTCAAGACTGACTGTTGGATCGCGTAGTGGTCAACAGAAAAAGTTCAGTTCCGATATCTATCGGCTTGCAGTAGTTGACCATTGTTACCTTGATGTACTATTTAACTAGCACAAGTTGCTGCAAAGTGAAATCAATCTTTTTTTTTTCTTGGTGCCTGTTTTTTCGGTTGTATGCCTGTTAAAAGTTTTGCTGGTTGCCTTTTTCTTTAAAGAAAAAGAAAGAAAAATCAGTTTCCATGTAGATATATCAGTTTGTTGCCTTGTTTCATGTTTCCATTTGGCCAATTGCGTAATTGCGCTTGGTGTCAGGTTGTTTTTCGACGGAGACGTCGAGACTTTCAGTTAAAACCCTCATGAGTTCTCTTTCGTCTCATGCAAACGCATCCATCGCATCCGCCGTACCTTCCTTGCTAAACGAGCGACTGAGCGAGAGAAACCTTCAAAGCGGAGGCGAAAGAATCGCATCGCCATCGCGCACGCCGCAGAGGTAGGTCCCGTGCGAACCGGCCGTTTTTTTCCCGCGCCGGGCGCGAAGCTTCGTTGAAGCTCACTCGCTCGATCGTCTTCCTTCTGCTGCCTATAAACGCGAGCATCGTCTTCTCCACCCTTCACCTTCCTGCCTCCTTCCCCTTCTACCTCGAATCCCCCTCTCGTCAATTCCATCCATCGGCTAAAGGTAACACGTACCATCGCCATGAAGCTTAGCGTGCCGTTCTTCGGCTCCTCCTCTGGCAAGAAGGTGACCAGGGGGACGAGATCAAAGGACGGCAAGAGCGGCTCCTTCGGCTCCACCACGTCCTCGTCCTCGTCCGACGAGTGCGCGTCCGCCGTCACGACGCCGCGCACCGTCCTGCCGCTGCCGCCGGCGTCCGCGTCCGCGTCCGCGTCGGGGCCCAAGAGAAGAAACCCGGCGGCGCCCCTGACGAGGGAGGACCTGGAGACCGCCCTGAGGCGGGTGGTCTCGAGCGAGGAGGAGCTGGTCGAGATGCTCGCCGAGGCGGCGGGGTCCGGGGTCCTGCTGGAGGGGATCGCGGCCGAGGCCCAGGCTGCGGCAGCGGACGAGGGCGAGCTCAGGGACACGTTCGCGGTGTTAGACGCCGACGGGGACGGCAGGATCTCGGCCGAGGAGCTCCTCGCCGTGCTCGCCTCGCTCGGGGACGACCGGTGCTCCGTCGAGGACTGCAGACGCATGATCGGCGGCGTCGACGTCGACGGCAACGGCTTCGTCTGCTTCACTGAGTTCGCGCGCATGATGGCGCAAGGGGTGTGAATTTTGTCGGTGTTGACGTGCGGTTGATCTTTACTCCTGTTGCGTATCTAGCTATGTGCAGCTGTTCTTTGATGTCGCCGATGCCAATACTTGCTTGTATCCTTGGTCGCGCGAGGTGAATCCAACAAGATTGCCAGCCTCTACATATTTTGTTCCTTTTAGTCCAGTAATCACGAATGAATTTTGTTTGTTTTGATCCACACCACGTTGAGCCACCACTGATAATCAAAGGCCCCTGTCTGGTAGGGTTTTCTTTAGATTAAGAAAAAGTTCCGGCCTCGAACACTCAGGGATGAATTTCTGCAGCCAATTAGGTCTTACAGCTGGTAGTGTTTTGGATTCTAGAATTCTTGTTTATGGTTCTGTTTCTATCTAGAAATGTTTCTCTGGCAATCAAATCAAATCGTCCAATATTCATATACCCTTTTGCCATATATAATAAACAGAACCTGCATATTGATCAAGGGTCTAATTGTTTAAATGTCTAATTGACTATCATGTGCAGAAAAATAGAAGTTCTATTTTAGTATCTTGAACTCGAAATTGGAATTTTGGGACATTTGTACTATGATACGTTTGGTTCATCATTACTCCAACTTTGTTGCATTGAACTGGGCAGTTAAGGCTATGCACAATCTATGATATATCATTGTCAACACCTTTTATGTCTTGCACCAGTCGGTACTTTGTACGATATTGTGGTGTTAATTATGTGCAGTATATGACAAGTTGACAACACAAGTATGGGCTTCGCTATTTTTATTTTGTAAAAAAAATACCTATGTCTAAAAATTGAGGAACTCCGATCAAAAAGTTGTGAAACTCTGACAACCAAGTTTGCTTATTACCTGCATGTGTAGAGAAAACCAACCTTGGTGCTATTTTTCTTTAGGCGCAAACTTGACACTATATAGGAGAAATCCAATCCGGCATAATGGGTAGCCCATTACTGGTGAAGTAATCCATTATTGGAAAAGTCTAAAACAATGGCATCTAAACATGCAAAACCTGACGAGAAATTTTCTACCTACACCATCCTATATGATCATTCTCAATAGTATTTCACATCGCGAGTATTACATTTTCATTCCAGTGTGTAATTACCAGGCAGACTTTAGCGCTCTTGATTATCATACATATAAGGCCAAAATCTCAGACTTGAACTGCACGCCGATGACGTAGAATGGGCTAATGACTGGTACCAGTAGTTGGGAAACTGCCAAGTAAAAGATGCCGAGCTAACGTTTCCACTTGATAAATTGATGAAACAGCTCCAGAGCTTTTGCCTGAAATCTGGCTGTCGGAAATTCCCAACCACCTAACTTCAAAATAACTGACATATTTTTTGTATTTTTTCTGATGAGAAAAATACATGAAAAAGGAAGGAGTTAGAAAAAATCTTTCATTTATGGTTATCTGTTCCTCCTCTCCCACCGCTGATCTCTATTTCAGAAACAAATAGCATCACAGTTGGCTGCCTCTTGGGTTCAGCTGGTAGTGAGCAGCAGGGGAAGGCGGATAGGAATATAGGATGCAGCAGGAGCAACCATGAGCACCATGCCGTGAATGGTGAGTTGAGTTGGTGCTTGAAATGTTGATATGCCCTTCCAGATATGAGTTAGCACTTTCTTGATTACTCTTCCCAAGAGGTTATTGGTTCAGGATAAAACTCTCTTTTTTTCTGGGCATGCATGAGGCAACAACATTCTGTATCCCGAGGAGGACAGGGAGAACAAGGGGCTTGGCTTCTCTATGCCTGAAGGAACTGTGACCATCAGGCTTATACTCTCCATGTTAACATTTCATTAACCAGTATTTGCTGAAAGATTGAAATTGTCCTTTACATTCTGCAAAAGAATTTCTCTGTTGGCTCAGAGCATCAAAATTTTGTGGTCAGTCACTCTGCTCTCTTTCTTATTCTGAACTTGTGATGACCATGCACGTACTTGTCTGAAACTCTGCATTCTGCTGGAGGTGGCCGATTACCGGAAGTCCGGAACATTGTGAACGGTGGACCACGCCGCCAGCGAATTCACGCAGGTTCTCTTCGAGGACGTCGCCTCCTCCCGCACGCTGCCCCACACCAAGTCCGTCTGCCGCGCCGCCTGCGACCGCGACGAGGCTTCCCGGCAGCATCATGTCTGTCTTCTTCACTTGGTTCAGAATTCAGGCGCCTGACAACCACCACGCTTGAATTGCTGCCACAGGCGACAACGAGGGGTGAGGAAGTGTTGCTGCAACATAACGGAAAAAAATATTTATCTGCTCCATCGATCCATGGCATCTTGTAGCAAGGGATTCTTGGTTCTTGCGTTACTGTTCAAGAACTGGAAGTGTTTTAATTGAATTCAGAATTCACGCTCAGTGTTCTCGGATCCATGGCATGGGTATGTGAGTGGGAAATTCGCCCAGTTGCAGAGCTTTGCGCGCGCGTCATGTCCGCAACGCCTGCGCTGGCCCCCCTCCGCCTCCAGAAATAGGCAGTTGCGCGGCCGTAGCCATGGCTAGATGCAAGCGAGCACAGCAATGGCGCTTCCAGGACCAGGAGGAAGGGGATGGACGCACAGGAGGCGTTCTTGTCAGACCAAACACCGACCGCCCCTTAGGGCTCCGAACACGCTCGGTCCACGCGATCTGGGGCGGATGCGAGCCGGGCACGAGGAAGAAGACGTACGCAGGGGACGGCCGACGCCAGGCGGCGGCGCTCCGGCGATCCGCAGCAGAGGATTCGATGCTGATCCGGAATTTTGAAAAATACCCCTTATTATTTTCAAATAACCCCCTAATTTGGATCGAGACTATGGATCGCGATCCGAATATTTTCAGTTTGCCCCCTAATATTTTTCATATAACCCCCAATATTGGATCGCGACTATTAATCACGATCCAATTATTTTTAAAAAGGACCCAATAATTTTCAAATAAGCCCCTGGTTCGGCTCCGGTCCTGCCGTCCTGCGCCGCCCGCCGCGCCATCCAAGCCGCAAAACTTTGGTAACGGAAAGAAGCGATAATGCCTTGTTGCCGCCGCCGATGATCCCCGCCGTGCGATCCGCATCTCCTCCCGCGCCTCCTCTCCTCCTCCGCCGGCGCCTCGCTCGCGCGGCCGCAGGCGGCGGCGCTGCTGGAGCTCCCGGAGGTGGAGAAGGTGCTGTGCGAAGTCCGGGCAGGCGACGTGCGCGTGTTCCCCGTCGGCGAGGGCGGCTGCCCTGAATTCCCCCTTCCCTTGCCTCCCCTTGTAGAAAAACGAAGGAAAGGAAGGTTCTTTAGATCCACATGTCGTGTATTCCTCATGACTGCACGCCGATGATCTGCAATCAGCTAGTGACTGGTACGAGTAGATGGGAAACTGCAAGTCTCTCTGCAGCACCATATATGCAGTTGCCGCAACTTTGAGACAGAGTTTCAGTGTCCACACTCGCAACTTCACTGAATGCATTCAAAATTAAAAGCGCCATTGGTGTACCCTTTTTCACTATCTTTCCTCGATTCAGAGGTGATGTCTTGCATTCACCATCAGACAATGTACACGTGCAGGTCCAGCAATCAACGTTGGACCATTATCTTTTGGATGATGTATCAGTGTATCGCTATGTTCCTGTTCCTGGATGCTCAAGTTCTTTCTACAACGAAATCTTCAAACCAACAAGTTTACAAGCTCAATTTTCTCTCCAGCCCAATCACCACACCAAGCAACAATCAATTCAATCACACAGTAATCTATCAGAGTTGAGAACGCACGCAGATATCGCGCGAGGGATGCTGTACGAACGTGCGATCATCAATCATGGCCTACGAGCCGCCGAGCCGGCCGCCGCTGTGCCGGCCGGCGGCGGGCCTCCAGGCGGAGACGGAGTAGAGCGGCCTCCGGTGCCAGCAGAAGAAGAAGGCCTCGCCGCGGGCGTCGTGGACCACCTCGTACGACCCGCCCCACCCGAGGCTCTGCAGCAGCTTCCGCGCCTCCATCATGCCGCCGTAGCTCATCCCCACCCGCTCCATCCCGGCGCCCTCCATCCGCCGCGCCCACTGCGCCAGCCGCTCGTGCCGCTCCTTCCGCTCCGCGCCCTCCCGCGCCACCACCCCCCGGACCTCCTCCCTCAGCACCAGCCGCTCCACCCGCGCCCGCTCCGCCGCGCACCGGTGCGCCGCCGACGCGCGCTCGAGGCAGTCGAACAGCGACGCGTAGTAGTTGAGCGCCTCCTCGAACCGCTCCAGGAAAGCCGCCGCGTTGTGGTTCGCCTCGGGCTCCGCCACCACCATGATCTTCGGGGACAGCGCCCGCACCGCCTGCAGGAAGCTCCCCAGCTTCGCCGCCGCCGGCCGCTGCTGCGCCGCCGCCGCCGCCTGCAGCACCGGGGACTGCGGCGACAGCGACGACACCACGGACGACGTGTCGGGGCTCAGCTGCAGCCGCGTGTTCAGCTCCCGCTCCAGCAGCTCGCCGAAGCTGCTCGGGCTGGACCGCGCGATGATCTGGACCGGGGTCAGGCAGCTGCTGCCCGGTACGTGCCTCCTGCCCGCGTCGTCGGCCGCCAGGAGCCGGTGCAGCTGGGCCACCACGCTGATGGCGAGCGCCTCGCCGGACCTGACGCGGAGGAGCTGCCGGAGCGCGTCCGGGTCCAGCTCGTCGAGCCTCGCCTCCACGGCGCTGAACTGGAACGGGATGTCGAGCGCCTCGGCGTCCTTGGCGAGCACGCCGGCCATGTTGGCGAGGAACTCCTTGCCGTCGTGCACGGCGGTGATCCGCAGGTGCGGCGGGCCCCCGCGGCGGGAGCGGAGGGCGTGGAAGAGCGCGATCCACTGCACCGGGTTGGAGGCAGGGCCGGAGAGGTCGACGACGTGCACGAACTTCTCCCCCTCCATGGCCTCCAGGATGGCGTGGTTGGTGGTCAGGTACGCCAGCTTCATGAACGGGAGCATGTCGAACAGGTGGCGGCGCGCCGCCGGGATCAGGTGCGCCTCCGCGGAGTTGGCCGTGGACAGCAGCGCGCGCGAGAGGCCCGGCACGAGGTTGAGCAGCTTCCGCGCCAGCGCGTCCGCGAAGACGGCGGCGAGGCGCTGCAGCGTGTGGGGCGCGTCCAGGGAGGCCAGCTGCGTGATCTGCTCCAGGCAGTGGTTGGCGCGGTCGAAGGCGCCGGCGGCCACCTCGGCGGCGCACTGGTACAGCAGGCCGATGAGCCGCACGCCCTGCTGGTCATGGCTCAGCTCCTGCACCCAGGAGCCGTACCCGTGCGGCGACGGCGAGTACAGGGACGACGCCGGCGACGATGTCGCCGACGACACCGTGTCCTCCGGGAATATGTCCATGTTCAGCCTTCAGAGCAAAATCCTCACTGAACTCCCAGTTTTGGAGGCAGCTTTGGCCAATGGATTTCAGTACGTACTGGATATAGCGGTAATGGAGGCGATCGAGGACGACTCCATTGTTGGATCTTGTTGTGTTCTTGGCGTGGCGACAAATGTTGCGAGCCTGCAAGGTCTCGAGTTCATACGTTCCTAGGTGCCTGGTGTTAACATTGTCATGGGATGCCGAAAGGGACAAGGCAGAACTGGATGCATATGCGGCAAGGGCTAAGTGATGTCGTCTGCATCTCGGTGGAATAACTAGGCAGATTGGAATTATTCTCTTGGAACATATCAGCAACATTTTGGATCAGGAGCTACTACCAGACAATTTTGTGATCAATTCCTCTGGTCCAGGTTATTCAGAAAACAAGATTGCATAGAGATACAAAAGGTTGACAGAAAACTCAAGCTATATATTTGTTTTCCATGACCAACCAGTGAGGTTCAAATGGTTCTAACAAGGCTCCAAAATTTGCATTCATGTGCAAACTGCATCTTCCCAGAGGACAAGAAGTACACACTTTAGTTTTGTCAGGTTTACAAATGGTAGGTGATTGCAAGGTGGGCTCTTCTTGGAGTACTCAAAGGAATTTGACCGCATGCCCCTCTTTTTTTTCCGGGTAAAGAGTGAGCTTTATTAACTAGATTTGGTCCTGGATACAATGGGTGGCGATGAGGTCAGTCACACACGTAGGAGAAACTTGAGCCACGTAAGGATGACATCTTAAAATCCAATTTATAGGAACTTATCAGCATATAATATCAGTAATTTAGCAACCTTCAGTACAAATCTTGCTCTTTATTTTATGTTCAGCTAGAGAGCCAAAAGGTTAGTACAGCAGAACTTTGCCAAAACAACACATTTCACATGAAAACATCCCTGCTATAAGGAGATTTTAAACTGGGAACCGATTGGTAGGAATCAAAATAATGTATGATGAATTAATTGCCTCTATGGGTTCCCGTTGAACTTTGACATGGTTTTTCAGTGAAAACATTACAATCCTTTTCTATACATGCAGAATCATGCTTCACACCAAATGCTGTCCGCTACTCTAAAAAGAGGAGGAACTGCCAGACATATCCTGCGCATCACCAGCAAGAAAAGAAAAGAAATTGCGATGAACGGAGATGCCTAATTATCTTGTCATATTATTTGGCGCTGTGGCTGCACTAACATATATGCTCTCTGCTCCCAGAAGCTGAGCCTTTACGTGGCTTCCATGCCGATATAGAGTAGAGATGCCTGGAACCCCAGCACAGCAGAAGGCAGTCACTTTCTACCTTGCTCTGACATCCATTCAATCCGAAGCTCATGAGCTTCTGATTACCCTCCCAAATGGCACGGAAGCTGAGTGGCACATGGTCAAACCCAGATCTATCCATGTGCATTGCCCATTGGCTCAGCCTTTCATGTCGCTCGTACCGATGGACTCCTCGCACACAAGTATGTTCTTTATCTCTTCACCTAGGATCATTCTTTCTACTCGTGCCCGCTCATCGGCCCTCCGCGGGTTGGCTGCAACCAGTGCATGCAGGCAGTCAAAAAGGGCAGCATAATAGTTAAATGCCTCCACAAACCGGTCACAGAACAGCAAGGCATTGTGGTTTGCATCTTGCTCCATCACCAACATGATGTTTGGTTTGAGCACACGGACAGCATTGAGGAAGCTATCCAGCAAAATCAGCGTCTGACACTGAGGAGATGGTGTTTGTGGATAGTTCAGTGTGGAAGCTGGGCTGTACACTGAGCTGGCCATCTTCTTAAGTTGAGCGATGTTTGCCATTTTCTGGAGCTGACCAATACCAGAACAGCTCACTTTCTCATCAACCATGAGTAGGCGATGCATCCGTAGAGAGCAGCTGATGGCAATTGCCTCACCGTATTTTACATATAGGGTATTGCGAAGATTACTGAAGTCCAAGGTCTCTAGTCTGCCAATCACAGAACTAAACTGGAATGGAATTTTGAGCTTGTCAGCTTTGTTAGATAGCAGCGTCCGCATGTTGGCCAGGTAATCATTGTCATCATGAACAACTGTGAGGCGTACTTCAAGTGGCCCACCTTGTCGCCCATGGAAGTCATGAAGGAGCTTGAGCCACTGCCGTGGATGGGCGGTTGAGCAGGACAGATCGATAATGCGGACAACCTGCAGTTACTATTGGCATTAGAAGGTCACAAGCATGCGTATATCTAGATAGAACTTTGTTATCATTAACTGCTAGCCTGGGCAGCAATTATACTGTACAGTCCTGCCTTAACCTAGGCTGCAATTGGGAGTCGAATAAATTTACAACGCAGTTAAGTATTGCTCAAAGAAAACTGTAAATGTTTTGATACTGGACCAACATCATCAGAAAGCAAGTAAGCAGCGTTGTTGACATGAAATCAGAACACTAACCAATTTTCTTCCGGCCTTTTACAAAAGGAAAATTAGACACGAAAAGGAAGCAGGGGCCTACATTGTATCAAGGGTATTCAACTGAATACCCATTATTTCGGGCAAAAAAAAATTGTATATGTAGTATTTCTCAAGTATACGAAGCAAAAAATGAAAAAATGAACAGCACACAGGCACCAAATAAACTCTGAATCTCTCGTTCGGATCAAAAATACAAAAATACGTAGTAGCCCACCTTCCCTCTCCCACCGACGGCCCAAACTGCCACTCAGGCAAATTGGCAGGCCGGTCAAAGCCGGCCTGACCCAGGCCAACCCCAGATGGCCCGAACACCCCCCCCCCCCCCCCCCCCCCTCTGCCGGTTGCCCCTGTCTCTACAGGTCTGCCCGCTCCCGATTCCCCAGCCGCAACGAGGGCGCGAGGCGGCAACCGAGGCGGCGTGTGGCGAGGCACGCGAGTTGCTGCCAGCGGCCAGCACGTGGATGGCAAGGGTGCGAGCTCCAACCAGCACGCGAATGGCGAGGGCGCGCGCTGCAGTCATCCAGCAGCCCTGCCAGCAGCGCCGCAGCGGCGGTCCGGAAGCCGGTAGGCCGTAGGCGCAACTCCAGGCCCTGTCCGGCGCAAGGGGTAGCTGGCAAGCTTAACCGAGCCTTTTACAATCAAAGTTGGCTTAGGAACGTTGAATTCGTCCATATTTTGTAAAAGATGTTATTGCAATTTACGAAATTTCTATATATTAAATATTTCAAATCATGTATAATTTATATTGTCGCTACTAAATTATATGCTATTAATATGTAATTAGGCTGTTAAAAAATTTGTACACCCTTTCAAATTTTGAATACCCACCTTCCAAATTCTGGGCCCGCCCCTGAAAGGAAGTCTGGAAAACCTACATGTTTTGAGCACAAAGTAGATACGGAAGCCACTGCAATGGAAAGAGCATGAAAACTTGTATATTATACATTGTGATCTTTTCAACCTCCATTGATTCAAGGATGGCCCGGTTAATGGTGACAAAGCCAGAACTGATGTAGGGGCTGAGGTTGGCGAGGTTGCAGCGAGCAGTCTGAAGGATTGACTGCTCGAAGTAGTCGGATGGATGAATGAGGGCACCAGCAAAGCCCTGGATAGGGCAGAGAAGACGACGGGCTAGGCTGTCAGCAATGATCAGGGACAGACGCTGCAGCGGCCCATCGACTATGGAGGTGAGCCTTTTAATCTGACTAAGACCAATGTCAGTCTTCTCAAAGGATCCCTCAGTTACATGAGCAGCACACGCATACAGGACCGGGCCAAGCTGCGCCAAGTGATCCGCCGTGCCCTGATCCTGCATAAGTGGCCTGTACATCACTCTTGGTATGTTCAAGTAGTAATTTGGGTCGGGTGGTCTTAGTCTGAGCAACTTCTCTATTTGTTGCTACTGCCACATTATTTATAGCGTGTCCATAGCATGAATTACCTGGAAAGGGGATTTTGTTCTATATGGGACAACACTAGGACATTTGGAAGCATTCATGGTAAACACAATGTTTGACGTGTTGAGTGGTCCGCACTGAAAACGAATACTATTGGAATGTTCAGTTTGTTCCCTTTGGATTTGCCCCCTTGGTTTCTCCATATCCACCAGGCATCAGGTAGCGACCAACAAACTGGCTGGGGTATTGAAGATACTGATCTGAAACATGGCTGGGTGCACTACATTTTCTCTTGATAAGAGTACGTGCGCTGCTCATCGGAATTTAGCCAAGTGGCTAGCATGATTAAGACAAGCAACCGCTGACATACTGTTGTCGGGCTTGCAAATTTTCAGAATGACTAATTAGATATGAACAGGATTGTTGGTCCTGATTCATGAATAGCAAAATCATACTATGGGCAAGGACTACCGGCACAATGTGATAGATTATAGGCCATAATTGGCACAAAACTAGTTTGGTAATCCACAGCAGCTTCGCATCATTTCACCCTACAAGCTCAGGCGAAACATTAGGTGAAAAAAATCAATGAGGGGTAAAGGCTCATTTACCACAACCAGCGGTGACCTATTCCGAGGAGAGCCGGGAGGCGGCCGCGCACGCGCTGGGGTGCCGTTGCTGCCGGGGTGATGGCCACGCGAGGGGAACCGAGGCCGCTGAGGGCTCGGGTACCTAGCCCCTCCGCCTGTATTAGCATTGGCTTCCCGGCGGAGATTATAGGTCGCCGCCACGCCGCCGCCCGCCGCGCCGCCTTGTTGCGACCACACACACATGACGAAAGGTACTGCTGGGCTCAACCTATGATGCGTTTGGGCTACGGCCTAGCAGGCTACGTGGGCCGTTAACTACGCCCTAGCTGTGGCCCATAAAATTATGGATTAATCGGATCCATACCATTATAATTATCCGAGTTTACTGATTTTCTATTATGTAAACTATTATAATTTTACAAATCTTCAAAACACACCACTACTTACCTTCTGAAAAATTTTGGATGGACCAAAATATCCTCAGTCTTCTTCTTCCTCTAATCCCCTCTCTCCATCTCTCTCCATGGCGTCCGAATCTCCGATGGCCGATTGCTAGTTCTCGCGGAGGGGAGGTCCCGCTCTCGCACGGCCGTCGCGGTGGACGCCTGTGCCGGGTCCCGCGCGTCGCGCGCACGTTCCGTCCGGCTGCAGCGCCGCCGCCCGCTGCTCCCAAGCGCCCGCGCCGTGCAGCGTCCCGGCCCGCCCGCAAGCAGCCTCGCCGGCCGCGCCGCTGGCTCCTCCTGCGCGTGTTGCCTGGTCCTTCGCATCGCTGGCGCACGCGCAGCCTCGCCGCCCGCGCCCCTTGCCCCTCGCGCCTCCCACTCCTCCGCCCGCGCGTGCACCGCGGGCCTCCTGCGCTCACGAGCCGCTCCTCCTCTGCACGCCTCGCGCCCCCCTCATCCTGCGCAGGCGCCGCGCGCCGCGTGGTGAGGAGAGGAGAGGAGGGGGGGCACCGCCGGGTGGTAGTGAGGGGAGAGGCCTGCGCGCTGCCGCCGGGTCGCGAGAGGCGCGCCGCCAGGAGAGAGAGGATGCACCCGCGGGGTGAGGGATAGAGATGAAGGAGAGAGGGGATTAGAGGAAGAAGAAGAATGAGGGCATGTTGGTCCAAAATTTTTCAGAAACACATCAAAGGGATAAGTAGTGGTATATTTCGAAGAGTTGTAAAATTATAATAGCACGATTCCAATATGATGAATTGTAATAGTAGATCAGCGAACTCCAACAATTGTTATGGTATAGATCCAATTAACCCTAAAGTTATCGAAGGATGGAACCTTTTTACCTCCCTAAATTTTGGGACAAGTCCTCATTTCATTCTTAGAAAATAAAACCGCCAAGGCTCCTCGGACTCATATAGGACACATGACCTCTCTGGTTGGTTTCTCTTTGCGGTTTTTTTTTCTTTTATATTTATTTTGGCTGAATCTTTAAAAATTATAGTTAATCATAAAAAATCATAAAATGAAATATCTAATTTTGCTGGACTCCACATGAGTAGATCTATGCAGTGAACATATGATAATTCAGTAAAAAAGTTTGTTGTACTTTTAGATATATATTTTTCTGTAATTAATTCATACTACAGTTTACGTGGTCCAATTATGGTGAAATTTTTATGGTGGGCTAATCATTATATGCTTGAGCTGTAGTAAAAATTTCATCCTCATCGGATCATGTATGCTTGAGCAACTAAATTCCAAGCTATATCAGAGACTCCTCGCTTGCTCAAGAATATATGATCCAATGGGCATGAAAGTTTTACTATAGCTCAATCATATAATGATTAGCCGCCCGTCATAAAAATTTCACCATAATGACCACGAAAACTGTAGATATGAATTAATTATAGAAAAATATATATCTAAAAGTAAAACAATTTTTTTACTAAATTATGTCATATCATATGTTCACTACATAGATATATTCATGTGGAGTCCAGCAAAATTTCATTTTCTATTTTATGATCTTTTTTGAATGTTTCAGCCAAAATAAACATAAAATGGGAGAAAAACCACTGAGAGAAACCAGTTAGGGAGATCATGTGTCCGGTATCGCGAGTCCGAGGAGTTTAGGCGAACGATTTCATTATCTAGGGAGAAAATGCGGACTCGTGGAAAGGTAGAAATGACTTTTTTGTTGAAGGATCCACAGTCTAAGTGGCTGAGATTCACCTCACAAGCATAGTGTTCTTCGTCATCCCTACCTCAAAGACAGATGCGCAGAAAAGAAAAATCACATTGGTTCGTCCGGTGTAAGATGCCATCCAGCATAAATCATGCTCCTGCAAAGCTACAACCAATCAATCTTCATCTAGAATCACTCACTCACTACCTCTAAGTATGTTGCAAATTGCAATGAGCACATTAGCTCATTCAGTTAAGTGTAACACGGTATTTACTCTCCCTCGAGTGAACCGCCATCATCAGCACATCAGCTCCTCAAAGCAATGTGCAGGCGGTGCTGACGGTGACAGATACAACTCCTCGCTACCGACTCCATAAGCCGAGCCTCTGTCCGGCCGCCATGCCGAAACCGAGTAGAGAGGCCACGACCTCCAGCACGGGAGCAGGCATCCCCCGTGCTCTCTGCTCTCGCATCCTCCCGCACCACACCTCCTCAGCGTGTCGACCCCCTGCCTCAACGCCGCGTAGCTCAGCGGCACGCTCCGGAACCCGGCGACCTCCATGCGCAGAGCCCACTGGTGCAGCCGGTCGTGCCGCTCGCGCCGGCGGGCGCCCTCCCGCAGGAGCACGTCCCTGGTCTCCTCGCCCAGCACCGCGCGCTCCACCTCAGCGCGCTCGGCGGCGGGCCTCCGGTACGCCGCCGCCGCCGCGTCCAGGCTGTCGTAGGCCGCGGCGTAGTAGCTTAGCGCCTCGGCGAAGCGCTTCCGGAAGGAGGCGCCGTTGTGGCCGGCCTCCTGCTCCGCGAGCACCACGACCTTGGGCGACGCCGCGCGCGCCGCGGACAGGAAGCCCGCCAGCGCCGGCGGCATCTGGAACGGAGGGGTGGTTAGCGGCGGCGAGACGAAGCCCAGCGGCGTGGCGGGGCTGCGGTAGGGGTCGTCGTCGTCGTCCCCGCACGCGGCGCCGCGGATGCTCGGCGGGCACGAGCCGGACGCCATCTGCTGCAGCCGCGCGATGCTCGCCATCTGGTTGAAATGGTGCCCGGCGCTGAGGCTGCTACTCGCGGCGTCATCGGCGGCGGCGAGGAGGAGGTGCAGCCGCGTCGTGCAGACGATCGCGCGCGCCTCGCCGGATTTCAGCCCGAGGACGCTGTGCAGGTCGTTGAGATCCAGCGTCTCGATCTGGCCAGCGACGCAATGAACCTGGAACGGCACGTCGAGTTCGTCAGCTTCGTCGGTGAGCGACTCTGATACCTTGGCGAGGAACTCCCCGTCGTCGTGGACGATGGTGCGGCGCGCCCTCCGGGCGGCTGTGGAATTCGCGCAAGAGTTGGATCCACTGGCTTGGCTGCGCCGCAGGCCCGGCGAGGTCGATGACGTGGACGTTCTGATCATGGTAATAAAGGTGAAAACATTTTTTGTTAGTGTCACGAGTAGCACAATTCTTTACAGTAAATCTGATGGCGTCACTGCTTCAAATTGCCAGTAATTCCAATTTTGCTAGGGTTTAGCACAAAGTAATTTTGTAGTAGCTCTGTTTCGGTGGGCTACTGCTAGCAGTCTAGCACACAAGCCAGAACCTTTTCGTTCTCCATGGCCTCGAGGATGACTCGGTTGCCGACGGCGACGGCCGCCTTGGGGAACGGGCTGAGCTCAAAGAAGCTGCGGCGGGCGGCCCTGACGCAGCGGCGGTCAAGGTGGTCGGAGGGGTCGATGAGCGCGCCGGCGACGGCCGGGACCATGGGGCGGATGAGGCGGCGCGCCAGGCAGTCGGCCACGGGCGCGGCCAGGCGCGGGAGCGGGCCGCCTTCTCCATGGACCCGGCCTCCACGTCCGCCGCGCACTCGCACAGGGCCCGGCCCAGATGCGCGAGGCGCGAGGCCGGGCCGTTCTCAGTAGGAGGAGGAGGATGCATCATGGTTCGTTCTCTCTCTGAGAGGCTAGTGTAGAGTTCCAGTGTTCTGACTAGGAGCAGGCCTTACAAGTTCATGGCCTTGCCGTATTTATACTCGCCGTGCTTGCCTTACAAGTTGGGGCTCATAATACACGTCTGAGACAACTAGGAGCAGCTAGGCAGATGGTGACAAAGTAGTGACCTCGCTGAAGCAATATAATGCTTTGGATTGGAATATCCAGTTTTTGGTTCCGTCTTGGGGTTTTCGTATCCACTAGGAAGCAGGGGACAAATTCACTTTGTGGTCATCCTCCTAGGACTATGGAGGAGAAAATAAGTATTTTGGATAGCCGCCATGCTAGTTGCTAGGTGAACTTCCGGGATCCTGCTAATCCCTGAATGCGCACTTGTCTGCATTTTCAGCCCATTACCATTGCAACACGGGTCCATCAGATGCCTAATGTGCCATCTACCATCATCATCTCTGACTGTGATTGTTGCATTTTTTTTTCCATCGAAAAAAACAAGAGAAGAAGCTGTGGTGACATTTCGGAGCATTACAGATTACTAGGAGTACTGCAGTACTCCACAATCAGCTTGACGCTGACAAATCAAAACAGCAATTAGTAATCATCAGTGGCGGTAGGAGTACTATATATACACACCGGCTAGCATCATTAATGCAGTGGTATGGCACCTTGTTCGATCGTGTTGCTGGATCGCTCTACTTTCCAGGATCGATGCATGCAGCAGATGGAATAACGCCGGCCGGGCCCTGCTTGTCCGTGTCTCGGCTACTGTACAGTTGACACCAAACGCTGTTATATGTGTTATGGGTCGATCTCTGCCAGAAACCAAATGCATCCATGTTCACCAATCAATTCTGAACCAGCAAATAACCAAATACATGTGTTCAGCGGTCAAAGCATACCGGATCTTACGCTGCTGATGAATGATGTGTGCATGCATCTCTACATCTCTTGATTCTTACCATATATTCAGATGAATAAAATAGAGCTGCATCAGCGACAGATCTATTAGGCATGGCCAGTATACTTCTGCGGCGTACTGACGATGATACGAGAGTACCAAACAGTAAAAGACCGTGCTGACTAGTATGCGTTTCTTGGAATATAATTGTGGAGCGAGGTGAAAAATAACAACAGGACAATGGGATCAGCATGGGGGGGAGGAGAGGAGGTAAAAGCAAAAGGAGTCAAAAGTTACTGACTTTCTGTCCTACTATGTGATACTACTGTTCCTGCATGCATGATGCTGATCGCGCGCATGCATACACACGTGGCAATAATATTTATTTACAAGACCAAAAAATCATGCAGGTTTGAGTTATTATCTCTTTTCAGGAACGTTCCCAGTCTGGATGAATGAAGTAGGAAGATAACATACAACCATTTGATAAGTGCAACTCAGGATCTGATGTTTTTTAAATCACTTGAAGGGAAAACGCTCTTATGCGTTATGGTTTAGGTGCATGGTAGTAGTACTTTAATTGTACTCCCATGCATGATTATACTCGAAACATTTCTCCACTGGATTATTATATGCTGTATGTGGTTTTGTTTCATAATGTGCTTGTAGCTAGCTAGGGGCACGGAGAGATAATTGCTCACTCTAGTAGGAGAAATTCCATTATTTGGAATAAGATAGTTTTTATATATTCAACTATATAAGAATACTAGAGGCTGGGATAAGATAGTTTTTACATATTCAACTGTTAATTAAACTATGTATGAATATTACCAAGTATAAAAAAAATCAGATCCACCGGGGTAAGACCTCTCCGGAAGTATTGTGATTAAGGGAGAAGAAAATCTTTCACGCAGACCGAGAAAATCCCCGAACCCTCACTCCATCTATACACAACGGCACCGCAGCCCATGTGAGATTGGATCGGCTTTAGACCTGTGCTTTGATGTGGAGTGGGTGAGAGGATTTTTATTTTGCAACGCGCAGAACATTGCACCATCTCCGGTCAACAAATCCATGGAATTTTTGGCCGGCAGGGTACGGCACCAGGTGCAGCGCACGCTGGTGGGTAGCGCTCCACCAAGTGGACCTACCAGCGAGCTAGAAGCTTGTTCGCAATATTACCAAGTATGAATTTGAGTCTCAGCAGAAACAACCTAGAACGCATGAGACTAAACGACTGGCTGCTTTGAGCTCAAAATAATAAAAGTCAAAAACTCTTAACACGCAATTATTATATCTTTACCAATAAAATTTCAATTTTGAAGCCTATCTACCTTATATTAGCTCGAGACATTCACTTTTGAGCATAATATAAAAATCCCAAATTCAAATTCAAATAAATTGGAGTTTGAACACAAGTAGGCATGACCTCTTTGGTCATAAAATTAAATAATGAATATCACTAGTACAAAAATAATTTGTAGGGATGCCCTGTTTTTCTTTCTAGGGACGGCCCAAAAGATAACTCACTCCTACGAATGGAGTGGGTTTACTGTAGCAATTTACCTGCCTCTGAAAATGTATTTTTAGGGACAGGTGATGGCGTCACCTGTCCCTGGAAATGACCATCATTTTTAGGGGGCGGGTGATAGCATGACCCGCCCCTACAAATAAATAGTCCCGCGCAAAAAGAAAATTCATAATGTTTTCATATGATCTCGGATAAAGTCAAACTTTATTCAAATTATAGAGATTGACGATACCTACAATTTTGTAGTTGATAAATTTTTCATTTAAAATTATTTAATAGTCTAAAAAATTATTATAAGTTATCTAATAGCTAAGACTATATAGTATCTCATGCAACTCAAATCATAATTTGAGGTTTCCACAATCTTAATCTTTATATACACTAAAATATACTTGGCATATATTTTTTTATCTACAGTTCACAATAACCATAGTGTAGAAGTTTTACTTTTTTAATTTATTTTGTTATATGTAAAGATTTAAATAAATTCTTGAAATAAAGTAGAAAAATATTTTTAGAGGCGGGTGATGCCTGTAAAGATTTAAATGAATTTATGAAATAAAGTAGAAAAATATTTTTAGGGGTGGGTGACGGCATCACGCGCCCGAAAAACGAATTTTAGGAGCGGGTGACGGCGTCACCTGTCCCTACAAATTAATAGTTTATATAAAAGAATAACATACCTTATAGAGTCACAATTGACTGTGTAGTATGGTGGAGAAGAAGGTACGCGCGAGTCTTGAGGTATGCTGTTCGAACCTAGGGTGATGCAAGTGTGCATATTTCATAAAAAAAATTATACTTCGATAGTATAGGGGCTTGTGGTGGCTGGCTGCAATATTTTTTATTTTTTATTTTGCGGTTTTCGATCTTTTTTATTTTTTTATTTTCTAAAAATTGATTTGTAGGAGCGGGTCATGGCATGATCCGTCCAAATCAATTTGTAGGGACGGGGTCACGCTGTGACCCGCCCCTAGAAATTATTTTGAGGGGCGGATGCAGTCACCCCTAAAATAGCATTTCTAGCTGCGAGAAGTAGAGGTGGGTACCGCACCCGCTCCTAGAAATACGTTTTTACCCGTCCCTAAAAATATGTGTAATAGTGTATGTGACGTATAAAATGTGCTAATAGCGACAACTCTTAAATTTGGTCCAAATTATTGAAACCAAAATTTCTAAATCGCCTTCACTACAGAATTTAGACATACTATATTTTTCATTTAATTTATCAATACTATACGTTCTAGGCAAAATTAATATTTCTTGGTTGGATGGTTCAAATGATTTTCACTGTCCATAATCACGCACAGTAGACATTTCTACTTGCGTCTCTAACCTTTTATTTTGACCGAGGTTGGTCCCAGTTCGGCCATGGCTAAGATCTCGACCAATCATAATCCCCACTTTAATTCGAACTGACTTTACCAAAAAGATAACAATAACAACCCAACGGTGGCACCACAGTAAAACACACAGCTGCAGGGTACACCGGCACCACGCTAGCTTGTCTCATTGGGTCAATGGCTGCCGCCTGCCTGCTAGTTGCCTCCGATCCCTCAGCTCCACCACCATTGTTCGCGCGCGCAGAGTGCACACATCAATGGAACTGTAGACAAAGACTGTAGAGAGCGCGTCCCCACCCACAAAGCCACAGCGATCGTCCCTGTAGCTAGCTAGCGCAAAGGGGATAGCCGCAGCGAGAGCGCACGCCTCTCCCTCCTCCGATCCCTTTCACAGTGCGGTCACCCTTCACCCTAGCCAGCTGCCTTTTCCATCGTCTTCCTCCCTCCACAGTCGCCCGGGCGCTGTGCTCCCCTCCTTTCCTGCCGCCTGCTTTCCCCTCCAAAATCCGCGCCTTATCTCTCCGGAAAGCCGGGCCGGCCGATCCGTCGCCCCGGCCGCGGCGCGCCTTTGCGACCCCTCCCTCTCCCGGCGGCTTGCTGCACATGAGATCATGAGCTCGGAGGACTCGCTCAAGTCCCTCTCGCTCGACTACCTCAACCTGCTCATCAACGGGCAGGCCTTCAGCGACGTCGCCTTCAGCGTCGAGGGCCGCCTCGTGCACGCCCACCGCTGCGTCCTCGCCGCGCGCAGCCTCTTCTTCCGCAAGCTCTTCTGCGGCCTCGACCCCAACCACCAGCCCCCGCCGCCGCCGCCCCTGGGCTCCCCCGGCGCCCGGCCCGCGGGAGCCGCGCCCGAGCTGGTCATCCCCGTCAGCTCCATCCGGTACGAGGTGCTCGTGCTCGTGCTGCAGTTCCTCTACAGTGGCCAGGCGTCGGTGGCGGCGCCCAAGAGCGGGCCGCTCCCCGGCTGCGGCGCCAGGGGATGCTGGCACACCCGCTGCGGCGCCGCCGTCGACCTCGCCCTCGACACCCTCGCCGCCGCGCGCTCCTTCGGCGTCGAGCAGCTCGCGCTGCTGGTCCAGGTGGGGATTTCCTCTCGGGATCTGCAGCTAACACCTCGGCGCACACCATCGATTCATTAAGCATCCGCCATGGTCGCTAGCTTAGCCCTGCCATGAACCCATGATTGATTGAAGCTGGAGCATCTTTCCAGTGGCATCAATTCAAGATGGAGCCAGAGAATCGCCTGAGCTCACGCTGAGCTGAGCAGCTGCTCCGGCCTGCATGCATGCTCGACTAGATCCCTAGGTTGCCACTTTGCCTTTCCGATTCATGGCCTGCTACTGTGCCCTCTGAGCCTGCGCCAGTATCATCGGCAGAAATCCCTCCATCAGTGCTCCCTCGAGCTCTCTCTTCTCGATTGCATTATTCTATCCATTTTTTTTTGTTGCGTCGTGTGTGGCAGGCTGCAGCTGCAGGGGACTGAGTCGCCTCTAGTCTCTCACAGTCTCGCTTGCTTTTCTGCCGCTTCGCGTCTGCACTGCACCTGTCATCACTTGTCATGGATCGAGCCCAGCCTCTCTCTGACTCATCTTTACTAGGAAAGGTCTTGTCACGCCCTTGTTTATGTCTGCTGTCCCTTCCTTGCATCACATCCCATTGCACGCACGGGCGTTTCATTTCATTGCAATTTGCATCGATCGCTAGGGTTTCTCGGAGATCGATCCAACCAGCAGCTCGAGCAACAACTCGATGCATGCCGTGCATCATTTCCAAAACACCTTGCCGTACAACTGGCCATGCCGATGCAAGTACAGTCAAGCTCCATGCTGCACATATTGCTGCAATGAGAACTATGCAGTACGCTCTGATCGATTAGGCACTTCATTTCATGCTGCTAATCGCCTGCGATTTCTGTCTGATTATTGGGGAATCTGGTACTAACCGTGATTAACTTTGGAGGGGCGCATTGCAGAAGCAGCTGGAGAGCATGGTGAAGGAGGCGTCCGTGGACGACGTCATGAAGGTGCTCATGGCGTCGCGCAAGTTCGAGATGCAGGAGCTCTGGGCCACCTGCTCCCACCTGGTGGCGCGTTCCGGCCTCTCCGCCGATCTCCTCGCCAAGCACCTCCCCATCGATGTGGTCGCCAAGATTGAGGAGATCCGCGCCAAGTCCCCGGTCGCCGCCGCGAACACGCCGCGCTCGCCGTTCCTCACCCACCACTACCTGCCCATCAACGCGCCGTCCTCCGCCGCCGACCGCGACCACAAGATCCGGCGGATGCGGCGGGCCCTGGACGCGGCCGACATCGAGCTCGTCAAGCTGATGGTCATGGGCGAGGGCCTCGACCTCGACGACGCGCTCGCCGTCCACTACGCCGTCCAGCACTGTAACCGCGACGTCGTCAAGGCGCTGCTCGAGCTCGGCGCGGCCGACGTCAACTCCCGCGCCGGGCCGACCGGAAAGACCGCCCTGCACCTGGCTGCCGAGATGGTCTCCCCCGACATGGTGTCCGTCCTCCTGGACCACCACGCCGACCCGAACGCCAGGACGCTCGACGGCGTCACCCCGCTGGACGTGCTCCGCAGCCTGACCTCCGAGTTCCTCTTCAAGGGCGCCGTGCCGGGGCTGACGCACATCGAGCCCAACAAGCTCAGGCTGTGCCTCGAGCTCGTGCAGTCCGCGGTGATGGTGACCACGCGCGACGAGGGCGCGCCCGGCGCCGGCGGCGAGGCCGGAGGAAGCGACGGCGGGAATTTCCCAAGGAGCGACGCCGACGACAGCTTGGTGAGCCTGACGATGAACTCCACGCTCATGTACCAGGGCCAGGAGATGGCGGCGGCGGTCGCCGGCGATGCGAGGAAAGGGAACAGCGGCCGGGGGAGCCCGTCCAACTTGTACTTCCCCAATGACTTCCCATAATAAGTAATCCTTATCTAGCATTGTCTTTTTTTATATATCCATGGATCTTTCTCAAGCTCTGTACTGTTCGATCTTTTGTGCGCATTTTTATTTGAAACGGTGTAGCTAGTTAGCTACTGTTTAACTAGCTAGGAGATGTGAGCAAGAATTTCATGGTATTTGATGTGGATTGTTCGATCTTGAATGACTGATCGATTGGGCAGCAACTGTTGCTTTGTTCAAATTCTCCAATCTCCATTACTGTGATGAATAATCTTGTAATGTGGCTTCATTCAATCCAGCCCAGAGCTTGCTCTAGTTAGTTAGCTCCAGTAGTAGTGTACAGCAGCAAGCTTCAGGATTTAGCTGCTGGTGTTTTTACATGCCTTTATGCAGTGCAGCTTTTGGAGACTGTAGAAGCCTTTGGACGGTAGGAAAGCGGGGTGCAACCTCATGCGAGCCATTATACATTGGGGAGCGACTGCCATTTTTTCTTTTGCCATTTGATCGACAAGACGAATCTAAGAGTGGGTTTGAATAGCGCAGGAATTGCACATACATTATATTCCTCCTGTTATATGGCTACTATATTTGCCTACAAATCTTTATTCTATATATACAACTATTTTGAGATCAACTGTGCCCCATGGACTTCTCTTTCTGTTTCTCTGAAGTGTTCCATTGGACAGGCTTTAGTTTCAGCAGTTCAAATAGCATGGTTCTGCAGAACATTTATATTTAGCAATTCAATTAGAATGGTTCTGTACAGCATTAATACATATGTCCAACATGCTCAGCGACAACCCGATTAAAACATGAGCTTTGCCAGTAGCTCACTGGGAAAGAATAGTGCCACAAACAATGGACGTCAACATGCATATGGGTAGTCAAACATGAGAATTATTTTGGTTTGCACTTTGCACTTCTAGTAGTGTTTCGTGATTGCTTCTCTCATAAATTCTGTCACTGGTTTTTTGGTTACTCACCATTCTTGCCGCTTTGTGTCAGACCGGGGCAGCGGAACTGCTTGTGTCACTCAACAATAACACCAAATTACCAAGAAAAAAGAAGAACATCCTGGTTGCTAACCTTGGCGGTTTCCTAAGGGGGAGTGCCGTGGGCACGACCGGCCCTCGTGGCGCGGTCTTGTTACCTGTCCGGGTTGAGAGTCGCGGACCAGTCGTGGGCAATGTCTGCCCCGACATCGGACTCCTCTCCCCGGCCAAATCAACTACCCTTTACCTCGGGAGCTCGGGTTTCTCCTCAGGGTCACTAAAGGGACAAATCATCCAAGAACTCACGGAACAAAGGCGAAATCAAACAAGTCAGAACAGAAGGATACTTACATCGCTTCACGACTGCTTGGTATTGCTGTTGCTGCAGCAACGCTCCGCTTTTGAGTTGCTACCCACTTCGTGCGCGGTGGCCTCGCAGCAACGTCACTCGCGTCTCCTGCGGCGGGCGTGTCTTGGGCCGGCTCCTCGAAGATGGGTTCAGGCGGGTCAGACCTGAACCGCTCCAAGTCGCCCTACAGACAAAAACAAGTCAGCAAACGACTACTCAGGTCAAGAACACAGCAAAGGTACTTGGGTTAGTGCTTACCGGGTTTGGCGAGTAATCTGCTCCGAAGAGCCTCGGCACATACGGCTCCGAGGTCACCCCCGTGAACAGACGGGTGACCCGGCGCATGACCTCCTCAGCGGAAGGCACATCCGGCGCCATCCACGACGGGTCCGGAGTACCCTCGTACTCAAAACCAAGATGGACGCGCTGCTGGAGAGGCTGGATGCGACGCTCGATGAACGAGTATGCCACAGACTCTCCAGTAATGCCCTGATCCTTGAGGTGTTGGATCCGCTTCATCAACTCGGGGATGTCGCGGGATTCCTCCTCCATTGGCTTCTTCAGCCAACACTCCTGGCGCTGTGGCGGGGCATTATTCTGTCCGGGGAGGCTAGGCTTGTGGTTCACGATGTAGAACCACTGAGCGTGCCACCCGGACAGGCTACTCGGGGTTGAGAACTCGAGGTACAACGCCTTATCACGCAACTGTACCCCGGCTCCCCCGACTAGTGCGGGGTTGTCCTCATCTGGCTGGGGCTTGAGGCGGAAGAGATGACAAAAAAGATAAAAATGCGGGCGAATTCCTAGAAATTCCTCGCAAAGATGCACAAAAATAGAAATGTGCAGAATCGAGTTGGGGGGAAGATGGTAATGCTTGATTTTGTAAAATCCAAGCAAACTGCGGAAGAAATCGGAAGACGGAAGGGCAAGGCCGCGATCGGCACAAGGGGCGAACATTATGGTCTCACCCGTGTTCTCCCAAGGCGATGAATCGGTGCCGGCAACCCGCCACTGGACGACACCCTCCTCTTGCAAGACCCGCTCGGCTACGAGCCGGAGCAGATCCCTCTCCTTGATCGTGGAGGCACTCCACGACGACCCCTCGACCGTCGTCCTGGCGACCTTCGCCGACAGCGGCAATGATCTACCTTCTCCATCGGCTACCCGTTTCTTCCTGCGACCGGTGGCTTGCTTTCTTGGCGCCATGGGTCGAAATGTCACCGGGATCTTCGTGCGCATACCACGGAGAACTCACACAGGTGTGGGTGAACCCGCGAATCGAGGATTCAAGCTGTTCTAGGCTTGGATTGAGGTAGAGAAGTGCTCGGATTTGAGGCGGCGGCGGCTAGGGTTCTTGGCTAAAGTAGATCTATTTTTACTGCAGTGAAAACAGAGTAGGGTGAAAACCCTAAAGGGTACCGCGGGGTTATTTATAACCAGCAGTTCCCCATTTTTCCTTTGGAAGCCGAAGAGTTTTTCTCGGGATAACGATTCGATTAAGAGGATTTTACAGGTTCTGTGCAACGGAAAAGGGAGACTAGCCGTTTTCTCTGGGATAGGCTCCTAAGAGTTCGGACCTTTCCACTTCCAGTGCAATTTAACCCTAAAATTTCGCACAATTGAATTCAAAAACCTACACTCCATGCCACGATTCTTTAGATCCTTTTCTCCAAATCTAGGGAATTTGGATTAAAGGCTCGGGGGCTGCGGGGTACGTGTCATCGATGGCTTATTTTTTAAAAATTCTTGGAAGATACAGACTAAAGATTCAAGATTAATTTGCCCCTCAGCTTATGGAGTGCGAGTTCATCGCACCCCATATAAAAGAAGATTTGAAGACTACTCGGGGCTTGAGCACCTCACAGCCTCGATGCAGCCAAGGAAGTACTCGGAAGACACCTTCTCAAGGGGATTCAGCAGGGACCTGAACACACCTTCCAGAAGTACTCGGAAGCCTATAGTACTCGGCTGCGAAGAGCTCAGGGGCTTGTCAGACCCGGGGCAGCGGGACTGCTCACTTGGTGTACATATACATGTAGTATGAGATGACACATGGGCCATACCTTATCCTCATTGTAACTAGTCGTGTAGCACTAGGACTAGTCGGACGTAAGGAAACTACTCGAGCCATACTCGGGTAGGACTCCTCAGGCCGTCCCGACTAGGACTTTCATGTAACCCTGTCCCCCCAAACTATATAAGGGCGGGCAGGGACCCCTCCAAAGTATAACCAACAACCTCATAACCTCTAAGGCAATACAAACCACACAGGACGTAGGGTATTACGCTCTCGGTGGTCCGAACCTGTCTAAACCTTGTGTTCCTTGCACCTTTGAGTTTCTGATCTCGGCGACACCCTACCTACAACCTACCACCTCGGCGTATCTCTCGGTGGGCTTAGCGGGAAAACACTGACAGCTTGCTTATGCCAAGGCTGCTCAGTTTTACAATAAAAGTTTCCATATGATCAAAGTTATTCAATTTGTTAATTATTTCCAATCCCTCTCGCGAAGTTAATTAGATCGGAGCTATTATTAGTTTATTACCGATTAAATACTGCCCAATTCATAATTTGTAATGCCCTAAAAAATCCATAATTTGTAATAAATATAACAGTTGCACCGTAACTATTGAAGTTGCCAATAATATCAATCACCTCTCCAAATATGTTAATGGACAATTGCTACAATGCCACTGGTTTTGCATAATCCCTTTTACAAAATAGCAAGGAAATGTTTGAATATTGTACCTTAACTAGAGAGGGAAAGTATCCTCAAAAAAGAGAAGAAAGGAACAGTTGGCTGCCATGCTTACTATCTTTTACAGAATATGTATTTTGTTGTTTTTGGAGATATCATGCGCACAAGAAAAAGTATGAACCCCCCACCCCCTACTCATCTATCATGTTTTACTTTGATTTGTTGCACTACCAAAACCCGCCGCTGCATAAGCTATACCTATGATATAGGATTTTGGATAGATTCAGGTGCTAAAAAGTTTATAAAGAGGTCAGGTGATGATTGTCCGGTCTTTTAGTTAATTTCTTCCAAAAAAATATGCATGCCCCTAATCCTTCATTCACAAATATATAATTGTTTTGATATCATCATTTCTCATATGGACTTTGATCACGAGTTTTTAAAAATATATATAAAAATATAGTGTCTCATAAAACCATATTTATTTGTGAGTTTTAGGGTGACTCGAATCTTCTTAGCATGAAGATAAAAAAGTGATTCATGAAATAATTCTTAAAATCGTGATAAATTCATTTTTTTCATAATTATGGGCGAGTTAATATCACATGGTATTTCAACATTCTACTATTCGACATGTACCGAAAGAATGTAGCATAGTGGACTGAAATCATATACCACATATATAGATAATAGACATGCCCAAAAAAAGGGAAGTTGCAATGCAAGAAGCCCCATGATGTTTGAATTTGTCCAAAAACTATCTATGACTATTATTACAGACTTATAGTAGAAAAATACGTAGTGAAAGTCAGATACAAAGTTCATGATGTAGTCAGTTTTAATTTTTCTGAATATTTTTATTATATTCCAATCAACTATGGTGGTTATATTTATTTCTTGAGAACAAATGTGAGTGCCTTGTCCACGACTGTAAGTGCATCTAGTGGATATAGGGCATGAAGATTCATTTTGTTGATATTGTTTTTATCTTTCCACATACTAACTCTTTGAATGGAAATGAAATAGGAAAGGACCTTATCAATTCACACACACACACACACACACACACACACACACACACACACACACACACACACACACACACACACACACACACACACACACACATATATATATATACCGATTAATAAAACTACAGAAGCACTATACCCTCCACTTGTCAAAACATTGTTGCACTTAGAAACTAAAATAATCTAGCTCTAGTTAAAAGTCGTTCATGCCACATGATTATGTTTTATTTGCAATAGTATAAAAGCACAATATTATTCCACACTTTTTGTGGTTGAAACTTATATATCTCGTGGTCTGTAGATGATCTCGATCGGTGCCGCACATAGTTGATCTAGAGGTGACTAGTATCCTGTACAAGAGTACACTCGTACAATTATGCCACCACTCAGGACATGTACCAATGACATGCACATGGAAACTTTAATTTTTACATGTATACTGCGCCATTTGCTCCATATGCTAACTAATATTGCCCTATTTTAACAATCTCCGATCCTTTCCTCCATATCTCGATGACTCGATCTGCATGCAGTTTGTTACTGCAGTAGATTCCGATGACCGTGCTAGCATATGACCAGCAGCACGCACATACATATGTGCAGCTCGATCTCGATCGCTCTATGTGTGCGGCCACGGACTGACACGGCACTATGCGCGAGACTGTTGAAAACATCTCGCAGTAAAGTCACGGTCGTCCGGCCGGCAGGGCGTGGGTGTGGGTTCCTCCCCAACTGTTCGTTCCTGCAAGGCTGCAATGCATCGCCCTCCCTCAATCGATCGATACCATTGGCTAAGCTGCACGTGTTATATGCGTTCCCTGCTGTACATTTCCTCTCCCTCGATTATTCATGATGACCCGTCGACAGCTAGCTAACCTCTTCATTTCATGCACAGTTTGTAGTACATTACGCTTTTTTGGAGTCATCATTAGCAGCAAGAGGTATAGCTAAATCCGATCCGGTGAGCGAGGTGACGGCATCTTCTTCTTTTGTCTCTGCCCTTCCAAAGTTGGTACCACAGGTAGATAGATCGATGCCATGTATTATGGCCAGCAGGCCCCAGGATCAGGTGCTGAACCTAGCTATTTATCAGTTGCAGATGGTGGCAAAGCTAATTTTCAGAGGCAGTGATAATAATAGCTGCTTGTTGTTGTGTGTTGAGTTCCGAGCGAGCGTGGGCATCTCTTCCCCTTTCGTTCCATTCGTTCGCCGGTTGTGGCAGATCGATCAATAGCATGCAGCACGTACACACACATGCTGTCTCCATATGCTTGCCGCTGCCGATGACTGAGAGAATCTTTACAGTGATCCAACGTCCCATCACTTGAATGGCGTTGCTCAGCTCCTTCCGGCCTGTCTGATCGTTATTATTATTATGGATGGATGATATTTTACTTCCTTGCAGCTGAGCTCCCTGCTGCTTGCCTGCAGTGTCTCCAGGTCAGGTCAGGTGTGCATGCAGTCATCAGCTGCGTGCCAACGGCGAGTGAAGTGAAGTGAAGGAGATGGAGACGGAGGCACAGACTCGACTGCCTACACAACAGTGCTACCATCCCATCCCATACCAAAACTCAGTTGCTCCTCCCATCATCTCCTATTCTCCTTTCTTTATTATTGCGTGCGTGCGTGTGGACTTTGCGGAACAGGAGCGCATGGCACGGATGCCTCTTTTGTTCAGGCATGGCAAAGGATCGGAAGAAGGGGAAGGAAAGTGGTAACACGCTTGCGTGCGTGCTCCATGCTGGAGCAGTTATCCTGCTATTTTGGCTGTATATTTTGAAGCCTGCTGCTGATGCTTTGACCTATATATCTTCCATGCATGGCCATGAGTCCATGACCCATGAACGAAGCTAGCGTTAGACAGACACGCATGCACGCACGCGTGTCAAGTATATATTTTGATGGGCATGGGAGTGTATACATGCATATCATCCAGTCATCCTTCTGCTGCAACTGCAAGTGCTTTCACTTCAATTTGGCCGCAGGCGTACTAGTATCCTGTTCTTCTCATGTATACATGCACGTCTGCCTTGTACGGTGCACATACAGTACAGTTCATGAGGAGTCCTTTTTTTTTTTTCCTGCTAGGCGTACCTCAGGATGTTGCATTGCATGCATGTTGCAATCAGTTGTACATGGGTTTTGGAGGAAAAAAGAGTCGAATTCAAAGAAGTAAAAAACCATGTCTATCCTACCAAAAGATGTAACTGTTTCATGAGAAGTTTGGGGGGCATTATTTATCATGTACGTAATGTGACAAGTGAGAGAAAAAAATATATTTCTCCGTATATTCAAACCGCACGCTCATCATCATGGGCTGATATGGGCATGGGTGTTCTGCAGTAAAGCTGCTAAGCTCGCAGCACTGCCCGATTAACGAACCAAATAATTCGGAGCAGAGGTTGCAGCTGCAGGCAGGCAGCCTGGTACTAGTAGTGATAGCTGCTGCTACGGGCAGGAGGAGGTGTCACATCAAGACAGGCCATGACTTTTCCTTGCTAGCTCTCAGCTTCAGGTAGCTTGGCTGCTTGGTGCTTTGGTGTCCTACCTTTGTGTGTCAGCACTCACCGCTCCATCTGCCCCGCCGCTCAGTCACCTCACCTCGGCAGCGTCTCTACACGAGGGGACAGTACACAGGGCGTGTTTGGTTGCTCGGAACTAAATTTTAGTCCCGTCATATCGAATGTTTGGACACCAATTAGGAGTATTAAATATAGGCTAATTATAAAACCCATTGCATAAATGGAGGCTAATTCGCGAGACGAATCCATTAAGCCTAATTAGTCTATGATTTGACAATGTTGTGCTACAGTAAATATGTGCTAATGATGGATTAATTAGGCTTAATAGATTCGTCTCGTGAATTAGTCTCCATTTATGCAATTGGTTTTACAGTTAGTTCATATTTAGTCCCACTAATTAGCATCGAAATGTCCGACGTGACCCGGACTAAAATTTAGTCCCTGAATCCAAACACCCCCACACTACGCAATCCTTTTGATGTTTAGGCTTGCAGGATCAGCAAAAGCTCCATTCTTCAGGGAGATCTACCTAGCTAATTGTTGAACTCAAGAATGTAAGAGGGTCCATGCTCAATTCAAGCTGAATAATCTAGCTAACTTGAAACAAGGAAATAATAAAAAAAACTTTTTTCCGATGAGCCTGTGAAAGTCCAAAATAAAATACAGCGTAGGTTTTTTTTAGGAAAACCTACAGCATAGATGATCCTTTGGTGGAGGATGTGCAGAATAGCACGAAGGAAGCAGAGCATAGAGCTGGGACTGCTGGGCTCAAAAGAAAAGGAAGCGCTCGCCAAATACAGCATTCAAGTTAAGAGTACCAGAGGAAGGTAGCATGCAGTTGCAACGGCGAGGCAGCAACAGAGCATGTACGAGCTCAGCACGACCGTCGTTGGCCGGGACACACGGCGCCCTCCCGGTGATCGTGGATAGGATGCCAGCCAGGGAGCCACGCGCATTAACCCCCCGGCCGGCATCGTGTCAGCGGCTGCTCCACACCAAGCCACGCCCATGCCCCATCTGCTCCATTTATATAGCTCAGTCAGGGCTCGAGCGAGGCCGGCATGCTCGTCAGGTCAAGCAGTGCCGCACTGGTAGTGGTAGCTCACCTACAACAAATCTGCAGCAGCCTGCCTGCGTCGTTGCACAGTGCAAATTTACTCTGCTGCCTGCAGCCTCCCTCCTTCTTCTTCTTCTTCATCATCATCTACTTCTTCTCCCGCTAGTCGCGATGCGCGCGGAGGTGCTGCTGCTCGCCGCGCTCGTCGCGGCCGCGGCCCTCCTGTCGTCGCTCGACTCGCGCAGCGACGTGCGGCTGCTGGAGGTAGGGGACGGCGACCTCGAGCTGGTCCCGCTCGACGGCGCCGCTGGGCCGGAGAGCATCATCTTCGACGAGAGCGGCGAGGGGCCATTCACGGGCGTGTCGGACGGGAGAGTCCTCAGGTGGAAGCCGGAGGAGCGGCGGTGGGAGGAACACTCCTGCTCGGCGCCGGAGCTGTAAGTTCGTTTGCCCGTCTCCATCCATCGATCCATCATGGTAGCTCGATCTCTGTTGCGCTCCGCCTGCAAGGCTGCAAATATGCAAAGCTACGGTTTTGGTTGGGCCGTCAAATTAATGGTGCGGATAACACTGATCGTGCCATCTTCCCCGCTGAAAATGACTGGAAAACTCATCATGGTTTAATAACTCCATAATCTCCATCGACACCATGCCAACTCTCTCTCTCTCTCTCTCTCTCTCTCTCTCTCTCTCTCTCTCTGTTCATCTGGTATTCTGTTACGTACTGTACTGTAGTAGCTTTTGTGCTGTAGGTGCGGTTCAAAGTTAACGGTTGGGGGGTGAAACTGGCATTGATCGTGCCATCCCCTCCGTGGAAACCAATTGAAAGGTTCTCGGTATAAATGACTCGACTTGACACCATTCCAGGGACACAACCACATACCATACCTCTTTACCTTTTATTTTCTTTTCCTTTTTACCCCTGGCACTGCGATGCAATGTTGCAATTCAGTAAGGCAGGTTCAGGGTTTAGCAGACTCTGAGGGTAAGGATCCTAAGCCGAAAGTTGCCAATCAAATATGAGAAACCATATAGCCTCCGATGCTATTTGTTTTCAGTAAGTTACTCTTTTGCTGAAGCCTAGAAACAAGTAATGGTCTAATTCCAAAAAAAAAACGAAAGGGAAGAGCAGATGATTGAGCAATGGGTACGACGACTCCTATCGTTTATCCTAGCATCTGTGAGACTGTGACTAACAGATCAATGATGTGCACAGAGAGCTAATTAATTAAGAGACTAAAGTTAAGTGATAAACTTTAGCATATATTAGCACTCATACACATACTAAAGTTTTTAAGTTTCAGCTAAAGTTTAACCCATCTCATTAGCACTCCTATTTAGATGAACTGATGTTAAAATTTAGCACTTTCACACGTTAGCGTTCGGATCAGCCAGTTCCAAGTCGAGGTCCCACCAGTCGATTATTCTAGGCAAACAGGCAGAGCACTGCAGCTCTTTGACGTCTGAAATTTAACGAGTGCAGGCTGGACAGCTGCCGAAGCTCGCAGGACCCGGGGCGGGAGCACGAGTGTGGGCGTCCACTGGGCCTCAAGTTCAACAGCGAGACGGGGGAGCTGTACGTCGCGGACGCCTACCGTGGGCTCAGAGTGGTTGGGCCGGAGGATAACGTGTCCAGGCCGCTGGTCCCGCCGGAGTGGCAAGGGAGCCGCCCGTTCAGCTTCGCCAACGGCGTCGAGATCGACTACGAAACCGGAGCCATCTACTTCACCGAGTCCAGCACAAGGTTTCGGAGGAGGTGAGTACATCACCATCCAACTTCAGTTCATGTGTTCACTAATTTTTCTCATCAGTTTGATGATTTTGCGTCAAATTTTACTGAGACGTCCGCTGACTATGCATGGTTACTTCGTTTGCAGGGAGTTTTTGAACATTGTTATATCCGGTGACAATACCGGTAGATTGTTGAAATATGACCCAAAGAGCACCGAAGTGGAAGTCTTGGTTGATGGTCTAGCTTTTGCCAATGGCTTGGCTATGAGTAGGGATGGCACTTACTTGCTCCTTGCAGAAACCACAACGGGTAAAATTCTAAGGTATTGGATCAAGATACCAAAAACTTCAACACTAGAAGAAGTTGTTCAGCTATCTTGGTTTCTGGATAACATCAAGATGAGCCCTAGAGGAGGATTCTGGGTTGGTCTCCATGCGAAGAGAGGGAAGATCGCCGGGTGGTCGATTTCTTATCCCTGGCTGAGGCGATTGATATTAAAGTTGCCGATGCGGCATGTCCAACGTGCCTCCTGGCTCTTGAATCGGCTTGGGCGTCAGGTTATAGCGCTAAGGTTGAGCGAGGAAGGTAAAATAATAGAGGCAATTAGTGTTCACGGTGCTCTTCAAAAGGTTTTCAGATCGGTCAGTGAGGTTGAAGAAAGAGATGGAAGCCTATGGATAGGGTCTGTCATGTCACCATTCCTTGGTGTATACCGCTTGTAGAAAGCATTTATATGATAAAACTAAACATGCATTGAGTATGTGTAATCATTCATAAAGGAAAATATTGCTATATATAGGTGTATATAATAAGATTTCTCCATGCTCAAGTTCATTCAGAATTATTGTTTTCCTTGCCCGTGAATGTAGTCATGAGATACGAGTAGACTTGGTTGTTTGATGCGTCGGGTTAAAAAAATATAAGCTATCTTTGCAAGACACTAAAATTTCGATTGATCTTGACCCGCTTGGTGTATTATTGGTCTTTGAGGTTGGGGTTATTTTTAGGTATCACCAGGTTTCATGCCATACTACATCGAAACATAATACAAATCCACTGCATTTGTCAGTTTGTCTTTTTCAGGTTGCGTCAGATTTATGTGGCATCAAAATTAAGGCTAATATACCAAATAACAGGGACTAAAGATATATACAATCTATCCTAGCATGAGGGGTCGGTAAGTTGATTGGGTTTTCATCTAGTTTAACCAAACAGATAGAATGTTTTTTCACAGCTCATTTTCTTCATCTGCGCTTAGCTGGCTCAGATGATCCACTCGAGATGAAAAGTCAACTGAAAACATCTTCAAGAGACACAATTTCAAGAGACACAATGCGGTGATTTTTTTAAAGTAACATGCACCGCTGGTCTTTAAACTTGGCTCAGGATGTTATCCCGGTTCCTAAACTTTCAAAATGCACATTCAAGTTCTCAAACTTTCTAATCGTATCACGTGAAGTTCATATTACAGTTGTTTAAGCTAAATCGAAATCGAAAGCTATATAATTTATTTAAATAAAAAATTATATGCAAAATATATACACACAAACATAATTCATACCAATTACTTATACAAATATATTCAAATACAAAAGATCTGTATAAAAAAAATTAAAACAAGAAATCATATGAATAAATTTGTAAAAAAATAAAAAGGATAAGTTTTGGAGGAAATATTGGAAAATAAAATATTTGACATAAAATTTTGGAAAAATTAGAAAATATAAGAATCGAGCAAAAAATTTTAAAAATAAAATTCAGACCCACATGTAAGCTCTACATAAGTTGAAACACTTTCGCTTTATAACTTAAAAATGATGATTTGGACTTTACGTGATAGGATTAGCAAGTTTGAGGATCTAAATGTGCAGTTTGAAAGTTTGGGACCGGAATAACACCCCGATCCAAGTTTGAGGACCCGCAGTGAATTTTATTTTATCTTTTTTAAACTACTTGAAAATTGCCGGTAGCCGATGAGCTGTGCGTTGACACAGATGTTATCTCAAATGAACTGACGCAGATGCCACCACAAACGCAGAATGGGGTAGTTGGCTTTGAATCTTTGTGGATCTTTGTGGGGCAGGCTGAGCGCACGAGTTGTTACGCTACAGTACAAGAGACGCACGCACCACGGCAAAGCACGACACCCTCGCCAGTGCCACCACCCTCGCCTGCCGGCTCGTCGCGGCGGCGGCCTGCTCAAGTCAGCCGGCGCGCTCCGTGCCGCCTACGAAACCTCGCCGTCCAGATCAGGATACATATCCGACTCATCCGCTGCTGTCTGCGTTTGCCCCTCGTCGGACTCCTCTACCTTTCCTAATCGCATTTCCCCCGTTAATTTAAGGTTAAGCCGCCGCCGCCGCCGCCGCCCCTGAGCCTGAGCCGACGACCCCTGAGCTCACCCGTACGACCATGGCCATGGTCTCCTCCGCTAAACCCTTCTACTCCACCACCCAAGCACCCACCCCCATCGCCAACCGCTTGCCATACCCAACCCTCTCCTCCCGCACAGCCCCCCGCTTCGCCCATGGCCTCTCCGCCGCCGCCATCCGGGCGAGCCCCAGCGCCCGCCGCCTCCGCGCGCTGGCCCGCCCCGTCCGGGCGTCGCAGCAGCAGCCGCGGCGGCGGCCCGAGTACATCCCCAACCGCATCGACGACCCCAACTACGTCCGCATCTTCGACACCACGCTCCGCGACGGCGAGCAGTCCCCGGGCGCCACCATGACCAGCGCCGAGAAGCTCGTCGTGGCCCGCCAGCTCGCCCGCCTCGGCGTCGACATCATCGAGGCCGGCTTCCCGGCCTCCTCCCCCGACGACCTCGACGCCGTGCGCTCCATCGCCATCGAGGTCGGGAACACGCCCGTCGGGGAGGACGGCCACGTGCCCGTCATCTGCGGCCTCTCGCGGTGCAATAAGAAGGACATTGACGCCGCGTGGGAGGCCGTCAGGCACGCGCGCCGGCCGAGGATACACACGTTCATCGCCACCAGCGAGATCCACATGCAGCACAAGCTGAGGAAGACGCCCGAGCAGGTGGTGGCGATTGCTAGGGAGATGGTGGCTTACGCTCGCAGCCTGGGATGTCCTGATGTCGAATTCAGCCCTGAGGACGCTGGAAGGTATTACTATTAGCACTAGAAAAACACTAGTACTTCCTCCGTTCCAAATCGTATGTTGTTTTGGCAAATCCAGATACATAGATTTTGCTATGCATCTAGATATACATTATGTCTACATACATAACAAAATTTATGTATCTTGATTTGCCAAAATAAACTACAATTTGGAACGGATGGAGTAATTGTAAATTTTGTTGATCATTTACATCTTTTGTTGGAACCATAGCTGTAGTCTGGTCTGAATCTGATTTAAGTTCTCATATCAACCAGTAGTCTGGTGTGCAGTTATACACCAAAGGGGTCCAAATTTATTGGAACGGAGTTGATTTTGAGGCAAAGTGATGGATAGTTGTTAAATACCGAGCTTCTTTTAGCTTGCAAAGTAGTTGGTGGGAAAAATGATGGTGGGTACTATCTACATTTTGAAAGCAACTTTATAGCAAAACCAAAACAGGGTAATAGTTGGGGCCGACCAATTTTCTGGTGGAAAAGGAACACAACAGTAAGGCATGCTGGGATGCCCACATATATATATTTTATACTAGTTACAAACAAAGGATACTTCCCCTGGTGTGCATAAGGCTGTGGCATAATATATTTTTCTTTGCCATCCAGGTCAAATAGAGAGTTTCTGTATCATATACTAGAGGAAGTCATAAAAGCTGGAGCTACAACTCTCAATATCCCTGACACTGTCGGATACACTCTTCCGTATGAATTTGGGAACTTAATTGCAGATATAAAGGCAAACACTCCTGGAATTGAAAACGCTATCATTTCCACCCATTGCCAGAATGATCTTGGTCTTGCAACGGCCAACACATTAGCGGTACTACCTTTTCTTAGCTATTTCTATTTTTATATGATTTATTACCATTGGTATAAATCTTAATCTGGGTTGCTAATTTGACTTAACTTTAGGGTGCTCGTGCAGGAGCACGTCAGTTAGAGGTGACTATTAATGGTATTGGTGAAAGAGCCGGAAATGCTTCTTTGGAGGAGGTGAGCTCATGTGCTAGTCATATTATTTTTAGAGAAAATGTGCTAGTCATATTATGTGCTGATATACCTTAAAAAATAGTCTGATAGGTTTTGAAAAGGAATATGAATTTGTCTGCTAGGGTGTTTGTGCATACCTAATATTTTCTGTCCTCCTTTTCAGGTTGTCATGGCAATTAAATGTCGTGGGGAACTCTTAGATGGTCTATATACTGGAATCAATTCCCAACATATTACTTTGACGAGCAAAATGGTACAGTAATTGTTTCTTGTCTTGTTTATTTTCCTTTTGGTCTCTTTTACATTTTCCAGATGACTGAAATTTCTGGAACAAATGGTCAAATTATTTTAGGTACAAGAGCACAGTGGACTTCACGTACAACCGCACAAAGCTATTGTTGGTGCCAATGCCTTTGCTCATGAAAGTGGAATTCATCAGGTAAACATATTTGCAGTCTCCTTTACCACATCAACTTACTTATTGGAATCAACTTACTTATTGGAATTGTATTAGTGGTGGGTTGGTTGTTTTTGAGTCCATAGGGTTGCTCCATTACACTTAATTGGTAGTTGTTAGCAGTAAATCATTATTTTCACCATTGATGGATCAGTCTTGGCTTCCCCTTGCGTCATTGCTCTGAGCCTCTGAGATATATGTTTTTTATATCTGATGATCTCATTGATGTATGCTTTAACTATTTTCATAAATTTTGTTGGTTATAGACTGGAATGGTTCTTCATGTCAATTTTCTTCTGTTTTGTCTTTTGTAGGATGGGATGCTTAAATATAAAGGAACTTATGAAATAATATCGCCTGACGATATTGGTTTAACACGTGCAAATGAATTTGGTATTGTTCTTGGGAAACTCAGGTATCATGCAACATGCCTTCCCCTCTTTAGCTCACCTTCTCGAAATATTCTGCTGTGATTTTTCTCCAGGAGATTTCTCTCATCAACCTGTAGTTTTTACTGATTTGGTGGTCATGCTCCTACTAAGAGCCCCAAATGCTTACATTTTGAATGCTTATATATTATGGCTACTAAATAGGTGTTAACAGCCTATTGGTGGCATGTGTACAGTAAGTGTTACAAAAGTATGGTAGCAGGGTATGATGTAAAAGCATTACACTACGGCCACGACCTTGGTTCTATAATTATATCATTGTGCTATGTCATGCTATATTCTTGAACTGGACCTTGATTGCTTGACATGGAACAACTTTTTAGTTGAATATTTAGTCTTTGTTATTTTAGTAATCATGTTTATGCTTCTAGGACTGTTGGGTCTATATATTTCCATACACTTCTAGGTTAGCTGAATTTGATATTTTGTGCTCAAATGCAATTATGCAGGCATGCATAGGTAATTAGGTCAATTTGATCATCTCATCCATACTAATGTTTTCTTTTTTGGTTTTTCAGTGGAAGGCATGCTGTGAGATCTAAGCTAGTGGAGGTACAGCTTAGATATTTTCTTTGTTTTTCTAGTCACAGCTAGAGTTCTTCTATTTCAATTATCATTGTTACTGGATGGCATCCTTGTTTTTCATCTTGTAGCTTGGATATGAAATCAGTGACAAGGAATTTGAGGACTTCTTTAAACGCTACAAAGAGGTTGCGGAGAAGAAAAAAGTGAGTCTTTTCTAAAGTACTAGCTTATTGCTAATGTGATACTTCCCATCATTTTTTATTATCTTTCTAAACATTGCATGCATTGATTAATCACTTCCACCTTCTTTTGTTTTTGCCATCTCACCATTTTATCCTACATTTTTATTGAATCATTATATTTCCTTGGAGGGCTACTTGCTTTCATGCTCTATGTTTATCAAATTGTTATTATAATATCTAGCCGTCACTTTATACTCGCACTATGCATGGGAACTCACCACTTACTTCACCCTGTAGCGTGTAACTGATGAGGACATAGAAGCATTATTGTCAGATGAGATATTCCAGCCGAAAGTTATTTGGTCCCTTTCTGATGTACAGGTATAATTGAGCTGCAGTTGGCTAAACTTCGGTTAATATGAACATGGTATGCCAAGCTTGAAATGTTGTGCACACCCTTTGCAGGCAACATGTGGAACACTTGGTTTGTCTACAGCAACTGTGAAACTGATAGGACCAGATGGAGAGGAGAAAATAGCATGTTCTGTTGGAACAGGTCCAGTCGATGCAGCTTATAAGGCTGTTGACCAAATTATCCAGGTTTGTTACTGCCACATTTTGTACCTTTCTTGCACTGGTACACTAGTTATAATGTGATAGTAACAAATTGGATGCATGCATTTTTTTTTGGGTAATAATGGAACTACTTCCATCTGGTGAACCTCTGTCTTATATGGCCCCTAAAATGCACAATTTTTACTAGGATTCACATGAAATCACAAGCAGATGGATTTCAAGAGAAAGCATACACTGGTTTGGTGTTAAAAATGAAATTGCAAAATATATAGTGGTATGACTTGTAGATTATTACCATGATTTATCAGCGCATCAAGCATAAGGCATGAAGCATCAGTCGTGCTACTTGGGAAGGTACCAAGGCCCATTTCAATGCTGTGGTATCATAGAATGTGACATGTGATGAATTTTCCACTGACAACAATTTCCGACTTTGTTTGAAAAATTGGGCATGTTACTTTTTTGTGGTGCCATTTTTAACCATGTGTATTAAAAATTGAGATCTCACATATTTAATGATATAACATGTATTGAGTATAACATGGTTCATCTCCTATTAGTCTGGAGTAGAGAAACACAAATGGACTAACTGGTGCAGCCAAGGGTGGACCTAATGCATTGACTCAATTATTTGCTCATCGGCTGTTGTTCTATCAAGATCAAGAGAAATCTAACAGGACTTACAATCTGCAGATTCCAACTGTTCTCCGAGAATATGGTATGACTTCAGTCACTGAAGGCATTGACGCAATTGCAACCACTCGAGTGGTTGTCACTGGAGATGCGAGCAACAACTCCAAGCATGCCTTGACTGGTCACTCTTTCAATCGCTCCTTCAGGTTATACAACCCTTTTATATCCGTTTTCATTAGTTTTATGCGCTCTGCTGCTATTCGTTACCTCATCTCTGTGCTTGTTGACTTCAGTGGGAGCGGGGCATCAATGGACGTTGTCGTCTCCAGCGTCAGAGCTTACCTGAGTGCCCTGAACAAGATGTGCAGTTTTGCTGGCGCTGTAAAAGCCAGCAGCGAGGTACCTCAGAGCACACGTGTTCAAAGCAGAGAGTGAGATGTTCATCCGATTCTCATATCGACTGAGCGATGTAAGAGCTCTTGACCAACTGTTCAGAGCGACATTTGGTTTCGGTAATAGGCTGGTTAATTAATACTGGGGTTCCCCTTCGTCAGTGTGAAGATTGTGCGTTCTTTATGGAGGGTCGTCCGCTTAGGACAGGCATGAAGTTTTTGGCCTGTGCAGTGTACAACCTGTATGTTATACACCATACTTTCAATAAGGAAATAATTGTAGGGTCTATGTAGCCACCCAAGGAATGATTTCACAACCCCAAATCTGTCGCCTTTTCTGGTGATTGGGAATACAATGGACCGGATTTACCTTCCTCTTTTTTTTCCTTTCATCCCTTTTTGTTCATCTTCCATGCATGTCTCAGGAATGCACTGTGACGATCGTCCGAAGTAGAACCGCGACGCCCCCGGCCGAGCCGGACTCGGAACCGGACTTGCCGCGCGCACGCCTCATCTACTAATACCTGCCCTGCGAGCGCGCTTTGTTTGTCACTCGTCTCCGCACGCTTCGTTAAGATGGCCGGCGACGTTTCCACGATGGCCGCCGGAGAGCCTCACGCGGACCCTGAGCTGCCGCGGCCGGCGTCGCAGATGTAGGCCAGGAACACGGAGGAGGAGTTCGCCAACATCTTTGCACGTTTCGCTCGCCTGGCGCCGTTCAGGCATCTCACGCCGGCAGGCTCAAACGCCTTCGAGCTGAGCGTGCGGTCGGGGGCCGAGTTCCCGGGGGCCGGCGGCGTCGGGCGATGCCATGGCTGCTCTGCCGGAGACGACGGTGGGCGAGGGCGGGGCGGGGGAGGAGGAGTGCGCGGTGTGCCTCGAGGGCTACGCGGCGGGGGACACGGTCAGGACGATGCCGTGCTCGCACGGCTTCCACGGGCACTGCATCGTCCGCTGGCTCGCGGCCAGCCGCCTCTGCCCGCTCTGCCGCTTCGCGATGCCGGCCGAGGTGGAACCGGAGGCGGACGATGAGGACGACGACGAGGGGGAGAGCGACGACGACGACGTCACGTTCGAGCCGCTACCTAGCGATTTTTGTGTTGATGGATAGTAAGCTTTAACTTTAATGGTGCCCTGTAATTCAGTTGCTTATTGCAGCGCCCTGTAATCGATCTTCACCTTGATGAGCTAATACGAATGGATCAGGCTCCTCCCCTAGTAAAGCGATGAATAGTACTAGTTCGTTGGAGGTTTTTTGAATCTAAATTTGCACAATTTTTGTTCTGCAAAGCTGATTCCTTCGCGGCGCAGTGTTCTGAATGCATGCTTACACCTGACATGAGTTAGCGTATTATTTTCCTAATGACTCTACTCACTAGACACTTCATCATGCAATCCGATTCTGACTGTGCAAGATCGTGGAACATCGACTCGGAATCTGGCTTGAGAACATGGTGTCTTACAAATTATAAAACCAGCGACATCCCTGGTCCCTCCTACGTACACCACGGCAGAACGAAGCAAAAGCCACATCATCTTGGCTAGATTAATTGTCGCTGAGGAGGCAGCCCGCCAGCACATCTCATGGAAGGGGGCGCGCCGAAGCAGACACCAACAAGACGGCCGGCGAACGGCCGCTTCCGCCGGAGCCCGTGCTGGCCGAGGCAGAACCGTCGTCGACCGAGCCGTCTCAGTACGGAGGCGACGTGCCGGAGCTTTACCACGTCCAGATGCACTCGCTTCGCTTCCCGGCGCTCCTGGTGCGCCGGGACGCCGCCGCCTCGTACACCCACGTGATGGAGAGGGTCCTGCGGAACGGTGTCGGGACGGTGGTGACTACAGGAACGGCGGGTTCTTCGACGGTGTCCCCGCCTCGGACGAGGCCATCGCCGCTCTGCCGGCGGAGACGAGGGGAAAGGAGTGCGCGGTGTGCCTGGAAGCTTACGAGGCGGGCGACACGCTCAGGACCATGCCCTGCGCGCACGGCTTCCATGAGAGCTGCATCTTCGAGTGGCTCCGGGTCAGCCGCCTCTGCCCGCTCTGCCGGTTCGCGCTGCCGGCGGCGGTGGAAACAGAGTCGCCATTCATGGGGGACGACGGCGGCGGCGGCGATCGCGAAGAAGAACCGGGTGCATCTGATTCATGATACGATATCTGTCTGTAAATTAAATACGAAGCGAAAATTAATAAAAATAGTTATTGTTATTTCTCGCTTCCAGCGTGCACTGTACGTTGTGAAAAGAGCCAAGTCCAACTGTCCAAGTCTGAACGAGCAATGCAGCACGGATGTCGGAGATGGACTCCAAGTCCAAGTCTGCAACACAGATCGATCACGTAATACTGCGACGCCGCGGAATCCGAATCCAAATCCGATTTGTTGGCACGAGTCGTGCTACGAATATCCAGGGGCATCCCTGAACCCTCGTTCTCTTCGTTTTGCCCGTACCGTATCTCCCAACACCTACGTCACGCGCTCGGCTGATCCGTTCCAGCCATCAGCTCCGGCAGCTCTCGCCTTGCCTTTGGGGCACAACGCGTTGGTGGTCAAGGAGAACATGGATGGGTAGGGCAGGATTAAGCTGTGGTTAGTCACTGGGGGTTAAAAGGTAAGAGGACAATCGTTGACATATCAGCATCCAACTCTATCTGCATCCTGCAACGAGCAGCAGTAACCAGTAATAGATAGCAAGTGGTAGACAATGAGCAGCTCAATCCAAAGCACCATACGGAGCTCACAACATTCTCAGAGTAGTTTTGCTTGGTTCAACGGCATGCCGCTGCGGCGCTGCAACATGCTTCCCCCTATCTGTAATCTTATAACACTGTCAGTCATGCTTAGTCCATGGCTCCATGCTTGGTTCCTTCATCTTAAAATGCTTGTGTGGTTAACTTGCTGTACCTCAGGAACCAGGATAAATTCCCACGGATACCACAGAGCTTCCCGCATTCTTGGGCCGACTCCCTGCTTTGCCAATTGTTTGGCCATCCAATTTAGCCATCAAGCACTTGTTTGATTTGTTAGCGACTGCATCTGGCTACTCTCATGAAACGTTGCTACTCGGTTGTCTGAAGTCTGAAACTCTCTGTTCCTGAACGCATGTCACTTTCTGAATACAATCACGTTGCAGGATTACAGCTTATTTTGATGCATTGCCACCAGCGTGCACATTCCATACTTTTCTTATGAAATGGTAGCTACTTGCAAATTTTCTGTTAATACACTTGAAAGGCATCTTCTGAACAATACTGACATTTGTTGTTTATAACCCATGAGAGTCAAACTGACCATATTGCAAGTGTAATTTAGCCACTGCACTACTCCTTGTTGACTTAATATTCATTAGGAATCTTGGATGTTGCAGTAACACCAGCTGAACTACTAATCTAATTTATTCTCGGAAAAAAACTACTAATCTAATTTCTACAGTCAAGAACATAATGCCTTGTTGCAGAAAATATTTAACCATAATTCTGCTGCCCTCTTAATTCTAAAAATCTGGTTATTCTCTGGACTCCAAAAATTGGTTATCCTCACTAAAGTATGTCTTAAAGTTCTCGGGTGACATTAGAATAAGTAAATAACCATATCTGGGTAACCGTCCTTCCCCACGATCCCTGCGGCCGCCCGCAGCTGGGAAGGCTACCGCACCGACATCCTCAACTACTCCTCGAACGACGCAGTGCAGAGGCTGCGCTCCGCCGCCTCGCATGCCCGGGCGGGAAGGGCGCGGCAGCTGCCGTGTGCGGTGTGCCGTCCGCCATGGCACAGACGCTTCGTGTGGTGCGCGCTGGAGAAGCCTGCCGGGCTCGCCACACGCGTGCACGACGGACTGGAGTTCTCCCGCGCTCCTGGCGGCCCTGGACGGTGTCGGCTGCGGCGACGAGGGTGGCAACAGCACCGCCCCATGGGAGCAGAGCCCCTGCTTCTCCGAGCAGCTCAGCGGCGCGTGCAGACACTCAGTACAGCAGAGCCAAGGGAACGGAGAGCATGGTGGACGCATGCTGTAGCAGCGGCGGAGAGCTACCAAGGAGGCAAAGTGGACGACCGAGACGCGGCGGCGCTCCGGCAAGCTGCGGAATTCGACCCCGGGGCGGACGGTATTTCAAATACCGTCCACCCTTGGGTCCCTCCCGTCCGTTCGATCAGGATTGTGCGGCTGAGATAATTCAGAAATCGCCTCCTATTTTACATCCTTTTCCCCTTCCCTCGCCATCCCAGCGACGAGACGGCCCCGGGTGGCGCCGGCGAGCCCGGTGCGCCGCCGGTGCAAGGCTCGAGATGGAGCGCATCCACATAACAGACTGCTAGACGGAGCAGCCACTAGTCCTCTGCACGGCAGCGGCTGCTCACTGCCATAGCTGCGTGCCTGCGGCGGGCCGTCCTTGCTATGTCCGAACTCCGAAGGCACCGCCGTCGCCGTCTCTGTTCATGGAGGAGAGAGCGCGGGCGCACACAATTCAACTGAACAACGATGCATCTGAAACGAAAGAGAGCGGCGCCTCCGGCCCGCCAGCCTGCCGTGCCTGAGCTCGCCGCCGCAGCGCACTCCTCCACCTCGGCAAGAATCCGAGTCGGACGCTGATCCGAGTTGTTCCCCACGCCAGCCCAGACGAGACCGTCTTTCACTTGGACTCGGACGTGTTCGATCCTGTAAAACTATAAATCCTGGATCCCCGACGCCCGGCGATCAATCGCATCTCGACTGCCTCTCTCTCGTCTCCCCTGCATCTTCTTGATCGCTTGTCCACCCGTCGGAGCACGAGCAGGGGCGCGCACCGTGCACGTAGCCACGTACGCGCTGCCGGCTGACCGGCCTGCCGGCGCAGATGGAGGTGGCGCGTGCGCCGGGAGGTTTCCTGATGCCGCACCAGGTGTACCACGAGAGGCGGCCGACGAACCCTGCGCCGCCGGCGGCGGCGGCAGGAGGAGGACCCCGCCGCATCCGCATGCGCACAACCCACGAGTTTTACGACGGCACGATGGTGGCCACGCCCAGCGTGGACGTGGACGTCGACGACGACGACTCGGCCCCCGCTTCTTTCACCACGTGGACCGCCACGAGCGGCGGGTTCCGCGGCGTGCCGGCCGCGGCCAGCGCCGTGGCGGGCCTGCCGGAGACGACGGTGGCCGCGGGCGGCGATGGCGAGGAGACCTGCTGCGCGGTGTGCCTGGATGGCTACGCGGCCGGCGACGCGCTGAGGACGATGCCGTGCGCGCACGCGTTCCACGAGGGGTGCATCGTGGAGTGGCTCTCCGTCAGCTCCTTCCGCCCGCTCTGCCGCTTCAGGCTGCCGACCCAGGCGGAGGAGGACGCCGCCGGCCAACACCAACAGGCGGCGCGCATGGGATAGATGATGACGGTCGTGTCCGTGCGTGGCAAAATGCAACGTTTGCATCTGATGACGAGTATCTGTGCCGTTCACGCGTGATTGCTTGTAAAACGACTACTAGATGGCTTTAGCTGAAGCAACGTGTAGCTAGATTTGATTCCTAGCTTGTTGATACGAGCGCTTTGCGGCGGTGCCGATGCTTTCGCTTGAAAGTTGTAGCCCGTGAATGGGATGATTTTGTGATTGAGAAAGGATTTGGAAAAATCCGCCCAACAGGAGCCGGCCGCCGTGTGGGCGAGCGGCGGGTGGGGTGGGATGCGTTTTTTTTTTTATATAGAAAAATTACATTAGTCCCGGATCGAGAGCTGCCGGAAAAAATTATCAAACATATTAGTTCTGGTTGGAAATCTGGAACTAAAACCGGTTCCCAACTGGGACTAAAGCCCTGTCTAGTGGTAGCTTGCGTGCTTACTTATATGTTAGCTGTTACTCTCATCGTGGACGCTTTCTGTGTTCTTTTTTTTTCTCTCCCTGTGCGTGTGAGATACTGAAATATAGATGCTTGATTTGACTGTTGTCATTGTCGTCGACTCCTGTCTGAATCTGACACAAGGTTGACGACGGAGTGTGCAGTAGGTTGTTTGGAGCTTCATGTCGGCAACACATGAGTGGTCGTCGCTGAGACAGTAGAGTTGCGACGATTTGCAATCATGGACGCGCATGTTACGTGGTGGATCAACTAGTTAGCAGCCATGGCGCACAGTGTTTGTGCAGCAAAGTGGATCCCGGGAACATGCATGGTGCATCCACACTCCACACAGGTAGTACAGAACCCAATGATTTCAAGAGAAGCTGGCCGCCGGGCCCATCCTTTTTTCTTTTTTGCCACGGTACATTCATTTGATAATTAGCTTGGCGTCATGGCGCAACAATACTGTGGTCACTGGCTCACTGCAGATTGAGATTAGCTACTACTATCTCATCAGCATCTTCCACGCATGGACACATGATGCATGCCTTCATCTTCACGAAGCATCCTCCTCGATCGATCTCCCCTGAAAGCTAGCAGATCGCCGGCCGGTCCGACGAACATGGCGGGGAGATCGATCGGCTGCATGATTGCTCCGGCACGACGGTGCCCTCCCTTTCGCGACCGTGACAGCCTAACAGACCACACTGAAAAGGGGGGCGGCGTGCACGAGCGGCGAGCCCCCATGGCCATGGCCCATGCCGCCGCTTCTCGTTTCAAGATATGGGGATCTGAACTTGCGTCACTGTACCATCACGTACGCCGGTGATGGGGGCAGATCAGCAGATCGTGACCCAGCGCCCGTGCACGTACAATCTCCGGCTGCAGCAGCAGGTAGGCGCAGGTCGCTGTCGATGCGTGATTCGCTCGATCCTTCATCGAGGGGGAAGGGAAGTAGCCAAGCAGTTTATTTTTTTTTTCTGTTCCTGCTGGCTGCTGCCATCACTGTTTGCTGGGCAGCTTCGGCAATGCTTGGGGCCCTTCAACTTCAAGCGTGTAATGGCATGGCATGTACATCAGTGCGTGTAGTGGATTGCTGATTCTGCACAGGCAGCTCTTTTCAATGTATACAGTTTTTTTTCTGAACTTCTGATCGCACACTGTAGGCTATTGCACTGCAACAGTTTTGGAGCAGCATTTACTACTAGCAAATGCACTGAGACTTGAACAGAGCACACACTATCTCCACTGTATCTCCTGGGTACCGGGCAACTGACATATCACAGATACAGAAATGTTTATGGACTAACACAACAGGTTCATGATCCTGATGTGCTTGACAGAGATCGCTACAAATCTAAGCGACCGATCCCTCCCATTTGCGATTATTGATGATAGAGTAGCATCTTGCCCACCAAATCGTACAAACTCATCACATCATTTGTGAATTATTAGGACAGCGATATAAACGACTAGCAAGATCTTTCCTATATCTCTCTTAGGATAGCCAAATAATGCACGGCAAAATGTTATCTGTAACGAGTACGCATTGCATTGCATAGCAGTTTGGGTCATTTTACAAGCAAAACCGAGTTTGCCGGCTGCTGTTTGTACCAAGTTACAGATAAAAGAGATTAAAAAAAGGGAGGAAAATTTCACTAACTACTAGGGATATTTTTCTTATCTATGCTTACTCTTGCTTTGACCATAAGGGTAACAACCTAATGTGAGGTCAGAAAACAGAATCTGGTCGCCGCCGGAGATTGAGGGGGCATCCTTTGAGAGTTCGGGTGGTGGGGAAGAAGACAATCCTATCTTCCTCAGCTTCTTCCCAACTGCAGATTCATGAGCGCACAGTTCAATCCAAGTGGCGTCCAGTACACAAGAGGCAGATAGATTGATGTTTCATCATATGATTATCAACATCCTATGGCTCCAAAAACAGTGTAGAAACTTGGTAGATAAGGATGCCTTACCTAAAGCGCGTCACAAGACGATGGAGAAAAACAGAAACAACAACCCGGGCAAGCTCATAGCCTGGGCACAGACGAGGTCCGCCACCAAAGGGAGTAAACAAGCTGGCCCCTACCGCGTTCTGAAGTTTATTCTTACTCTGCACAATGGCAACCACAAATTGGTTTGAATATGTTTCTTAGAGAAATCATTTCGCATATATGCAACTCAGCATGCCAATATTTTACTTTTATAAGCCAGTACGTAACACATAGCAGGAAATAAGCAGAACAGAAGCAATCTAAGGTAAGTACAAGTACCTGCCATCTCCAAGGATCAAAGGTCCGAGCATTCTCATAGTGTTCAGTATTAAGGTGCACAGCTCGGAATGAAGCAAATATTTTGCAGCCCTTTGGAATAATGTAGTCTAATGAACAAAACAGAATGTTACAAATGAATGAATATCCCAGGTTAAAGTTTAGGAAATTTGAAGATAGTTTCTATTAGAATACCTTTAAAATGAATATCAGTGTTTGCACGCCTGAATACCCCACTAATTAAGTTAGCAACACGCAATGTTTCATTTATCACCTGCAAAATGTAAAAATCCAACTGAGCTCAAATGTTCATTTTAAATGATGTAGTACAATTTGTAAAAATTCAACTGCTAGACAGCATTTTGCTTTTGGCATGGTATATCAATAAGGAAATTTAAAAAAAAAGGATTCCAAAAATATTACACATTGTGTAAATGGCATCGACTTGTAATCGCTCCATTCCAGAGGTTGGTTTTTGCCTTTTACTTCTCTGATATTTTCATGCTCTTCCTGTAAATTCAGAAAATATCTGGAATCAAACTCACATGTTGTGAAGCAGAATAACTTCTGGACCACGAGGTACAATTATGTAACTTAAAATACTGAAAACAAATGTTTCACTAGGCGGCTCAAGATTCCTATCCGGTCCCATTATGATGTTGCTACGATTCTCACTTTCGGTCGTTCGTTCGGTTGGATAACGTTGGCACACTTCCAAGTACAGAAATGGGGACGAAAATAAGGCACCTTTATGCACAAACAAGAAAAAATGTTCCAGGAAGAAATCAGTTGGAGTTGTGTTCATAGCAGATTCACTCTAGAGTCTAGACAACAAAATAAGATAATAGGCAACATCACATCAGTGCTTATTGCAGGATTTCATAATATAGAATCAAACAAATTGGACAGCAACCTTACAGTGAACAAACTGCTATCCGAATTTAAAAACCTGCACTAGAATTCGACCTAACACACAAGCCGGCGGGAGCAGATTTTCTGCTGGACATGACTACAAGAGGGGACGCATGACAGATTAAGTTAATCTAACCCTCGATTATTATAACATATTATGAAATCAGTTGACGTATTGTTCCCAATGTCCAAGCTAATTTGACTGTTGACAGTAACCTACCACCACACGTGCACAAGGATTGTGCTTACCACCGAACATTCCAACAAAGAATTGATAATTTCCAAGCGAATTTCTCACGATGCATACCTTGAGCTGCGCCAGCGCAGTGGGTGTCTCGGTGAGGAACTTGACAGCAAGCGTCATGAGCACGGACGTCGTCTCGTAGCCAGCCACCAGCAGAGACAGGCAGAAATCCACCATTTCCTCCTCGGAGAAGCTCCCACCCTCTGCTTCAAGAAGCTCCTCCACCATGTCCTTCTTCTCAATCTTGTCATCCTCCTTCCCATTCGCGCCACCATTTTCCACCTTGTCGTCCATCCTCTTCCTTATCACCTCCCGCAGAGCCCCGGCCACATTCTTCCTCGCCTGAATCGAACCAAAAATCACACCTTGAGAGGAGACGCAATGTGCAACGGATAGAGTAAATCGGGGGAACGAAAGGCAAACGGGCGAGCACCTTGAGGGCCTGGCCGTAGGTGGTGAAAGGGAGGAGGTGGGCGAAGGGGAACGGGATGGAGAAGAACCCGTCGATGAGCTTGACGTACTCACGGCGGACGCTCTCGGTCCACGGCCCGGGGTCGATGCTGACGAGCTGCTTGACGGTGAGGTTGAAGGTGATCTTCTTCGCCTCGTCGAGGAGGCGGACGGTGGCGGCGGGCTCCCACTCCCGCATGGTGTCGAGGATGAGGCGGTCGATGTGGGCGAGGAGCGGCGGCGACGCGGGGCGGCCGAGGCGGGTGAGCGTGAGCGTGTGGAGGCGCCTGTGCGCGGGTCCCTTGGTGAGGAGCAGCGAGTGCGGGCCGAGCAGCGTGGTGATGGAGGACGGGTAGCTGCAGCCGACGGCGCGGCCCTCGGCGGCGAGGAGGAGGCGGTTGAAGGCCGGGTCGGCGGAGAAGACGGTGCGCTCGCCGAAGACGTGGGTGGTGAAGACGCCGCTGCCGTGGCGCGCCACGCGGTCGTCGATGAAGGGCTCCGGGTTGGGGGTCTTGTAGGCGGAGATGAGGCGCAGCGTCTCCCCGATGAGCGGCAGCCCCGTGCTGCCCGGCGGCAGCCGCGCCGACCCGTGCTTCGACGACCGCGCGGCGAAGAGCCATCCCAGCGCCGCGGCGAAGAGCAGCGTGGCCGCGGCTAAAGCGGACGCGGCCAGGAGGAGCGGCGGCGCCCCGCTCGCGTCCATGGGCGTGGGCGTGGGCGTGTGCGGCTTGGCTTCGGTTGGGTGGGGAGTGGATGGATCAGTGGAGGGAGCGCGTGCGGGTGTCGGGAAGTGAGATTGACTGACCGAGGTGCGCTGCCTGCTACGACGGCGAGGGAATCTTTGACACCAACAAAGAGTCAGTCCCCAAAGGTGGAGGATGTTTGTGCTGTGGGGGTATTTGTAGGTATAGTTGATAATTCTTTTTGTCAAAATTTTATTTTAATTGGAAATTTTGGTGTTGAATATTGAGCTGTTGGGAGTTGGATAATAAAGTTATTGTAGAATAATGTAGCTTTGGTCCAAAAGGGAATGTATGGCAGGGTATGGGGGCAGTGTGGCCATGTTGGTGAAAAGGGGCGAGGAATGTTTGAGTAAAAAGAAATAGGGCAGTAGGGGGCCACTTGGGTTTTCTTTCTTCTTCTTCGTTTTTTGGAAGGAAACCACAGACCATGTGAGGAATGTTTTTGAGTAGAAGGAAATAGAGAAACAAGACCCAGTACAATTTTGTTTTGAAACGTAAACACGCACTTTGGGCAAAATGGTGTTACTGCTGAATAATCTACTAATCTATCACTTGAAATTTTTATTTTGAGATAATCTTTCTATGAGTTTCAATTAGTAGAGTATACTCTTTCAAATATAGTTTGTTTTGGGTTTTCAAGATTCATAGGATGTGCTTTGTATCTAGATATAATGTATTTTTAAGTGCGTATTAAAATATATAAATTTAGAAAAATTAAAATAAACTACGTTCTAAAACGAAGGGAGCACGTGGTTGTGGCGGAGACATAATTTTGTAGTATTATTTGCTCGTTTGCGTTGCGTGTGGCGCGCCGTGCAAGGCTCCGGCGCCCGCTGATTACCTTGGCTTGGCTGGCTGGTCGGTGGCTGCAGAGCACACAGAACTCGCTCGGCACACGCGGCAAGGCAACCAAGCCCTCGCTTTTGTTTCGTCCGTTTCCTTTTGATTTCTTAGTGAGCGGTTAAGCCCACCAGATGACATTCGCTTGCTTCAGTCCGCAGCTGGAGCGAAAATGGGCCTAGCGATGCAGCCCAACTGTCAACTCCTCCTTTTTCTTTGCTCCTGCTGCTGCTTTTTTTTTATTATTTACTGAGCTGCCCAAGGATTGATTACTAGTTGGGCCGAAACTGAAAAAATAACAGAAGGCGAAAGAACAATGAGCCCACTATTATATAACAAAGAACAACAATAAAGAAAAAGGATCACCCATCATAAAGCTACATTAGCCCTTCAAAAAATTGAGGTCACTTGCCATAAAAAAAATTTTTTGAGGTCACGGTAGTGGTGTACTGTTAGACTGAATCTGAATGCATGGGCAGTTGCCTCCTCACGCGGCAACAGCACAGAATGATGTACGGTACTACCGATCATGAATACGGGATGGCTGAAGCAGCCAGCGATTTGCACGGCACTATCGATCATGTCAGTGATGGGGTGCATCGTGTGTCGACGATCATTTACAGGACGGTCGGTGCGTCTGCATCATATCATCATTGATACAGAACCGCCCACGATGATGATGCATGGCTTGCTCGTCAGGATCTCCCATGGAGTGGAGGAACCGCGTGCCTGCTGCCCACGCGGCCACGTAGAAGCAGCGCACGCCGTCGCCCGAGGAGAGGAGGAGGAGGAGGAGGCGACTGAGGATGAGACGAGAGCGCGGTTGCAAGGAAAGCGAAAGCCAAGGAGGGGGAATCCGGAGCGTATCGCCTCGCCCGCACTGGGAGAAGCGGCGATCAGAGGCGGATTCGATTCGGGGGGCGGCGACCCACCCTCCCTTCCCGTCACCCAAATCCACGCATCGCGTATCCACCATTTGGGTAGCAAGCAAGCAGCGCTGCGTTCTCAACTAGAACTAGTCATCGCTGCAATCTCCGAGATTCGACCGCAGGGGCAGAGTTGTTGTTAGTTGGTGACAAGACAACCGCGAGAATCGTCGTCATCAGCTGGATTGGATTGAGGTTGCCAGGTTGGCGTGTGTGTGTGTGTGTGTGTGTTACCATCACCAACAGGCAACTAGGAAGGAAGGATACTTACTGGCTACTCCCCGGATCCGATGATTCCATTTCCTGGCAATCCCTTCCCTGGCAGTTGGTAGCGAGATATCTGCAGATTGGCGCTGCTGCAGCAAGTGCACCAAAACATACTGTGAGTTGAGCAAACAGAACACTGTTATCCCTAGCTAACAATACATAGTACGTATACTCTACTCTATCGGGAGTTGGGATTGCAAGCAAGTGGTTTACAGCGGCAGCAGATCTTAATCCCTTTTTTCACTAACGACAACTTGCTGCAGCGAACTGGGAGGCCACACCTGAAGAGAAAAGAGACTCACTCACCAGATCTCTCATTTATCTTTCAGCCGGTCAGCACAGCAAGCGGACAAACCAAGAACCAACTAATAGGGCCAGATACGATAGCAGCAGTAGGAAAAGGGAGAGGGAGCAAGAGGAAATGGTGGACCCTTTGACGAAGGGCGGGCCTGCTCATGATGCTCTTTTGCCTCTGCTTGGTGCCCGGGTGCTCTCCCTCTCTTCTATTCTTCTGTGGAGATGGAGTCAATTCCTGGCAAGATTTGGAGCAAATCCGCCCCGGATCTTGCTTTTCCATGCGCTGGGATTTTCTTAGTCATCACACCCCTTTCCTCCCTTCCTTCACTTTCCATCATATCTCCTGGAATCCTTTCATGTGCCTGTATGTATATATACCAACTCAACCACACCCACACCCACACCCTTCAAAAGGCAGGCAAAGCCTCTCATGCCAAGCACGCGGACCTCCCTGCTTTTAGTCTCCTCTACAACTCTTCCTCTCTGCAGCTGCTCCTAGCATCCTCCTCCTTCCTAGTCACGAGCAAGGAGAACACAGCAGGGAGTCCAGATCAGCTCTCTTGTTTCTTCCATGGCGGTGGCCACAGAGACCCCGTTCCATGTCCTGGCCGTGGATGACAGCCTCCCGGACAGGAAGCTCATCGAGAGGCTCCTCAAGACCTCTTCCTTCCAAGTAACCACTGTCGATTCCGGGAGCAAGGCTCTGGAGTTCCTGGGGATCCATGGCGAGGACAGCAGCCCACCAGTTTCCGTTCACGAAGATCAGCTGGTAAGGATATGGCTTCGTCTTCCTGCTATGAGTCGAGAAATCAATAAACCATGTGCAGTGTTGTTCCTAGTCTGAAGAAAGGTTTCTGATGTGTTTTGGTTCTGCTACTGTTTTGTGGATAAACAGGAGGTTGCGGTGAATCTGATCATCACAGACTACTGCATGCCTGGCATGACAGGATATGATCTGCTCAAGAAGATCAAGGTAGCTACCATATTCTCTGTTAGTGTTTCTTGGTAGTATGATCCATCATCAATGATCCACTGAAGACAATAGGGCCTAAAGATGTATGTTTGTTTTGTTCAAGCAGGAATCAACATCTCTAAGAGACATCCCAGTGGTGATCATGTCGTCCGAGAACATTCCTTCAAGGATCAATAGGTGAGAATTCTTATGGATCTTCGTAATATTGTTTCAGATTATCTCCTGATTTTTGGAACAACAAATCCAAGTTAAGCGTCCAGAAATATTAGTGAGTGTCTGAGTAGAAGCAGGAAACGTCATCATTTAAGAGAAATGTTTCTGGATGACATTTAATATTGTTCTTGCTCAGAAAATTACTTCATGGTTTGAAAACTTTTGGAGAGTTAAAGTTCCTTTCTTCTATATGGAGACATAGAAATGGATATGTTTAGGACCAAATTGGACACGGGAATCTCTCAAAATCCTTAATGATTTGGCGTCACATGTACTATTGTATAATAGAGGGACCGCCCCACACATGACACAGCTCACACCGTCCTAGTATAATCTCGACATGTCTGGTGTAAAAAAAACAAAAAAGATATGTGATGATACGCATATCGATCATGAAGATCTTCCATATTGCCGTATCCATGAAACAGGTTTAGTTGATGCAGACAGCTCACTAGCACCACTCGTCTTTGTCCGGGTTTATTCTATTTCTAGTTGCACGATACACAAGCGGCGTAAAGAAACTTGAGAGGACAATGAGTGAGTGAGTCAAATAAAGAATCAAAAGATATGGTATCTACAAAATATTGTGAAAGATAAAAACACACGAAATAAAAAACATTATATTTGCATTTGTTAATTGCATATGATACTTTATTATCATAAGGTAAATCCCTGACCCGTTTCCGATTTTGATGTTCTGAATCAGATGCCTGGAGGAAGGAGCGGATGAGTTTTTCCTAAAACCAGTGCGGCTATCAGACATGAGCAAGCTGAAGCCCCACATACTGAAAAGCAGATGCAAGGAGCACTACCACCAGGAACAGCACCAGCAAAGCGACAGCAACAGCAACGAATGCAGTAACCCCACGAACAGTAGCAGCAGCAGCAGCAGCGGTAACAGCAACAGCCGCAAGAGAAAGGCAGAAGACAACGAAGAAGTTTTGCCCCAGACAAATAGATCAAGGCACAGTTAGCTGCAAACTGATTATAGGAGAATTAACCCCCTTTTCTCTCTTGCTTTTTTGTTTTACTTAGATTTTGGCCTACTGATTTGTAACACAGGTGTTAACCATCATTTGCAAAATATTATGAACTTCTTCAATAGAATCAAGTGATTCTGCAACAGTTATCAGAGAATAGCTGAGCTAACAGCCTAATTAATAGATCATTGGACACATCTTACGCCAAACTTTGCAAAAAGCATCTGAAATTGACTGAGAGAATCACTTGCAACGGGATTGTATTGAAGAACTTCACAACGGGATTAGCTTTGTTACTGTTTCTAAGATTAGACTGGAGACAAGTATAACATAGGACAATATGGTAGCCTAGTAGGGCAGTAACTTTGCTGCGAGACAATTTTTACCGACACCTTACAGAGAACTTCATCCTACATAGTAGGGTGCTTACATTGGCCTAGAAGTGCAGTATCATCTGCCGAGAAGTTATTTTTACCAACTGCTTATGAGAAACTTCATCCATGGAAACCCACAGCCCCCTCAGAAAATACACCTGTACGTCACATGGTTCCCGGTAAGCTCGCTGTCATATGTAACTTTAACAACAGTTCCCTTGCCAAGGCCGTGGTAGCGAGCAACAGCATCAGTCTCCAGCATGCGAGGCAACTGAAAGATACAAGCACCAATTTTCAGTAAAGTGGCCCGAAATTACTTTGCAACAGGTTGAGCTAGCTCTATCAAAATAAATATCCAAGGGAAACACCCAAGTTATTAATAACAAGTGGGAATTTACACTTCAGGCATGATAAGGATCCACTAACCAAAACAAATGAAATGCATTATCACCACGGCAACTATAAACAGAATTGTATTTTCTGATTTGCATATCATTATGTAAGGAGCCTGCAATATATAATAAGAACCTATATAAATAGAAAGTGAAACAAATTTGACATTGCAATTGCAATTAAACAAGCTTTCTTGTATATGATAACAGTACTCTCCGTACAAAATATGGGACGATTGTCAGTTTCAATGCCATGAAGTTACATTTTTTTAATGAAAAATGCATAAACACAACATTGTGAGCACAATATAAGTGACCGTGTTCACCAAATTATCATCAATATTTCCATGTGACCAAGCCAAGACACTCAGCTGGTAATTTCATAATTCATTAGTCTCAATCATGACATCCAGAAAGCAATAAGATATTGCAGTCACCTTATGGCCATGATCGTGCTGTAAACAATATCATGCTGCAATTATGGTGTTACAGTAACTCAGCAAGTATCATTGAAAGCAACAGCCTACAGCCAGCACCAGACCGCATAATTGCATTCCACAAGATGAAACAAAAGGAGGCTACAAAAATCTCGTAGCACCATGACTTCCAATGCCAGTACAACAAAGCAGTAAGAGATTATAAAGTAACTTCCAACAACAAATTATAGAGGAACGTACCTGTGAATCCACCACATTGTATTCCTTCAGGAGCTTGGCTTTCTCCTCTGCAGTTAACACTTCATGCTTGGGCTTCAGGACATGCTTAGTAATGTTCACCAGTAGTTCCGTGATCTACCATTGGAGGAGCACATTGGTTTGGATAGAAATATTAATATAAGATAAAACAACAAAATATGAACTTTACATGGTGAAAGTTACAATGCTGTTTTTAGACACCTGACATTAAGACCATAATGTGCAGAAGAACAAATAGTGAAAATTCAGATTCGAACCATACCGTAGCCAGTCCAACTAGTCCATTACTGGTTGCAAAGAAGGACAATAGAAGCTACTTGCTGTTACTCTTAAGGGATGGGCATTGTAGTTACAACCAAAAGAGTCCATGTTCTTGTTTACTTACAGAAACAGAACGAAATGTGAAGAGCAACCAACAATATTAGACAAAACCTAACCTGGAAAGTGTCAACTTTAAATGGGAAGATCTCCTTAATAGATTCTTTGGCTCTAGACATTATTCTGCTCTGCAATATCAGAATCAGTCTAGACAAGTTCTCTTCTTTGACTCCGCTATATATCTCCCGGATAACTGCAATTTTGACAGGTTCAGGTGGACAGAACACAACTTTCACCTGCAAAATGCATAGTTAAGATCTATTATTTACTCATCTGTAACAAGAACGATTGATGTAAAGAACCACCTTTTGCATGAAAAAGATAAGCGAGAAAAGCACTCCGTACTGTACCTATGCATGCAATCACTGAACTTCTCTAGATACATACACGAAAATTAAGCATTGTACCATTCTACTTGTAGAATGGTGCTAACCCTCAATCATGACCACAAGAACAACAATATTCCTAGACCGTACAGACAATCACACCTAACATCAACAAAACAGCAAGGAAGGATCAATCGGTGAGAAAGGGTATGAAAGAAATGATACCCCTCTTTCTCCCTAACTTCTTCAGTTTCGCAATGTATATCTCAGCAAACTGGATTCCGCTACACTAATGAGTAATTGTGGGAGGTTTCTTAATAATGAGCACAAAGCCTGGTCTAATAGTCAGGACAAGAATGTGGTTCAAATCGCGAGCTAGTAGAACAGCAATCTAAGGAACAACTGAAAGCACACCGGCGATATCATGGGGAAAATGGGAAGAAAGAATGAAAACCCCCACCTTGTTGGACGGGTCGGAGGCGAGAGTAGTGGAGAAGGCCAGGCGTTCGAGCTCGGGCTTGTGGGCCCACCAGGCGCGGAACTCCGGGAGGGTGCGGGCGAGCTCGTCCTCCGGGACGCTGTACCCGCGGTCGCGGAGCATCTCCAGCGCGGTGCGGCGCGCCAGGAAGAGGCGGTGGCTCTCGACGCTGCCCCCGCGGTCGATCATCGACGATATGCAGGCGGCTACCTCGAGGACGCCGTCGTCGTCGTCGTCGATGGCCGCGGCGGGGTCGGCGGCGCCGTTGGGCGCGAGCGCGGCGGTGGCGGCCGTGCTGTCGGCGGAGTCCATGGTGAGCACCGATTGCTGGGAGGGGAGGAACTGGTTCATTTCTCGTGTTGGGTGGACTGGGGGAGCGGCCAGAGGGACAAAAGGGCACGTGATGGCCTGATGGGATGCTAATCCACGCTTGAAATTGACTATACTGTCCAGTTTACCTGCTCAATTCCAGCCCCATATATACTAATACTAGTACCATTACCGAGCAACAAGAAGATGAAGATGGTGGCGTGGAACTGCTGGGGGTTGGGAAACCGCCGGGGCAGTTCAGAGCAGCGGATATTTTTTTCTTTCAGAAACGAGGCTTGACAAACGAAGAATGGAGAAATTTCGGTGGAGGCACGTACAAACTTGAAACATCGAACGTGGAAATAAATGAGAGATTTGGGTGCTCAGCCGAAGGTGTCGTGGCTATGCGCAGGCGATTTCAATGAGATTCTTTTTTCTCATGAAAAGGAGGGAGCGGGATGAGGAGTCAGCAACTAATGGACAATTTCAGGAAGGCACTGACTTATTGTCAGCTCCACAACTTGGGGTATGAAGGGGATGTTTTCACTTGGAGAAACCATAATCATGTGGCGGAGAATTATATAAGGGAGAGGCTGGAAAGAGCTGTGGCGAATACATTTCCCTGGTACTCGGGTGATAAATGGTGATCCCGGCACTCCGACCATTGACCAGTCATTATAGTTACAGAACAGGTTCTGCGTGAAGGGATGCGAGCACGATCAAGGGATTTCCGGTTTGAAGCTGCTTGGTTGGGGGAGGAAAAATGTGCAGAGGTGGTGGGTGATGCATGGAGGGAGGCGATGGGTGGATCGGCAAACTCCACTGCTGAAGCACTCAAGTCAGTAGCGGGTGGCTTGATGAACTGGAGTACTAATGTATTGGGAGATCTAGAAAAAAGGGTGAAAAAATCAAGAAAGATTTGGAGAAAAATAGGAGGCAGGGATTGGTAGAGAACAGGTGGCGAGGGAGGAGGTGCTGAGATATAAGCTTGAAAGGCTGGAAGAACAAGTGGACCTGTACTGGAGGCAGAGGGCCCATGTAAGATGGCTGCAAGGCGACCGAAATTCTGCCTTCTTTCATGCTTGCTGCCGGGAAAGAAGGAAGTGCAATAGAATTGGAAGATTGAAGAAGGCGGATGGGAGTTGGGTGGAGGAGGAAGTAGAGAAGAGTAGGTTTATTTCTGACTATTTCATGTCTCTTTTCAGGTTCAATGGTGGGAGAGCCTCACAGGAAATTCTTAATGCTGTTGAGGGCAAGGTGACTCACGAGATGAATGATTTCCTCATGAAGCCTTTCTCGGCTGAAGAGGTGAAGGAGGCTTTGGATTCTATTGGCGACTTAAAAGCACCTGGCCCCGATGGTATGCCATCTCTTTTCTACAAGAGATTTTGGGATCTGGTGGGCGAGCAAGTGACGAAGGAGGTGCTGGATGTGTTGAATGGTGGGCCAATGCCGAGGGGATGGAATGAAACAACAATTGTTCTTATCCCGAAAGTGCTAAAGCCTCAACTAGTAAAGGATCTCCGGCCGATAAGTCTTTGCAACGTGCTCTATAAGATGGTGTCCAAGGTCCTTGCGAACAGATTGAAGGTAATTCTCCCTAAAGTGATCAGTGTGGCACAGAGTGCATTTGTTCCAGGACGACTCATCTCTGATAATATTCTGGTGGCCTATGAGTTGACACACTGTATGAAGAATAAGAGTAGAGGGAAGAAGGGGTTTGCTGCCGTTAAATTGGATATGAGTAAGGCGTATGATCGTGTTGAATGGGCATTTTTGCGTGACATGATGCTCAAGCTGGGGTTCAGAGGTAGCTGGACTGACCTCATCATGAAATGTGTAACTTCAGTCTCCTATAGAGTCCGGGTGAATGGTGATCTTAGTAACAGTTTTAATCCTGAGAGGGGGCCGAGACAGGGCAATCCGCTGTCGCCATATCTTTTCCTGCTATGTGCAGAAGGATTCTCATCCATGCTGAATAAAGCGGAAGAGGAAGGAAAGTTGGAAGGTGTGAAAGTTTGTCAAAACGCCCGGAGTGTATCTCATCTGCTCTTTGCCGACGACTCACTTATCCTGTTTCGGGCGAAGAGGGATGATGCACAGACGATACAAAGTATACTTGATGTGTATGAGGCATGTTCGGGTCAAGCTATCAATAGAGAGAAATCAGCAATAATGTTTAGCCCTAACACAGATAGCTCTAACAGAGAGGAGGTGATGCAAACTCTGCACATCCAGAGGGAAACAATGAACGAAAGATACCTTGGGCTACCAGTGCATGTGGGGCAGAGCAGGGAAAAGGTTTTCAGTTATTTGAAAGAGAGAGTCTGGAAACGGATTCAGGGGTGGAAGGAAAAGATGCTTTCAAGAGCCAGGAAAGAGATTCTCATAAAAGCTGTGGCACAGGCAATCCCAACTTATGCAATGGGTTGCTTTGACATTATAAAAGAGCTTTGTGATGAGATGAGCACAATGATATGCCGATATTGGTGGAGTAATCAAGACTCAGACAAGAAAATGCACTGATTAGCTGGAACAAACTAACTGACCCAAAAGAAGAAGGAGGGTTGGGGTTCAGAGACATACATATGTTTAATTTAGCAATGCTTGCAAAGCAGGGGTGGAGGCTGATACACACGCCAGACTCCCTGTGTGCAAAAGTTCCGAAGGCGAGGTATTACCCGAATGGTGAAGTTCTCCAAGCAAGAGCAGGCAGGAACATGTCATACACGTGGGGGAGCATTCTGAAAGGTATTGACGTGCTGAATAGGGGTGTGATATGGTGAGTGGGCAATGGGAGCAGCATAAAAATATGATCAGACCCATGGCTTCCGAGGGAGTGGTCCAGAAAGCCAATAACACCGAAGGGGCAAAATGTCCTGAGTCGTGTACAGGAACTGATTGATCCGGCTACTGGTGGATGGGATGACGAGCTGGTCCGACAAACGTTCTGGCCACAGGACGTGGACATTGTTCTGTCGACTCCGGTGCACCATGATCTGGAGGATCTAGTGGCGTGGCACTATGACAACAGAAGCAATTTCTCGGTCAAATCAGCCTACAGAGTGCAGAGAGATCATGAGAAAAGGAGTAGTAGGAAGGGAGTTGCATCATCTTCGGGCGGTGGGCTTGCGATTAATCTGGAATGGAAGAAATTGTGGAAATTAAAGTATCCTGGCAAAATCAGGCACTTCTTATGGAGATTTGCACACAACAGCTTGGCCTTACGGCGAGTGCTGGAGCATAGGGGCATGGAGGTGGACACACGGGGTGTGGTATGTAACAGACTGAACGAGGATGGGGGGCACTTGTTTTTCAAGTGTAAACATGTCCGAGCTGTTTGGCAAGGGGTGCAGATGGAGGATCAGCGAGCGTTGCTGGCAGGAAAAAGCTCGCCAATAGAGGTTATTCACCATATCCTGCAGCTGAAAGGGGAGGAGCAGATGAATTTGATTGTTTTGCTTTGGTAATGGTGGAATGAAAGGAACAGAATCAGGGAGGGGGAGAAGAGGAGGGAGACACAGGACTTAACATACTTGATTCAGAGAAATGCAGAGGACTTCCTGAAACTGGGAGTGACTGAAGATGAGTGCACACACAAGCCAATCGAGAGATGGCAGAAACCAACTGACGATTTTGTTAAGATTAACTCCGATGGAGCCTTCTCGGCTAGTACTGGTGAAGGAGGGTGGGGATATGTGATACGAGATGGAGATGGAGAAGTAATTTGCACCGGGGCTGGTAATCTTTCGCATCAGAAATAAGAGCATGCTTGCAAGGGGCAAAAGCTGCAGCCAACCTCCGCATGAGTAAGATGATTCTTGAAATGGATTCATTTGTTCTGAAGATGGCCATGAAGGACAATTTGTATCGTCTGTCGATGGTGGGCGGTTCTATCCTTGAGCTGAAGAACTTTGTTAGCGAGAATTTTGCCGCCAGTAGCGTTGTCTATGTGCCTAGATCATGTGATGGAGCTGCTCATGCTATAGCAGCCTTGGGTCATATGTGTCCTCAGGGGATCGACCTTGAATGGAACGGTCTCCCTAGCTGTATTGAGGAGTTAGCTGTATTGAGGAGTTTGTGGCCAGCGATATCGCTGCGCCTCTCAGTTAATGGAAAGCTCTTTTCCTCGCAAAAAAAAACATTACTAAGTAATAAACTGAGAGCAAGCTTGTGATCATTATTGTATTTTTCTGTTACTTTATTTCATCTGCCAAATGTTTATTATAACTCACGTTCGATCAGATCATATTACCATGATGACAGATAGGGATAGAATTACAAATATGCCGGAACCAACAAAATCTCAAAAGTCAGAACTCTACAAGTCTGTAAACCACCATTCAACGACAGAATGACAAGTTACGTGTCTTACACTCTTCAGCACACGCGTTGCTTTGCCTGGTGAACAGGCTCCAACACAGGGAACAGCTTCTCTAACTTTGCATTTGAGAGGACCTTGTTGGGGTCCAGCTCCATGCGTGCCTTGTTATATGCATCGACAGGGAAACGCTTCCTCAACCTGGCCCAGAGCTCAGCCAGTTCGTCCTTGTCCTTTGGCACCTAGGGAGAAATGGAGATAGAATAGTCGCCACACATGAAATTTGTTGCAAATAAATAGATTGGTCATTCTCTTGAAACTAACCAGATTGATGTTATTTTCAATCATGAGTTCACAAAGTCTAAGGAACTGAAATAATGTAATGTCTACATAAATCTTAAAATCCGCAGTAGGACGTTGGTACCTCAATTTTGGCCCAGTGTTCGTATGCAGAATAATCATCCCAGAGACTTTGCACCAGGCTCCTGTAATTGAAGAACTCCTCTGTAATTTCTTTCCTTTGGCGAGCATCTGATGTTGGCAAGTACATTATAATACCAACCTGCATAGATCCCAGTAAGTTGGTCACTGAGAGTTTGCACGTAGCTGTGCGTGGCTAATGATTTATTAGAAGATGCAAGAGGTGCAGAACTTTCCAAAGCAGTTAAGAGTTGTAATGTGCAGCTGTTTCAGAATGTATGTGATTGTCTCAGAAACATGGGAAAGATAACAATTACAGTGGAACAGTTTGGTAATATCATCTGTACGGAAGAAAGTATTTCCCCATATATTTGTTAAAGTATGAAGCAAAAGAGCAAAAAGGATTTCCCCATATATTTGTTAAAGTATGAAGCAAAAGAGCAAATTCTGCTACTTCCCCATACATTTGTCGGAGTAGGAAGCAAGAGAGCAACTCCTGATATTATATTTAGAAGAGGACAGGAGACACAATCGAATTGTAAAATATCACTTTTCAAACCAAATTATCCAGCACAGAAATCAATGACAAACAAATTAGCATGAGATGCAAAAGAGCATTTAGGTAGGTGATGACAGGTGGCAACAGCAGCCCAGATTGAACATACAAAAAAAAAATCTATTGAACAAGAACAAATTAATTACCCATGAAAACACATCATCTTCTTCGGAACTTGATGCTGGGCTCATTGGACTCTTGCTGTGGGCAGTCCAACGCTGCTCAATTGGTGCAGGTGCGGGTATATCCTCCTTTTCAATCAACTGCAGCAACTTCTCTATATAATCCAGATCCTTCATACTTGGCTTTGCTACGGTTCCTGTGGGGAAGCAGTTTTCAGAAACCCACTGCTGCCCACCACAATCAAAGCCCAGTATTTCATCACTCCAGCCCATCCGATACCCTTCAGACTTCTTCCAATACTCAGCTTCTGCTTTATTGACTTTCATCACATGATCTTTATCCAGTGGATCAAGGGCAAGCAGTTTATCCCTCAATTCAGTAAATGAAAGTGTATCTATTTCTGGGTCATTACTTTCTGTTTCAGTTCTGAAAAGCACCTATAAGGTGGCGTAAGCAAAAAAACAAACAAATAACATTGCTGAATACAGCTAGAAAATTCCACAGAGAACTACATTATTTTAAAGTTACTTCATTTGAGTAGATCAAATGGCTCCAACAGTATTTGTGTATGCCAGTTGACTGCGTAAAATAATAATTTCATCCTCCGTGCATGTGGATTTAAAAGTAAAGGAACTGAATGTTCACAGGTTCTATGCTTGTATACTAATTAACTAAACGGAAATGCTAAGAGACGGGCGTCCGAGCGGATGAAAAAATCGGACGCCTCGCTGGTTCCAGAAAGACGCCCCCCTCCCTCTCTCTTCAAACCCCCCTCCTCCCTGAGTGCCGCCCTCCTCCTCCTCGGCTCCGCCTCCCTCCCTCTGTCTGCACGTCTCCGCTCCGTGTGGGCGCTCTGGTGGTGGTGGTGGCGACCTCGCCGGCTGGACGCCGCCGTGGCGCAAGGGCGCCGGACCTCCCTTCCGCCTGTGACGGAGGCTTAGGAGGAGCAGGAGGGCAGCGACGACGCGCGGGGCCTGGCATGGCCGGTCATGACGCGCGGGAGCACTCGCGGCCGCGGCGTGCCGGGTCCCCTTTGGCCTCGGCCAGGTCCCCTCCTCCCTGAGCGCTGCTCCCGCTCCACCCGCCCTCCTCTAGTCCTCCCGCGCGTCACCGCGCCGGCGGAGCTCCAGGCAGCGGCCATGGCGGGCAGCTCCGGACGCCGGGGCAGCAGGCGGGGCGCACGCGGTGGGGGGCCGGGCCGCCGCTCCCCCGTGCCTTCCCCTGCCCCGGTCGCCGCTCCCCCGCCAGGGGCGAGCCACGCCGGCCACCAGATGAGCTCCGGGCGGCGGCCATGGCAGGCAGCTCCGGGAGGTTGCACAGGAGGAACGAAGGCTGTGGCAGGAGGAAGCACCGGGTGGTGATGTTGCAATAGGTATCTTATGATGTTGCAGTAGAGATTTTGTGATGTTGCAATGGGTACCTCATGGTGTTGCAGTAGAGATTTTTGGATGTTGCAAGTGTTGTAGATATGTGTGAATGTTGCAATAGTCAATTTTTGGTGTTTCATTTGTTAATCTTTGATGTTGCAGTGTTTGTGTTTTAATGTTTCACTGTGCTCAATCTCAACCTATCATATGGTCATTTTTGTTTGGGAATGTTGCATGAAACATGTCTTCGATGTTGCGGCGGGAATTTTTTTCCTCAGAATACGATGTTTACATTGAACTATTCTTTTCACATTTTTTCAATGCTGCAATCTTACAATTTTTATGTTTAAGATGTTTTACTTTAATATTGCAACAGAGCGTCCGATCCATCGGACGTCCGGGCGCTAGCAGCGCCACTAACTAAATAGTAGCCACAAAAAGCCCCAACTTACATTTCTTGCATCACCAATATTTTTAGTGAAAGGACAAGGGAAGCATCCCTGCCTAATTTCAATTGTAGAAATTCCTAAAACATCCATCAAATCTTACATATAAATGACATCTTGCTCAGAGAGTAATTAAGCAAAGAAAAATTTTATTAGAAGAATAGAACTAACAGGTGCACCCACAAACTATTGTCTTTTCAGTTGACAGTGCCTGGCAGGTGCTACTGCACCATCAGAACACACATAGCAATAATGCGTGTATCACTCATCAGAAAAATATAAGTATATAACTTTTCTAACTGGAATCACCTCTTATTTCTACATGAGATTCAATAAATGCAAGAAAACCTAAGGATCGACAGACTCAGACTGAAATAGTTTAGGGACAAACTAAAATCTGAATGGATACAACAATAGTAGAGTCAACGAATTATTAAAGTCAGTTCAATTTCTAAGTGAGAAAACATTTTGTCTGATTCTTCGGTAAGAGAATAGCAGGTAAAGATGCATTAAAACTTGGGGTATCAGACCATGGCAAGTGTACGCACCTATATCTTTTCAGTGACTCCCGATAAAGGTTGCGAACATGCTGTAAAGCTTCATCCTTTCCATATTTTGATGTCAACTTTGGGGTTCTCCACTTTGAGGGGGGATTGCATTGGACAACAACAACTGCGTCAGTATAAGGAATCCACAAGTACTTAATATGTTTGTTTTCTGAGAGCCACTTCCTGCAAAAGGGGAGAAAGGAAGAAATCTTAGGATGTAACACAACTGCATAGGCAACACTAGGTAAATAAAGATTGACACCAAGAAAACATTACTTGTGGTTTTCCCTAACTTCATCTGCATTGGAAACGAATGTATGTTCCACAAGCTGGTGTCTTTCTGCACATTGAAGAGTAACTTCAGCAACGACACCTAGGCCACCAAGACCACAGCGAGCAAGATAAAATAACTCAGGATCCTTCTCCTTTGATAACTCTATCGTCCCTTTGGCAGGGGTAACCAATTTCATGCTAATGACTTGCTCGTCAACAGGAGGCAATCTGGCACCAGTGCCATGGGCACCAACCTGCGCACAATCATGAATAGAACCATAGATTAATTGACCAGAACTTCGTATGTAAGTTACAGTTATACAAGTTGCAAAGGGATAGTGGGACCGGCTACAATTGGAGCTCCCCGCCGTTAGGATAAGGAGAGCTTTCTCGGTATAAGAAACTACTGGTAAAACGAATGTCAGCTCTGCAACACTCATTTTAATCCCCTCAGAAGGCTATGTGATGATTTTTTTCTACTATGATGTCATACTAGTGATTCTAGGAAATTTTGAATATTACATTGAAGTGGTTAATCCAACATCAAACAAATGTGTGCCGACTTGACTAGTCGATTCTCATTCTACTCTCAGTTAAATGATTAATTGGTAGTATTCCTAATGAAAGACACAAAGAAAAACAGTCTCATTGGAACTTGGAAGTAAGGCGGTTGATGGGTTTTTTTACAACAGACCTGAATGAAGCCTCCGACCTGCTGCTCCCTAATGGACGCAAAGTTCTGCAGCGTGAGGCCGTGTTCCCGGAGTGCATCAACTAGCTCCGCAACTCGTATCCCCGCCTGCACTGTGACTGTCTTCTTCTTCAGGTCGACGTCGAGCACCTTGTCCATGAGCGCGAGACTGACCATTCCGGCCCGGGAGAGAGCGAGCCCATTGGGGGAGAGCCCGGACCCGAGCGGCCTGAGCTTGCGGCGCTCCTTGTGGGCGGTGGCGAGCGCGTCCTCGAGGGCCGGGAGGGAGTCCGGCTGGAGGAGGACGCGGGTGTGGACCTCGTGGGTGGCGCTCCAGTTGGAGACGGCGTGGAGGTCCTCCGGGAGCGGCGCGTACTTGAAGGGGACGGCCTTCTTGTGGAGCGCGTCGGCGGGGAAGGGGAAGGAGTAGTAGGTGGCGGCGCCGCAGCCGAGGAAGAGGAGCGCGTAGCCGGCGTACTTGCGGAGGTCAGCGTCGGAGGAGACGGGCGAAGGGGCAGAGGAGAGGGCGCGGAGGAGGGGGAGGTGGTGGTGGGCGGTGGGGCTGCTGCCGCGGCGGAGGAGGAGGCGGGAGAGGAGGAGGTGCCGCATCGTCCCGTTGGACGGCGCGGCGGTGGCGAGGGGAGAGCGCCGCGGAAGTGGAGTGAGTGGTGGCGTTGGGGGACGGGCGGCGCCGGCAGCGGCCACCGCACCAGATCGCGATGGGTTTTAACGCTGTTTAGCAATGAGGTTTGCAATCTTGCTTGGTGGGCTGATTATTTGTGGTTGATGGGCTCATGGCCAGCTAAAAAAAAGACGGTACTAGGCTCATTCTATAAACGACACGCGGCCCAAAACCGCCGAAGCTCTTTAGCCTCAAGTCCAACGCCTTTCCAATCACCGCCGTCCCTCCCAGCATCGACTGCAGCAAAAGTAAGGATGCATGGCAACAAGCCCTCCGCAGCTACCTAGCAGCGCCCAGTCTACCGGCTATCTACGTCTCATCAATATCCCTCGGCTACTATCCTCATTTATATGCTAGAACATTTGGCGTCCTTCGGGCGCCCGGCAGCGGCGGAGAGCAGCACGCAGGTCTCCTGCTCCCCACCACCGTGTATGTAAGGTGTGCTTATTTATAGTTTTTTTATTAGAATTCTTCAAGGGACAAATTCTCTTACCCATCATGCCTTGCAATAGGATATAAAAGTTTTACATCATCTTACGCCTAAGCAAAACAACACCTGGCAAACCACTCTGCACGGCAAATCAAAACAAAAATAGGTCTGAAACCCCAGCAACGATTTATCTTCCCACAACAACCTAACTATATATCTATTATCTTACAAGCTACATACATCAGCAAAAGAAACAACACAAACTGGTGGCAGCTTCAAGCACACTAGGCATCCTCCCAATCTCATTGCATATTTGTCCATGTACCCATTCACCGTCAGGCTGAAGCACCCCTCCATCAGAGACCTTGATCAGCGGCAGCTCGATCCGTCATCACTCATCAGGAAGCAGCAGCTCTGTCATCACCCAGCAGGATCCAGCCGCCACATGTTTGACAAGCCTCGCCATTGTCCATTACTCCACTGGCCCAAAAAATGCATCAGAAAAACCATGGCAACACCACTATGTTGCCGCTGGCCCAACACGGCTACTACCAGATATAGCACATTGGTCAAGCGTTACTGTTTGTCCATTGTCAGGCAATGTGATTGGGATCATCATGTAACTTACAACTAAAACTTTTTTAACTGAAAACAACATCATGGTGGAATACTTGTTACACTAATAATAAGATACCATAATAGAAATAAATAGAAAGGCAAGTATCATTGTATTAAGACCTAAAAATTTTGTCAAGGACATATAACATCATTTCACTCAATCTAAGAATATAGGAGGAAAAATTATCTATAAGCTTATCTACTAAGATTATTGATAAGATTATCTACTAAAGTACAACAACATTTTATCCATGGGGAAATTGAATAAGAATTAGATAAAGCTAAGAAGTTTCGTGAAATTCAGATCTCACCTCACCCTCAACACGAACAAGGCCTATGCTTAGCAGAAACCAATCACTATTCTAAAGGAGCAAATAGTCAAAGACACGATGTTATTTTTTCTGTTACTAATGCTATAAAGAACTTGTGACAATTATAATTCTCTCCTCTATTTTAAATCCATAGAAGCATCGGTGGTTATTACAATAGCTTGAATCTAGTTGTAAGTGGTACATCCATATATAAAATAGTAATTTCAGGTTTAGATTAAAGAGCCATTTTTGCTAGTATGGTTTTGAGCCAGCCAAAATAGCAGTTCTGCTTTTCTTTTACAATCCCTGACTTTAAGCATAATAGTCTAGAAGTAAAGGTCATATGTACAAATTTATCAACCTGGACCAATAGGATGATCCTTGCAAAGGTAGCTAACACTGAACTTATTCAAGCATTACACAACCACCACACCATTGCAGAGCATTACCAAAATTACGAATCAAAATATGGATTGTAAGAAAATTCCACACCGCATTACCTTCAAGGCTTCAACCAAACCTGTTGCGCATATGCAAAGCAACAAAAACACATGTAATTGGAGATACGTCACAAATTTAATATTGTCTGAATTACTGCCATCGTCATGTTTCCTTTTGCTTGGCCAAACATACAGAAGAGTTGCTATTGGGAAGGAGAAAATTTCACTCGGTATGCATCTCATCCGTACTTCAAAAGACTTAGTTGATGTAGCAACAATTGAGCAATGGAAACAGACCTTTTTAAAATATTTCTTTTGTTAAAACCAAGCTGCAGCTAGAGCTAAAGCAGTAACGCCAAGAAATATCAGCTATCGCTATAGACCAACAAAGATGAACATACTAACAGCTAAGAATCTAACAAGCACTAATCAGTACAAAAGATGAGGGCAGAGACTGCCCCCTCTGATTGGAGAGCGATCAAGCAGAAAGGGGATCTGCTTACATAGGGAGATTGTGTTGTGTGTGTTGACGGTGAAGGCATAGATATTTACTACCGCCCTAGGTCACTGAGATCTCTCCACTGCCTGGGCTCCTGCCTCCCCTTGAGCGCGCAGAGCGCTGGTTGTGGATGTCGCCCACCCGTGGATGCCGTGCTGAGCCCACCTGTATTGATCTCGTGGAACATTATCCGCGGGGACACAAAGACGCAAGGGAGCGGAGCCATGGACGGCGGTGAAGAGGAAGCCATGAACAACCTAGGGTTTTGGAGGGGTTGAGGGGCGAGGAGGGGTGCCGTGGGGAAGAAGGCCCAGATCCACGCCGGCCCGTGCCGCATGGAGGGGGGAGGGGCTGGGAGGGGTGCCGCCGGGAGAGGGAGGGAGGGAGAGAGAGAGAGAGAGAGAGAGAGAGAGGAGAGGAGAGGAGGCGCCGTCAGGGTACAGAGAGAGAGGAGGCGTCGCCGGGGTACAGAGAGAGAGGAGGCGCGCGGGGTTGGGGAGAGGGGCGGCGTGGATTCCACGGGAGCAGGCGGCAGCGGCGGAGAGTAGGAGGAGCTGCAGCGGGGAGGGGCCGCGGAAGCAGGTGGAGAGGGAGAAGGGGAGGGGAGGCAGCGTCGGCGAGGCTGAGAGGAGAGAGGGTGAGAGAGAGGGCGACGGCGGGGAGCAGGAGAGGGAGGGAGAGGGCGGGGAGCAGGAGAGGGAGGGAGAGGGCGGCGGGGAGAGGGGGTAGGGTTCGGGGTTGCGGGAGGGGGTTAGTGAAAAAATACCTCAGGGGGTTTTTGTGAAGATAGCAGTATTATCAAATTTCTCCTTCTTTGAATCAAAATAAACATTAGTTTGAGGGCCTAAGCAAAAAATATATGAACGCGGGTACTGTACCATCTGGAGGATCTAGGTTTAGTTGTGATTTTTATAAAATCGGAGGGTGTTTCTGCAAAATGGCTATGGCTCGCGAGGAATGGACACGAGTCCCCTTTTGCCCGTGAAGTGCAGGGAGGAGGGCAAACGGGAGGGGATTTTAATAAGCTGATTTATCATTTTATCAAAGTAGTCAGTGTTCCTAAAACATACAAATGTTCTCTTCCTTTATTTGAAAATAATGCAATGCACTCTTTTAGAGTGTCCTCCACCATGCAAAAAGAAAATATTTCCATAGAACATTTCAGAATAGTAATTAATAAAATTAGAAAATATTAGGATATATGAAAATTCTTAGTAAGGGGATATTTATCTTGATACCATGATCTTCCTTTGCCTATAAATAGAGGCTTCCATTCTTACCACGGCATTCAACCATGAGCACAGTACATGAGAGTCACAGTGATAGTACTAGGTAGGAGAGAGTAAAAGAGAATGTTGAGTGCTATAGGCTGGTCACTAAATGTTAGTCTTCTTATTAAGTCATATAGTTTCTAAGTATTTAGTGTATAAATTGTAATTCATCGAAGGTTGGCTCTATCCCCCGGATCATAAAAGATCTAGGCTTCATCGTGGGTTGGCTCTGTCACCCGCAAGATAGCTTCATCCGTTGGTAGGCTTTGCCACCCAGAAACATCTCTGCCATCAAAAGAATTTAATACACTAAGTACCTAGAAGTTAAAAGAGGTTGACTGATTTTAGAATGAGTTGGTGTATCTTAGTTAGGTATAGATCCTCAGTTTATTGAGTGTTAAGGTCATCTCGATTTCCAACACATCTCATATGTTATCACTAAGTAGAAGAGTAGTATATCCACAATTGAATCCAAATAAATGAATTGACCAGCAAAAGTAAGTTGTGGTGCAGAATGCGACTAGCAAATATGGCCACTAACGAATACTGTACAGATAAATAAGTAGAGCACCTAAATTGTAGAAATCTTATCATACTAATCTCCTAGCAACTACGTAACCAATGTTGATTAAAGAGGTACCGACATCCACACCATTTACTTCTAGCCGCTCATATTAAAGAACCTTTATCAAGTTAACTAATCTCCATCTCTATAGTATTATCACCTAGAAGCGTAGGAAGAACTCCCATCTCATGTTTGATAGGGTACAGGAGGATCTAACATGCGATTTGGCGCAAAAGATTTATTGAGAATTGTGCCACTACTTTCAGAACAAGCAACCTTGAGGATCCAAAACCTTGGGTTTGGAAACTTCCTTGACTTCTCCTTTCAGGACTTGATGTGCAGGGATACGATCCGATGGCTAGCAGAAAAATATGAAGTCATGAAGCAGAATGGCACTGAATATGTTGCGCTGAACGTGGAGTCCACGCTTCATCACGCCTAATGTTGTGAGCATTATTTATGGTGTTCCAAATCGTCCGGAATTGAATTAAGGCCATTGAAGGAGAACAAGGAGCATACATCTGTCCTGCATTTGGCCTTCTGTGTAGATGAAAAATATGGCAGTAAATATATTACTCTAGATTGTATCGAACAAGCAATTGAGTTTGCTAAAGAGACAGAGGATGATGAGTTCGAAGCCAAGTGCTTCTTCTTACTGCTATTTAACTGCTGCCAAGTACATCACATTACATTCTTCCCAAAGACATGAGATTGGTTCAGAACATGGAGAGGATAGGTCAAATTAATTGGCGCCAGGAGATATTGAAGAATCTGAAGAAGAGTATCTTAAATTATAAGAATGGCAAATCCAAATCCATTATTAATGTTGCGCTCATGCTTGTAAGCCTCTATTATCTTTTCATTTTTCTTGGGATAAAAATTCTATCTCTAACAGTGAATTATGCCTGGCAGATATTCTTCATGAACAATGTTGAATGTGCTGAAGTCATGGTGGATAATGTTTTTATGGTTCCTCGAATCAATTACTAAGGACGGCCTACTTGGTATTCAAGGGTATTCATTGAATACCTATTATTTTTTATAAAAAAATCAAATATGCATAGTCATATACATATATTTGTATTAAAAAAAGAAAATAATATTATCTCAGGCTATTCACATGTAGGCCACCTCCCTTCTCTCGAAATAGGCCGAACAGGCAGAAAAAAAAATGGCCCACTGCCGGCCTTCCCCCATCCCCTAAAACTCCACACGCAGGCCCACAGCCCCACCTCGCATCGCATTGCCTGCTGACCCTACTGGCTGCTCGAACCCTACCCGACGGCGGCGGCAGCAGCAGGAGCCAGGGGGCAGCGGCCGGCCGCCCCATCCCCTAAACCTCCATCCGGTGACTCTCTGTCTCTCTCCCTTGCCTGCTGCCCCTGCTGGCTGCTCGAACCCTCCCAGGCGGCGGCGGCAGCAGCAGGAGGCAGGGGGCGGCGGCGGCAGTACAGCAGAACGTTCTACTGCCAATCATACTAGTGATTGCCAAAAGGGAATATACAATTGCATGAACTCCATAAAAAGCAGTGCCTCTAGCCTCCCTCTCTACTACCACCGGAGGAAATAAGATACGGAAATATTTAGCCGCACAGGTGGTTCACAAGTCACTGAGACCGGTTGGTGGTGCGCGGGCGCAGAGACCAGATAAAGAAAAACCAACGGTGCCAAAAAATTTGTCTCGCACATTGTCGGGACACTGAAAACTGGTGCCGTATTTCGCCTTGTGTCCTTTCCTGTCCTTTCTTGGTCGCTCGTGCCAATCAATCCCTGACCCGGAGCTTCCATTGCTTCTCCAAAATCCTCAGCTTTATCTTTCCGGCCGCTCCCACTAGAAAACGTGAAATGCCGCTTCAAAGAGAGAATGGGCTGACTTTTGTATTCGAGGTGGAACGCCACCCCGCCGTCGTGCCGCCCCCCTCGCGAGCAGCCATGGGCGTCGGGAAAAACAAGCGTATCTCTGCTTAACGTAAGGTAGGAGGTCGTTAGGTCGGAGCAATTTAGGATTTTGGATGGTTTTTTGGGGTTCACTGCTGGGTCGGGAGCCTCGCGAAACGACGCCATTTGTTGCTGTCGCAGTCCGCCTTCCTCAGATGGGAAAGAATTACTCAACTTTTTGGTGTTGTGCAGTTCTGCTACCGAGTCAGCAAACTGAATGTAAAGATCACCAAGAGCGACGTCGCTATTTTTTTTGCCAGAATTTAGGCCTGAGTTATCTTCTCTTGGATGGAACCGTGAGTTTAGAAAAAAATTTCTTTCGGAACCAGACATGCTCTTTGACCGAAGTAGAATAATGTGATCAGAAGGGAACATAACGCAGGGATCGGAATGCAAATGTACGATAATCCTAGGACGATTTAAGTGTGAAAAGTTTTCTTTGTCTATACGTAAGTTCTCATGAACAATAAACTACTTCTGAGCAGAACTGATGTGCATATCATCACCACACTATTGCTAGACTTCACAATTTAGCTACTATTCAATATCAGAGAGCAACTAAAAGACCATATGCAAATTGATTAATCTACTCTCGATCTCCCTAATGCATATGCATTGGGGTGGATTAGCACAAACATACACAAAATTATTGTGAAATAGTGAAAGTCTTGGGAAAGGAAAGAAAATCTAGTATCGCCCCTCGACAAAAAAGAAAAAGTCAAATCATTGCCCTCCAAGACTCAACTTACGCAAGGCAAGCGGTTAAATCTCAAGGTGAAGGCATGACTTCATCATCAATATAATCCTAGACATCTAAAATTCGAACAGTGCTTTTGTAAATTCCAATTAAACATTTGTTCGAAGCCATCATGTCGAAGAAATGTTGTGACTCGAGCACCAGTGCTGCCATCTTCACATGTTATTGCACCATAGCAGCCAGAATATCTTTCAGCGTCTTAGTCTAGACCTGTTGACACCCTCCTCTTCACTCACGCTACCTGCGGTAGGGCCGGTCACACAGCCCATCGATGCAAGGACCGGAGCACATGGCAAATTGATTTAACTTTTCTGGAACGAATTGAAGGGGATTAACATGTTGGTTATCCACCGTATATTATATTTATAGGCCTGCAGAGGGCACGTGGCTGCCAGGATGAGGCGCCAAGAGAAGTCGGGTTCTGCTACAAGCCGAAATCGCTTCGACAAATTCGGAGTATTAGGTGTGTAAAGACGTAAGGACGGATGCCATTTCTACCGGTAAGGAATGCGGATGCCATTTCTACCTGTATTACCGGCAGTGGCAAATCTCAGGGCATGCCGTATCATTACTCCGATATATAATTTGATTTGATCTGATAAACACTTTCATAAATAATTTTAAATTTTGCAGAGCAGTCCGGTAAACAAGCAAAAAATAGCTAAAAACTTGATAATATATTTAAAAGACCCTTTGATATTTTACAATCGCTCAACGAACAAGAAGAGAGAGGGATGCTCACAGTTGAGCACGGGAACCAGTGATGCGATCAAACTATGATAGATATGTTGAAGGCAATTAAGCAGAGTATTTTGATTATTTTGGTCAACTAATCACGGGGACTGATGCTTGTCAGCAGAAGCATATAGACCAATAGATGTGTCCTCGTTCGTGTTTCTCTCGTTTAGGTAGCTTGAAGGCTCCTAGTCTGGCAGTCATCAGAGGGCCGAGGCGGTGACTGGAGGAACCGCATAAGGAACGTGATGAGTCACATCGGGGCTCGGGTTTTCTCTTTGGGAGCTCGGGTGAGCGGCAGTACGCACGGACCTGGAATGGATGTCTATCGGCAGCGACGGAAAGAAAGTTTTGCTCTTTTACACATGGGCTGTCTAGAGTAGGCCGGACTTGCAGGGTATGCCGTGGCCCAAGCGGCATACCCTGTAGATCCGCCACTTACCAGGAATTATGAGAAAAGGATTCTTTGATATTTATGGAAGCTCCAACCAAGAATCCTATATCAGATATTTGATACGTTGTCTGAAGATTAATTATTCCAGGATTAGTCATATGATGTAGTACAACGCTAACTGTTCAATAGAATGGAAAACTTCACATGTTTCCCACTCATCAGAACAAAAATATTCCCAACATTTTCATAGCAATGTTTCCATCACAGAAAGAAATCAAAATATCATAGAGTAACACCACGTCCTTACAACTATAGTAACACAATTTGGCTAACTGCAAACCCATTAGTAGACATGAAACACGAAGAAAACTCTTGTCTAACTTTACACTGGGTAACAGAATACTTAAAGAACTTTTTAGAGGTCCTTGTAAGCTGGAACCATATTGTCAAGCTGTTTGCTACAATCTGCCAATGAGGGTAAACCGAAAACAGAGACATGGCTCCTAATCACCATGCCAAGAGCTAAACTAGTCGATAATCATCCATTGCTAGACGTGCTGCTTGCTTATCCAGCAAACGTTGCTCATGCGTGGAGGGCAGTGCAAAGCGGCAGCATGGGCAAACGCCGCTAAGACAGAGCCATCTGAAAAAATACAGCGCTGGTGAAAGGAATGGGAACATGGCATCATCCTGAGCTTGTCCCCTTCCTTGAAATCCTCGAGGCACACTCCTGGTTGGGTGCATAGTCGGAACTTCTCTCTGCAGGCTCCATTTGACAGCACCACGCCTGAACCTACGTACTCTCTGCTTGATGGATGCAGGGATGAGTCGATGCTATTAACCGAGATGGATCCGACGAAGAAGAATCTGATTTGTAGCACGCAGCAAACTAAACCGCTGCAACAGCAAAAGAGAGACATTTTAATTTCATTTCCTTTAATAACATCTGATGCGGAGTGCTCAATCTTAGGGCAAGGAAATCCATCCAGCAAGGTATAGGTTTTACAGTACTTAGCAAGAACACGATCAATCAAGTAAGTCCGGATGGATGGATGGATGGATCTCCAAGTACAATCGCCTCTTGACGAGACGCCGAGATCCACAGCGAGCGACTCACCGCCGCCCGTGCCCTCACCGCTGCACCGGGCGACTGGCTGCGCGCCTTCCTCTTGCCGCTTTGATTTGATTTGATTTCTAACCCCTCCCTTTGCCTTTTACAGCGGTGGAGTCGGAATCAGATCGGGAAGGATTTTGACTTCGTCGGATTGGTTCGTGCTTGGCCTTGCCTCCGCCTACAAATCTGGGGATACTCCTGCATTTATCCTCTCCGTTCCATCCCTACCAATCTCTCGCGACAAAAGTCTGCGTCATCCTTCTCGATCGGCGCTGGCGATGGTGAACTTACCTACGCTCAGAATGAGCTTGAGAGGAGGCAGAGGGAAAGGAGAACAATACCTGTTCGAGGAGCTGCTGTCAGGTTATCCATCGTGCACGAGGCATACCTGCGCTGCGCGAGGATCCGCGGCGTGCCAGCCTCGGTAGGTTATCCATCGTGCTTGGAGGTTTCCAAGAAAACACTCCGGGAAGCAGGTTGTCTGCCCAGCGTCAGCACTCAGCACCAGACAAGCAATCCTCTTTTCTTCAGTCTCGTGAGTTCCTAGCACAGTGGCCAGTATAAGCTAAGTAGCCCGGCCGAGCAGTGGCAGAGAGCCAGAGACGACATGACTGAGGAGGACTCCAGAAATGGAAATTATCTCTGAATATAGGAAAGGAAAATGCTTGCACATTGCACTGTAGAACACGTACTAGATGGAGACGGGGACTGGACAAGTACAAGAAACAACACAGCACTTGCAATGGGATGCGCAGGAACTTGTAAACAATGGAGTCAATGAGCCCCAAGTCAAGAGAAAGTGACAAACGCCACTGCTACTCTGCTAGTCCTTCAGGCCAGGACGAAATCAGCAGGGCCGCCGAGACTCTCGTAGTCTTGTTCTGCTTTCTGCCCAATCTCCGTGAAATCTACGCCGGCGACGCGATCCGGACGCGCTCACCAATTTTCCACGCGGTATCGCTCATCCTTACATCACAGCACTTGCTACTTAATTGCTCCCAGCCTCTGAGCTCCCCAAGAAAACATTCCAAAAATCCTCACACGCTCCAGACGGGGAGAGACAAATGACAATGCCTGTTGACATTGACCCCGGCCGGCGAGCTCCGGCGCCGGCCACTCCGGTGACCACGGCGGCCAGGGACGCCTACTTCCTCTGGGAGCTGCGCAAGTACGTGCTGCTGCAGGCCACGCTGGCGGCAAGCGTCACCTACTCGGCGGGGCTGAGCCCGCCGGGAGGCTTCTGGGACGACAACGACGGCGTGCGCCTCGCCGGCGACCCCATGCTCCAGGTCACCTACGCCCGCCGCTACACGCTTTTCTTCTACTTCAACGCCACCGCCTTCATCGCTTCCATTATCACCGTCAACCTCCTCCTCGTGCACTCGCTGAGCCGCCGCCGCTGGTGGCTCCGGGCGCTCCAGGCCGCCATGATACTCGACCAGTTGGGCCTCATGGGGGCCTACGCCGCCGGCAGCTGCAGGGACGTGGCCATGTCCGCCTACATCGTCGCCCTTGTGGCGATGGTCTCGTCGTACGTCTGCGCCCATGTCCTGCTCTTCACGTTGTGCGCCTTGAGGAGGCACGACTCCGGCGGCGACGGCGAGGACTTGATGCCTGAAGAAGCACACGAAGCCGTGGAGCGCTCGCGCAAGTACCTCCTCATTTTCGCGACTCTTGTTGCGACAGTGACGTACCAAGCCGGGCTGAGCACGCCAGGCGGGTTCTTGTCCGACAGCCAGGACAGCGACCACCTCGCCGGGGACCCCATGCTCCACGACCACCATCCCGACCGCTTCATGGGGTTCTTCTACTTCAACACCACGGCGTTCGTGGCGTCTCTGGTCGTGATCATGCTCCTCATGAGCAGGACCGTGACGCGCCACGGCTTCCAGTCGTGCGCGCTCTGGGTGTGCACGGGCGCGGCTCTGATCGGCCTCACGGGCGCCTTCTCCGTTGGGAGCAGCCGAAGCGTCAAGACTTCCATCTACGTCATTGCATTGGTGGCTGCTATTCTGCTCTACATCGGCCTTCAGTTTCTGGTGTTCTTGTGCAAGCCTGTGGAGAAATGGGTCCACAGTGTCCAAGAAACATTGCAAAAATATCTGAGATTGGACCGAACTGAGTCACAGCAAGATCACCAGGTTCATGCAGTATCTGATCCACAAGCCCTGAATGCTGATCAGCTTCTTCAGAAGTCCCGCATGTACCTGCTTCTGCTCGGGATTCTCGCGGCGAGCGTCACGTACCAAGCAGGACTGAACCCGCCGGGTGGCTTCTGGCAAGCAGATGCTGCCGATGGTCCGCATCACTACCTAGCAGGTGACCCAGTGCTTCACATCACGTATCCCCGGAGATATCTGGTTTTCTTCTACTGCAACGCCACAACCTTTGTTGCGTCGCTGGTTATTCTTATCCTACTCCTCAGCAACATATTCAGCACCCAGGGAATCAAGTACTGCGCATTGCATTTTGCCATGATCCTGGACCTTCTCGGTCTGATTGGTGCGTATGCTGCTGGAAGTTGCAGGCAAGTGTCCGAATCCGTGTACATCTCAGTGCTTGTGGTTCCGGTGTTCCTCTACGTCGGCATCCATGTTCTGGTGTTCATGTTAGAAGTCTTCCCAAATCATGCGACCTGGAGGGAAATGGTGAAGGCGAAGCTGGGGCAGTTTGTGCCCAATTGGCTTAAGAAGTTGTTTGACCTGCAGGCCGGGGAGGAAGATGAGGACCTGGAATGGAAACTAGAGAAGAGCCGCAAGCTTCTGCTGCTCCTTGCCATTCTCGCAGCAAGCCTCACCTACCAGGCAGGCATGAGTCCCCCGGGCGGCTTCTGGCAAGAGAACAAGACAGGCCATGCCGTCGGCAACCCAGTGCTCAGCGACAACTACCCACGCCGCTACCTGGCTTTCTTTTACTGCAACGCAACTGCCTTCGTTGCGTCTCTGGCCATCACCATGCTGTTGGTGAACAGAAAGCTTTCGGCGAGAGGAATACAGTCCCACGCGCTCAGGGTGTGCGTGATCCTTGACCTGATTGGGCTCATGGGTGCGTTCGCTGCTGGGAGCTCCAGGAAGGTATCAACATCCATCTATGTCTTGGTCCTGGTCTTTGCAGTTCTAGTCTGCATCGCAATTCAAGTTATTCTAGTTGTGTCAGAGTCGGTTCAGCATCTCCTGCAGAAACTTCTATCATTCTTCGGCGTGCTGGACGAAGAATCCAGTGACATATTGCCTCGTACGGCCACCATTGGAGGGGCGCGAGATCTCTGGGGTGAAAAGTTGCCCAAATACTTGTTGCTGCTCGCTGCACTCGCAGCTACTGTCACTTACCAAGCCGCCATGAACCCACCCGGTGGCCTCTGGGATGATGGCCAAACTGCCCACACAGCCGGTGACCCGGTTCTTCGGAGCAGCTATCCACGTCGGTACAAGGCTTTCTTCTACTGCAATGCGACTTCCTTCATGGCGTCTCTAGTGATTATGGCCTTGCTTCTGATCAGGCGAGTATGCAGAGCAAAACCGGCCATCTTGGCACTGCACACTGCCATGATACTGAACTTGTTTGGCCTGATGGGCGCGTATGCTGCTGGGAGCTGCAGGAGAGTGAGAACCTCTGCATACATCCTGGCATTAGTGATCGGGGTTTCTGCATACATTGTCGTTCTTGTTGTTGTGTCCATAGGTGTCGCAAAATGGCTGGAAAGAGTCATGGATAAGCTAGCGGAACGAATGATCTGGTGCTTCTCTCCAGAAGATTTGTGAAACTTGGCACCATGAGCATAAATAGGGTCAAGTGTTACAAGTGTGACTGTAATACTTCGTACATTCCTTTTCAAACTTTTGCTAGGCTTCCAAATCTAACATAGTGCCTTTTCTGAAGAATAATTGCTGTAATTTGATTAGTTCATTTGTACATAGTGCCTTTTTCTGAAGATTGTTGTAATTTGATTAGTTCATTTCTATTATCTCTTGGAAATGACCCTAGATTAATTGTGTAAAATGTGATGCAGCATTGAGTTTCCTTTATCTCAAGTTAGTGTATTTTTTGCTTTCAGATATAACCTTCTAGGTTTTCTTCTTTTCTTTTCTACTAGCAATTTTTACTTAAGAAAACATGCAATTTCTGGTTTTCATCAAAACATATATAATTAACGATACTGTAATTTTTGTACTTGCCAAAAAATTTTACCAAAATTATCTCTTTTTCATCCAGCAGGCAAAAAGCAATGAAATCAATTCCCAAAGTTGTTTGACATTTTGAATCCTGCATATCATTTCTAAAGTTTTTAAAGACTCTAATACATATCTCATGATCTTATTCCATTGGAAGCACAGATTAAATCTTTGGAACAAAATATGATTAGAAAACATTGAAGAAATGGTCCCATCAACAATAATATCTAGCTAGCTACATCCTTTACATGGTATGATTAAATTTATGCTACATCTAATTATGCAACAAAATGTTTAAAAATGTACAAAATCTACAAGAGAAGAGGAAATTGCTGCACTATTTACGTGTTTCATCTACAACAGAGTGTATCAATGATGTTACCTACAAAAATTACTGGAGTGTGGACACAGAACATCCACCAAAGAATTGTTAACCCCTTAAATTAAATATGTCCCTCCTCCATCAATTATCTAGTTATTGTACCTCTTCTGTGAAAGCCCTAAATATGAAGTCCCTGAATCTCTTGCAGTATTGCTTTGGGTCAACGGCCGATATGGAGTTAGGATCGTATTCATGGATTTGTAAGCATGCTCGAGCTTCTTACTAATATCGTAATCTTGCAGGATGTCAATGATTCCAAAGAACAAGAAGACATCCTGAAATTCGCCTGTGAGCTCACCGATGAGCAAAGATTCACTATCAGGATTCTTCACGATGTTTTCCACCCTTGAGGGCATGCAAATCCCTAGTTTTAGTGATGTGTTTCTGCACAAATTGGACTTAGTATGTTAGTCTTCAGAGGTCAATTCCAAGGCAAATGTACATACAGATATATTTATTATGTAACCAAGATATGCTGAAAACAGATAAGGCTTCTATGGCTCGAATTTGAAAGCACTGGTGCATATATTATGTCACAATAAGCAATATATTATGTATGTTCAGGTGAAAAATCTCACTATATTTTTTTTTACTTTTAATAAAGCATCTCTAATAGTATTTCACTAGTACGAGCCCAGTACAACCGGTCCTTTACCTATTTTCCTCAAAGTCTTCTGGTAGTCCATTGTCAGGATTGCTGCTGTCTGTAACCAGCAAAGAGATTTTTCAGCCTTATGACTTCAAATATCCCTACAGCATTTTTGCAGGTGCAAGTATGTAAAAGCATGCATCATGTAGCTTACCTTTGCATCTGTCCTTGAAGTGAATACCAACCAAAAGACTATAATCCATGATCCTCTCCTGCTCCAATAATTCACAATCTTTGTCCACTTGCCTATGAAGACAAATCGTAACTCATAAGAGCAAGGAATGCTTGGATTTATTTTTAAGTCAGCTGTGACTTAGGAACATTTCTAAGAACTTCTCATTGGACGGATGGGCACATCCAAACATTCTTATAGTAAACTTTATGTAATTATATTCCTAAAATGTACTAAGTGGAAAAAGCAAAACATCTTGGACCATTTTGCAGATGGGACGTGTACCTGCAGAATTCTTGAAACCAAGATCCTTCTAGTTGGAAAATGAAATTAAGATCAAGATCCTTAAGCGTTGTATGCTCGCTAATTTGATCAATGGGTTTGTCTGCCATGCGACCATGTGAAGATCCTTTCAAATAAAAGCGCCTATGGATTGCATAGTTGGAGCAGAAAAGATTCCCCATTATAACAAATCGGACCTGTATTTCATGGTTACAAAATGTTGAGCGACTCTCACACATCAAATTGAAGTTTGTTAATATAGGAGTCTAACCTTTTTCTGAATAGCTCCGGTAAGTTTAACACAGTGCAGACCAAAGAATTTAGTTAATAGAGTATGTTCAAACGCACGGACATGTTTATAATAGGATGGAAGCATCCTAAGAGCAGTACCTGTTCACATAAAAAACATAAATTCAATCATATAACTTAATAATTAATCTAAAGTGTGAGTGGATTAAATTAACTTACTTTAACTTCTGATTTCTTCATTGTTTTGATCATGTACTTATCATCATTTGTGAGGTAAAAGAAACTTCCACTTTTCCCTGGTGATGAAAGTTCTCTGAGTGCCTCATCCCCGCAAATGGAGATCATGTAATCAGCAGGGCCAACATCGAAGAGCTTGCGCAAAGACCTGCAGCGAAGTACACAAGAACAGATTAATTAGCTCTACATTGTAGACAGGAAGCAGTGATAAATAATAGTAATATCAATTATTACCACATGAAAGGGGAAAAAGAGTGTATATAAATCATAAAACCTGAAAACCAGGGGGCAGTAGTCCTTCCACCGAAAATCGCATGATTGGTGAGGAGGAGCATGCTTTGATCCTTCGGGAGGGAATCTTGTCCACACCTTCTCTTTCGGATCAAATGCTGATGATTTAAGATCCAGCGAAGTTGGCGCTGACTGCCTTCCAACAGCATGCCTGTAGTGCTCCAATGCAAAATTGATTTGAATTGATCATGAATGCCAACTTCAAATTAATGAATGAGATTCAGAAGAAGAGCAAGGCATCAGAGAGAAGTATGTACCTAATGCCAAGCTGCAGGTTGAGCATGAGCTCATAGTTCCTGTGCCCCTTGGATATGGTCTTCCCCTGCTTCTTCCCCAGCCTCGGCGGCGTGCGCATGCACGACGACGTCCGCAAGCACGACCTGTCCGTCCGCGTCTCCTCGCTCTCAGCAGCAGTAGCCTCGGCCTGCAGGCTGTCCATGTCCAAGGACGCGCTGCTCATCCTCCTGCTCACGCTCGACATCCTCCCGTGGTCCGCGCTGACCTTGGGCGGCCGCCACACCGGCTTCTTCTGCACGGCCTCCACCCCGGGCCACGTCAGTATCTTGTGTGACGGCATCAGCGACGCTTTCTTCCCCTCGCACCCCTCGAGCTCCTGGAGCAGCGCCGTGATCGGCTCGCAGGGCTCACGGGGCACGGGCACCGCGGGGCCGCCGGACGGCGGGTAGTAGACGCCGTCGGCGTGCACCGCGCCGGACTCCTCGCACCACGTGCCGATGTACATCCCGCCGTCGGCCCACCGGAACGTGCCCTGGCCCTTGGGCTTGGCGTCCTCCCACGCGCCGTCGTACCGGTCGCCGTCCGCCCAGATCACCGTGCCGCACCCGTGCATGTCGCCGGCCTTCCACGTGCCTATGTACTCGTGTCCCTGGCGCCAGATTAGCGGCCGTGGCCGTCCTGCAGGCCGTCGCGCCAGTGGCTGTCGTACACGTCCCCGTTGGCGTACGCCTGCGTGCCGCGGCCGTGGCGGAGGTTGCTTGCCCAGAGCCCAGCGAAGGTGTCGCCGAACTCGCCGATGTAGGTGGCGTGGCCGTGCATGTAGCCGCCGGCGAAGTCGCCCTCGTACATGCAGCTACTACAAATACAGGCTTCCCTGGAGTCGAACTCTCAGACAGCACGCCACAAGCCATCCTAGCCTCCTGTTCTCCTTCTACTGCTACGAGTTCGTCTCCGTTGTGCGCGAGTTCTCATGGAGGGTTCCAGGGATTGGGCCGGCCTCGTCGTCGACATCCTCGAGTGCATCTCCGGCCGCCTCACCGATCCTAAGGACTTCGTCCGCTTCCGCGCGTTTGCCCGCAGTGGCGTGACAGCATCCCCGTCACCCATGCTCGCTTCTCCCCGTGGATCCTCAAGAGCGACGAGGTCGGCGGCTCCGGCGACGTCAAGTTATACTCGCTGGGCTCGGGGAAGTTCCACAAGATGCATGTCCCGGCTCTGGAGGGGAAGAAGACGAGGCTGGCCGGGTTCGGCGCCGGCCTCCTCATCGGGGTCGACTGCGAGGACGAGCTCTCGGCCGTGCTGGCGAACCCGCTGACCGGGGATAGCAGCGCGCTGCCGCGGCTGCCGGAGTGGTGCCGCGACTGCCACACCTATGGATTCGTCACGGATCCCAAGGTGACGAGCGAAGAGGACGTCTTCGTGGTCATCTACGGATCGTGGTGGGGTCGGGCTGGAGCGCCTTTACCTCGTCGCGCTGTGGCGTCTTGGCGATGCCGGCGGCTGGGCCACGATACCGTCCCAGAGGTTTTGGCCGATGAGGCCGCAGTACAGGAGCCGTCTCTCCAAGCATGGCCCCAGGATGCTAGAAGACGAGCTGATGGCCACCATGGCTGCCGCCGGCGGCGGCGGGAACGGCCTTACGAACGGCGGCGAGGTATTCTTCCCTGGCAGGGAGTCCGCATACCTGACCGAGCACAAGGACCGGGTGCGGTTCCTCTCCCGGCATGAGATCTATACAGCCCAGCTCCCACGGGTGACCTTCGAGCTGCACGACTTGCTGGGGGATAGCCAGTGGCGGACCCAGGAATGGAGTAAAGGGGGGGCTAATTTGCTAGTGACTTGGCTGAGCAACCGAATTTTCATAAAGTAATTTTATAGCTCGTAATAAAGCCCAATCTTGCGCATTTAAACGTGTGTGCTTGTGCTAATAACAGGAAATAAGTTTTGAGAATATCTTAGCACGCAAATCAAGCAGTACTTACACAACAATAGGATCTGTACATAGCCAATTAACTATCCTTCTCGCGTCGCTTCAAGAAAGAACAACCCATAGGCTCCAGTACTTCTCCAACTAGACCCATATGAAGGATTGAGGGCTTCCGAGTCTGGAGCACTAGACAGCAGAAGACAAAATCTGACAAGGGAGTAACGACAATCGAATTGACATTGACATTCAACCGGTGCCTGGCTCTGGTCGGCAGGAGATGTGTACCTAGGTCATGATGATGGTGGGATGCAGGACGTCGCCGGCGAATAGGCAGGCACGCCCATAGTCACCGGGGAACGCCACGTTCCGGGGACGGGAACGGGGAATATTTTCGATCCCGCAGTGTAAAATTTCATCCCAAATACTGTTCCCCGTTCCCCGTTTCTCGCTCCTCGATCCGTCATCCCGGAAACTTCGGTGATAACTATGGGCACGCCACGCACAGGCGCACTTCCCACAGCCGAGAGAGAAGAACCGGAGCCTGGAGAGAGTAGAATGGAGCCGGAGAGCCAAATTCTGATGGAAAGCAGAACGCCTCAACGCCGAACAGCTCTAATCGTCGGTGTGCCGGGTGGCCCTATGTCGCCGCCGCTGCCGAGCGCCACCTAGGTTTAGAACTGCTGGTTGCTGCTGCCAGGCGCCGAGTCAGAGACGGGAGAGAAACAGATCGACAAGAGGTGCGCATGTGGGCTGGACCTGCTTCTTTGGCTAGAGATGGGCTAAAACTACATAGGGATACATATAGTTTGGCAAAGACTTATCCTCGTATCCTGGAGATTCCTTCATATAAACTTCTAAGACTCCATGAAGGAAAGCATTTTGTACATCTAACCGACAAAGACTCCAATCTTTGGATACCACAATAGATAGAATAACTCTGATAGTTGCTGTTTTGACTACAGGACTGAAAGTATCTTCATAATTTATCCCATATCTTTGCTTAAACCCTTTTGCAACTAACCGAGCCTTGTATCTATCCAAGCTTTCCATCTGCCTTTCCTTTTATTTTATAAAGAAAAAAGTTATTTTTAACTCCCTAAACTTTGGGACGAATCCGCATTTTCTCCCTAGATAATAAAACCATCCGCCTGGACTCCTTGAACTCGCGATACCGGACACATGACCTCCCTGGCTGGTTTCTCTCAGTGGTTTTGCTCTTTTTCTTTTATGTTTATTTTGGATAAATCTTTAAAAAATTATAGTAAATCACAAAAAAATCATAAAATGGAAAATTCAATTTTTTGGACTCCACATGAGTAGATCTATGCAGTGAACATATGATATGATATAATAACTTATAACTACAGTTTCTGTGGTCCAATTATAATGAAATTTTTATGGTAGGCTAAGCATTATATGCTTGATTTGTAGTAAAAAATGCATTCTCATTGGATCATGTATGCTTGAGGAACTGAAGAATCTCTGATATAGCTTGGAATTTAGTTGCTCAAGCAAAAATGATCAAATGAGCATGAAATTTTTACTACAACTCAAGCTTATAATGATTAGCTCACCTTAAAAATTTTACTATAATTTGACTACGAAAACTGTAGCTATGAATTAATTATAGAAAATATTATATCTAAAAGTATAACAAATTTTTTTATTAGATTATATCATATCGTATATTCATTGCATAGATCTAATCATGTGGAGTTCAACAAAATTGGATTTTTCATTTTATGAGTTTTTTGTGATTTACTATGATTTTTCAAAAATTCAGCCAAATAAACATAAAAGAAAAGGAGCAAAACCATTTAGAGTAACCAGCCAGGGAGGTCATGTGTCCGGTATCGCAAGTCCAAAGAGTCCAAGCGGACGGTTTCATTGTCTAGGAAGGAAATGCGGATTCGTTCCAAAATTTAGGGAGGTAAAAAGAACTTTTTCTTTTAATAAACCCACTTACAATCAATTATGTTGCTTCCTTTCTTTGGAGGTACTAAGTGCCAAGTCTTATTTTTCATCAAGGCAGAGTATTCTACATCCATGGCTTCTTTCCAATTTTTATTCCCTAATGTTTCACTCACATTTTGTGGCTCTCCCGAAGATGTGAAACAACCATATTTAATAGTACCATCAATATATACATTTGGTTTACGGATGCCGCTTTGAAGACGAGTCCTGGGACGAGTTTCTTCAACTGGTGCCACAGCTGGATCTGCAGCTTCTTCAGCCACACCGGATCCCAAACCCAGATCCTTTACGGGATCTGTGTCACCAAACGGACCTGGTTGCTGGCCCGGGACATCCTCGCGTGTCCGTGCCGAGGGGAGCCGATGCAGCGCCTGTCGGTAACGTGTCGCGGCACTGGCGGGTGCTGGGCGTCATGCGCGGGCCGCATGTGACGTGGCTGGCACGAACTGGTGCCCCAGTGCACCCGAACTCCTGTGCGGAGCAGACGACAGCGGAGGGGATCCCGACGCTCATTCACACGGTTCTGCTGCCGGATCAGCACGGGATCACGTTGTAGGGGAAATTTGCTACATCTCCCCCAGGTTCAGGTACCCTGTTTTCTGCACAACCTTCATCACATGTATTAGTATGGTTAGGAAAATCAAACATATGATCATCTATTTGTTCTCCCCCTTGATCAGATGTTGGAGTACGCAGATCAGGAGGAAGAAGGAAGATCTCATTGCGGAGACGTGCTCCAGCATTAGGGTGGAATTGAGAGAATGGGAAATCAATCTCATCGAAAGTAATATCACTAGAAATATAAACCCGACCTATGGACGGATCTAGGCACTTGAATCCCTTGTGCAAAGGGCTGTAGCCAAGGAACACACACCGCTTGGAACGAAACTGGAACTTGTGAGAGTTATAAGGGCGAAGATTTGGCCAACAAGCACAACCAAAAATTCTAAGAGAAAAGTAGTCTAGTTTTTGTTTAAACAATCGCTCAAGGGGCGTGTCATAGTTGAGGATTTTGCTAGGGATGCAGTCAATGAGATATGTGGCAGCTACAAAGGCATCCTCCCAATATTTGAGAGGAATTGAAACATGAGCAAGGAGAGCTCAACCAACTTCAACAATATGTCGGTGCTTTCTCTCTGCCGCCCCGTTTTGCTGATGACCATGAGAGCAAGACACAAGATGTGAGATCATGACACGATCAATGATGAGCATGAGAGCAAGACACAAGATGTGAGATCATGACACGATCAAAAAAGGTGTGAAGTTTTTGATATTCACCCCCAGTCAGTTTGAATGGCGATAATTTTCCTATCAAAGAGCCTCTCAACTAGATATTGGAACTCATAAAACTTTTGGAAAACTTCAGATTTATATTTGAGCAGATAGATCCATGTGAATTGCTATAGTCATCAATAAAGCTAACATAATAGTTTCTTCCTCCAATAGAGTTGGGTGCAGGGCCCCATACATCTGATAAAATAAGTTGCAAAGGCTGACTAGAAACACTATGCGACTTAGGATAGGGAAGCTTATGACTCTTTGCCTTCTAGCAAGCATCACACACAAACTCTTTATTTGACTCATCTAAACAAGGTAGATTATTGGTACTAATGACCTTGGACACGATGGGAGCTGAGGCATGACCCAACTGGCTATGCCACCTTTCAAAAGACGGCTTGATGACTCCAAAAGCTTGCTTTAACATAGATGTTGGAGGGAGAGGATATAGACCCTTGCGCCATGGCCTTCTAAGAATGATGTTCTTCGAGGCCTGATCCTTGATCAAAAAATAATTGGGATGAAATTCAAGAATCTTTGGTAAGACGATAAACAGAAACAAGACTTTTAGCAGCTTTTGGAATATGAAGAACATTATTCAAGTATAGATTGCGAGTTGGGTTTTGAACTATAGAATGATCAATATATTTAATTTCCATACCTGCACCACTTGTTGTATGAATCTGGTCGCTCCCATTGTACTTGTCACGGATGGAGAGCTTCTCAAGGTCACTGGTCATATTATCCGTAGCACCAGTGTCCATGTACCAATTTGTGTCCATGGAGTAAATATTCATAGCAGCAGCAACATGACGCTCTTCAGGAACATAATTCTCATCATACCTATACCAGCACTCGGACGCGACATGCCCCACCTTGTAGCAAACTTGGCAGATCGGGCGACCATTGCTGTCATGAGTTGGAGGCGTGTTGGTGGAGTTCCTGCGCTGCTGGTTCTGCTGGTTGGGGAAGTTAGGGCGTGACTGCTGCTGCTGACCGCGGCCTCATCCACCAGAGCCGCATCCTGATGGTGAGCGTCCACCACGACCACGGCCAGAGCCACGCATCTGTTGGCTCCCACCGCGACCGCTTCTTCCTACAGTGTTAATTGACGACGACGAGCCAGTACCAAGTTGCCATTCTAACCTAGTCTCAAAGCTTAACATCTGGGAGTATAGTTCAGCAGGAGCAACAGATTCTATCCTAGTTACAAGGGCATAAACTAGGGAATTATATTCAGGATCAAGACGGTTTTCCAACGGTTGCCATCTCATCTGCTAAGGCCTTCATCTTGTCGTAGTACTAGGCGACGGTCATGTTCTCCTTCTTTGTTGTGGCGAGGACGAGGCGCACATTAGTGGTACGTGCACGGGTGTGGGAGGCATATTAAGATGATACCGTCGGCTTCTTTTTTCTCCTCCGACCCTTGCTTCTTTCTTTTTGCCTAACAATTTCAAATAAAATAAAATATTTCGAACAATCTGAAAAGATTAAAGAATTTCTTGAAAAGTTTCAAACAACTTTAATTGTTTCAAATAAAATAAAATGTTCGTTTACAGAACTTTTTGAATAGCACATACATATTTCCTGGGAACTATTTGAATTGGTACAAGATTTTTTTGAATCATTTTTCAAATGAATTTTGAATTGTTTTCAAACATAATGAAGCTTCAAAACTTTCAATAATGGCACAGAACATTCTGAAAAGATTAAACAACCTTGGAACATTTTGGTTTTGTACTCAAACTTTGTGAAGTGTTTCGAACATTTCGTTAGTTCACAGAATTATTATTAAGATTCGAAACATTCCGAAATGTTTTAAAAATTAGAAACATTCTAAAAGTTTTCATATTGTTTTGAAACAAATTCAAGTGTTGTCAAACTTCGCGAAGTGTTTCAAACATTTCGTTAGTTCACAGAACTTTTATTAAGTTTCAAAACATTCTGAAATTAGAAACAATCTATAAGTTTTCGTATTATTTTTGAAACAAATTCAAATGTTGTCAGACTTTGCGAAGTGTTTCAAACATTTCGTTAGTTCACAAAACTTTTATTAAGGTTCGAAACATTTCAAAATGTTTTGAAAATTAGAAACATTCTGAATTTTTCGTATTGTTTTCGAAACAAATTCAATTGTTGTCAAACAAAATAAAAAAGTTTGAAACAAAATTTTTTTTAAGAACAATTCTGTATGTCCTACATCTTTTCCTATTTTGAATGTGGATCAGGACATTCCTCATTCGGCTGTTGGCAAAGAAATCTAAATAGCCTACTAGCTTTCAGCAATGAATATATGGGCCTCATGTTATGGCCTAGTAAATTTCTCCCACATGCCCGCGCGCATCCGCCCCCTCAGCGAAATTTATCTGCGATAGAATCCTGGCAATTCGCTTAATGCGATAAATAGACGCCCCGCACCCCACCTCCCCCGTTGCTGTTTGGCAGCGTTAAGACGCCCCAACTCCTCCGCCTCCCCTGTTATTGTTTTGCAGCATCCAGACACCATTTGCTATATAATATTCTCTAGCATATATGCTATCTACTCATATAATTGCAGCACAGACACCATTTGCAGCTCACTTTTTTCTAAACAATTCCATGCGTAGGAACATTAGAGAGATTCAGAAAATTAAGAAAAATTCAGGGGATAAACAGAGCAACAAGATAATCATGTGGCCTTCAGAATAGCAGGATATACTGCCCAACCAAGATGAATGGATATATGGTCATGTCCATGCACATACGCAGATAGATAATACAAAATAAAATGAGACATGAGCTATTTATTTGACAATTTTCGAACTGGAACAAAATTCAGACAGTAGGAGGAACTCAAGCACTAACATCTGTGATTTCAAAATCACGAGCAACACAATAATAAACTTTCACCAATCTGCATTGGCTCCACTCCTGGCACAAACTAACTTCTACCTTGTACGCACCATTTCCAGCAAGCGCTCTGCAAAGTAACACAAAGAAAGTTTACTTTAATTACCAAAGCACTGGTGAAGAACTAATGACACAGCTTCAAACCACCAGCATGCATACCAATATTACTTCTCTAAACACAAAATCTAACGGTTATGCATTCAACTAATTAAAACAACACTAAACATTAAAAGCATGAACCGCTACTGCTATATCATCCATGCTACCATGGAGACAAGAACAGATAGAAGCTGCTCCAAACTGCGACTGAATTGTTATCAAAAGAAGAGAAAAATGCGACTGAACTGAATATGTATAAAGAAGCTTTATCACTACAACTGAACTGAATGTGTATAAAGAAGCTTTACCATGGAGATAAATGAACAGGTACATATAAAGATACTAACAGGCTCTAAGCTAGCTAGTAACAGATTACATTTATCATACAATTAATCAATGATCAATGGATCAAATAAAATAGATACCTAAAAAAATGACAGGTATTTTTTTTTTGATAGCAAAATGACAGGTATTGATTGAACAGGCATGCAAATGCCATGGCCACCCTTTTGATCTTGTCAGCCAAATAAGGCAAAATGGATGTGTCCAATAACTAGTCAACAACTTGCAGCTTCTGATGTTACTTATACTGCTGTGAGGATTGGAGGATAGACAGTATTGTTTCTGCCTACTTCACATGGTAGATCAAACTTACGGCGTCAATGAATGGAGGTATCCCACGACCGTTGACTATTCAGATACACATATTTTGTAATTAAATGATAGTGTCTGTTAACAGGAGTAATAATGGGGAGGTATTTTATCGTTATTCCAAGTTCAAATGATGTTGAAGTCACTCTAACTGATGAGAGTTCAGATCAGAACACCCAGAGTTAGTATGGCAATTTATGCATGATTTGTTTAGCTTCTCAAATGATTCTGATATGTCAATCATGAATAAGATTGGTCCAAGTTGCTACACATGGGTCACATCACATCCTAGCATGCATCAGATCAATATGCACCAGCTCTGAAACTATTTTATTTCTAATCAATATCTATATAGACTAGTATTTGATTAAAAGATTGCACTGGCTAGCTAACTACCACTAGTAGCAGTATCCCTATTCTTTCGTGAAATTAGATGAAAAAAGAAGCAAGATTGCGAAATGCAGCTACAAAAAGCACTAGTGTTTTAAGCCAAACCACCACCGATTAGTAATTTAGTACCTGATTCAATGGATTGAGACAATGCAAACAAACAAAGGCGAAGAAGCACTAGCATACTACATGATACGGCCCTTGCATGTTCTACTCTGATGAACAAGCACCACCGGCAACATCTTAACAAACAAACAAACAAAGAGAATCACACGAGCAGAGAGCCCACCTTGTGGATCTTGACGACCCGCCGTTGAAGTGATACAGCCGGATAAGATCCTCAATCAGAGAGCCCACCTGCGTCAGATCATCCTCCATCCGTGGCTGCAGCTCCTCTTCCCCATTATCTACAAGAAAAGGTGTAAGATGAGGAGGAGAAACCTTGCAGGTCAGGGAGATGCGGCGCAGAGGTGGACTCACCTGATGCGGCGCGCGGCAGTGGAGGACGAGGAGAGTGCCGCGGAGGTCACGTGATAAGGCAACGCGCGGCGGCGGTAGCGGAGGAGGAGAGCGCAGCGACGAGCGGGGGGGGAATCGATGCGGGGGAGAGTCGTGTCGAGACGGGCAACACTGCCCGGTGTCTGGAGGTCGGGCTTGTTTCCGCGTGGAAAATCGACGGAGCCGGGCCGGAGATCCTCGCCAAGCAGGCTTCCAAAGGCGTCCGTTGAGTGGCCCGTGGAAATTTTCCGCGTGGCCTGCCTCCGCGGGGAAAAGGCCGGGAACCCGGCGGGGAAACGAGTTTCCAAACGAGCCCTAAAGTTGAGTTCGAGGAGGAATGGGAATGTATTATATCCAAGTATGAGTTGCAAGGAAATGAATGGTTCACAACAAAATTTGAGCAACTGAAATCATGGGTGCCAGCTTATTTCAGTGACGTACCTTCGTCAGGTTTGCTCAGGACCCCACCTCAAGGCCAGAGAGTGCAAATTCTTTCTTCTCCCGTCTAATTGGGTAGAAGCTTTCTTTGGTTGAATTTTGGTTGAGGTTTGATGGAGCATTGGAAGAACAGCGGTACAAGGAGCTAGAAATGGATAATGCTACCCTTAACACAGCTCGCGATTTGAAAACGGTATGGGGCATAGAGAAGCATGGCAGCGACTTTTTTGCCCATGAAGTTTTCAAAGATTTCCAGAAAGAGGTGAGAGCTGCTAGGGATCATTGCCTAATTGATACTGTAGTGCAGGAGGGTGATTTCAAAATAACTGGTACTACTGAAGATTGTCCGAGACCACGAGTCGTACACTATAATAGATCAACCATGGTTGCAACATGCACCTGTAAGCTATTTGAAACCCATGGCGTACCATGTCGCCATATCATTCCAGTCCTTAGAAGTGCCAGGCTAAATGAACTCCCAAGCTATTATTTACTGGAAAGGTTTACTGGAAAGGACATCTGGGTTTCCAGGATTGCACCTGAGGAGGGGTTTCCACCCAAGTTTTTGCCCCTTTATTATGGTGTTTCCTGGTGCTTGTTGATTGACTAATAGTTAGCTCCTTGTCTTTTTGTAGATTAAAGCCATGATCATGCCTCTTGTATATCGTTACAAGGTATTCTTTTTGTATCTGTGCAGCCCAACTCTTAGCTAGCTTATTACATTAACCCAAGGATAATAAGTTCATGATCTTGTTGCTATGTAAATCTGAAGCCTTCTCTTTTTTTTTTTGAGATGTAAATCAGAAACCTTCACTGATAGTCATTTTTCATAACCTACCTAGAAAACCTCGCTGCGGTCTTATACCGATGAATCATTTATGCTAGTGGAATAACCATCCTAATATGGGAGCTCGACGTTCTGTTGTATTTAGGCTAGCCATTTGAATATATCAGAAGATAATATTGCCATGCTGAGTCATTTGATTTAAGTTATGCTCTTTTCCTCTGTATGGAAAAATTGGCAGATTTGGGTGCTTTGCAACGACTGCAACAAGGTCTCAGAGGTGAACTTTTTGCTGCAACAACATCGTGCCCTGCAGATTCATCGGGAATTATTTGTGAATTGGCCTCTATGTATTTGTGAATTATTTGGGTGATTCATCGGGAATTATTGGGAATTATTTGGGTGATTTGGCTGCTTTCATGTGATTGACCGCTATGTATTTGTTAATTAAGTTTTTTTTGTTTGCTGATTTTTTTGTAAGAAGGCTGGTTTTTGTACATTTCTTGGCTTCTTTGTCAGCTACTGCTGAAGTTGTGGATCCGTTCTGGAGCCTGTTTATTCTGACGAAATGCAACTTCACACCCTTGTATTGTGTGTCCTGCTAATGGATAATTGGTATGGGAAACCCTTTATGGGTTCTTGTTCTGTTTATATTGAATTTGAAAGATTTTTTTTGTAGTATCTGTCACTTTTTTGTGCTGAGTTGTCATCTTTTTATTGCTCAAAATCTGACAGATTTTGGCCAAAGAATTCTGTCACCTGATAGCTAGACAATCTGTCAGCATATGGTCTATCTGGGTCCAAACAGCTTTTTATTCTGGAATTGTCTATGCACAGTTTGTATCAATTCCAGAATAATGATTGTTGAAAACCTCAATCTCGGAAGCCTTTTGGCTTCAGTTAACAATTTCGTTTCCAAGATAAAAAGCTTTTCTACCCCTCGTGGGATCCTCAACTGCTTACTTTTTCCGTAGCCGATGTTTGTAAAATCTTGTACAGGTTACAGATTACTTTAATTGTGATCACTGTGTTCTGCTCCTTTGCCACGTAAAATATGTCACCCGTCTGGACCTGGATCTAAGATTACCTCAAAAACACATGTTTGATCAAGTCTGAATGTGTTTTTTTAAATCAAATCATCGACAAACTTATATTTATACATATACCCTGATCAAACCAGTTTGCTAACGGCCCATGAGTCCTGGTTCGCTAACAGCCCATGAGTTCCGACACGGCCCATGAAGTTCACCGGTCACCGGAAACTTTTCCTTAGGGTCTGTTCCTCCCTTTATACCATCCATCCATTCGCCTCCTTCCCCTTCTCCTTTCCCCTCCGCCTCAGTCGCCGCCGCCGCACCATCTTCGACTGTATAGGTGTGCGATTCCCTCTTCTCCTTCTCCTTCTCCTCTATTGCCCTCGATTAAGATATGGATACTTAGACTTGTCGGGTTGAGTTGCAGTAGGACGATTGGGCCTGATTGATTTCTATTTGACAATCGGATTCTTTTTCGAATTCGAATCGCTGTTGCGTTCAATTAAGTTTCGGATACTTGGACTTGTCGGGTTGAGTTGCAGTAGGACGATTGGGTATGATTAATTTCTATTTGACAATCGGATTCTTCTTCGAATTCGAATCGCTGTTGCCCTCGATTAAGAATTGGATACTTTGATTTGTCCGGTTGAGTTGCAGTACGACAGTTGGGCCTGATTGAAATTTGACAATCGATTCTTCTTTGAATTCGAATCGCAGGAACCAGATTCTTCTTTGAATTCGAATCGCAGGAACCAGATCTACGAGTAATCCAGGAAAGGAACGAGGATGCCAGAGCAGCGTACGGCAAAGGATCGGGAGCAGCACCTTTACCTTGTGTTTGATGACTGGCACTCTGGATACAGCATCCGCAAGGTGAGCTTGTCGCGCAGATCAGGCAAGCGCGTCGAGCAGCCCTTATCGTCCGGCTCAGGTGAAGGCGCTGAGCCCTTGCCTAGAGTTTTCATGCGCATCCGGGGGCCGCGTGGGTATCCCCAGTACTTCGCGTCAGCCTTTGGCACCAAGATCGTGGTGATGCATCCCGGCATAGCTGATATCTCGGGCATCCCAATGATCCACGTCGAGGAACAGAGCTTCGTCTTTGGACCTGAGCCGAACTACAATGCTTTTCCAATCTATTTCCCTGTCGGCGACAATAGGCTATTCGCTCTGGATATTGGCACATTTCATTGCTACCTCTGGATGCCGGAACATAGTGAACCGTGGGGGCGGCAGGACCTCCCTTTTCCGTCATTCAAGAGGGCGGATGTCTCCTCCTACGGCGTGCATCCCGGTGGATGCATCCTTGTCAGTACCAAGAGTGGAACCACCTTCATCTTGGACACCAAGGAGTATGTGTGGAAACCATACGGTAATTGGGTGTTGCCCTTCACTGGCCGTGGACACTATGACACCTCCCTGGAGGGCTTTGTCGGTCTCTCCAAAGACCCAGAGACCCTTGGGTACCTCTACTGCAGCACCATGGCCAGCATCGGGACTGGAGACACATTGCACCCTTCCCCTGATTTCAAGTGCAGCAAGGAGAAGGTGTTCAACAAGAACCCAGCTGAGAGGCATGTAAGTGCCACCCTTTTGCACATGCGCCCGGGCAAATTCTGCCTTGTGGAGTGTGTCTCCATTGATAACGGCAGGGCTGATCAGGAGCTCAGGGCTGCTGGAGGCGTGCCCCAATGCGGTTGCTTTGTGTATCGTTTGAAGACCTTCTCCCTTGGGTATGATGCGGAAAGAGACCTGAAGCTTAAAAACTGTCGGGTCCGATGCTACGGCCTGCCTCAAGAAGTAACAAGTGGTTTCCTCGATGGGGATCCAGCGGCATTTTGGCTGTGAAATGCTAAAATTAAGAGAATGAGTAACTATGTTTTCATTCAGGTGTGACTTTTGCTACTATGTTTTAGTTTGGTGTAATCTCAAAACTGTGTTTTTTTGGTGGATCTGGTGATGATGTGTGTTGCTTTTGAATATTTTCACTCACTCAGTTGTTGATGTGTTGCTTTTTTAATTCAATGTGTAATCTCTGGTGTGAACAATATGTTTAAACTCAGGTATGAATGCATGTGTTGCTTTTCCGTTTTAATTTAATAATGTGTATCTCAACTGTGATTCTGTGAATCCCTTGCTATGTTTTTATTCATCGTACAGTTTGTGAAACAAGAATGAGGCAACACAGAGCGAGGCTCGCTAGCTCTAGCTAGCCTCGGGCCACGGCCGTTATTTGGACGGCGAGCGAGCAGGTGCGTGTGGGATGTGGACTCTGCAGTTTATTATCACGGCGACGGCAGCGGGGAAGCCTGTATTTGTAGACTGTAGTGGCAGCATGTACGAGGGCTCGTGGCGCCGCGGCCGCGCGTCCGGGCGCGGCAAGTTCTCGTGGACGTCCGGCGCCACATACGAGGGCGACTTCGCCGGCGGCTACATGCACGGCCACGGCACCTACATCGGCGAGTTCGGGGACACCTTCGCTGGGCTCTGGGCAAGCAACCTCCGCCACGGCCGCGGCACGCAGGCGTACGCCAACGGGGACGTGTACGACGGCCACTGGCGCGAAGGCCTGCAGGACGGCCACGGCCGCTACATCTGGCGCCAGGGACACGAGTACATCCGCACGTGGAAGGCCGGCGACATGCACGGGTGCGGCACGGTGATCTGGGCGGACGGCGACCGGTACGACGGCGCGTGGGAGGACGCCAAGCCCAAGGGCCAGGGCACGTTCCGGTGGGCCGACGGCGGGATGTACATCGGCACGTGGTGCGAGGAGTCCGGCGCTACCTGGCTTTCTTTTACTGCAACGCAACTGCCTTCGTTGCGTCTCTGGCCATCATCATGCTGCTGGTGAACAGAAAGCTCTTTCAGCGAGAGGAATACAGTCCCACGCGCTCAGGGTGTGCGTAATCCTTGACCTGGTTGGGCTCATGGGTGCGTTCGCCGCTGGGAGCTCCAGGAAGGTATCAACATCCATCTATATCTTGGTCCTGGTCTTTGCAGTTCTAGTCTGCATCGCACTTCAAGTTATTCTAGTAGTGTCAGAGTCGGTTCAGCATCTCCTGCAGAGACTTCTATCATTCTTCGGCGTACTGGACGAAGAATCCAGCGACATATTGCCTCGTACGGCCACCATTGGAGGGGCGCGAGATCTCTAGGGTGAAAAATTGCCCAAATACTTGTTGCTGCTCGCTGCACTCGCAGCGGCTGTCACTTACGAAGCCGCCATGAACCCGCCCGGTGGCCTCTGGGATGATGGCCAAACTGCCCACATAGCCGGTGACCCGGTTCTTCGGTACAAGGCTTTCTTCTACTGCAATGCCACTTCCTTCATGGCGTCTCCAGTGATTATGGTTTTGCTTCTGATCAAGAAGAGTGTGCAGAGCAAAACCGGCCATCTTGGCACTGCACACTGCCATGATACTGAACTTGTTTGGCCTGATGGGCGCGTATGCTGCTGGGAGCTGCAGGAGGGTGAGAACCTCTGCATACATCTTGGCATTAGTGATCGGGGTTTCTGCATACATTGTTGTTCTTGTTGTTGTGTCCATAGGTGTCGCAAAATGGCTGGAGAGAGAGTCATGGATAAGCTAGTGGAACGAATGATCTGGTGCTTCTCTCCAGAAGATTTGTGAAACTTGGCACCATGAACATAAAAAGGGTAAGTCACAAGTGTGATTTTTGTAAACTTTTGCTAGCCTTCCAGCTCTAACATATCGCCTTTTTCTGAAGAATTGTTGTAATTTGATTAGTTCATTTGTATTATCTCTTGGAATGACCCTAGATTAGTTGTGGAAAATGTGATGCAGCATTGAGTTTCCTTTATCTCAAGTTAGTGTATTGAGAGTAAATTAAAGAGCAGTTTTTCTGGTGTGGCACCATGGGATGGCTAACGCTACTACTTCACCTGCAATCGGACTGCGGTGTGGCATGCCACCGGCAATTTTTATACTTAAAGAAAACATGCAATTTCTGGTTTTCATCAAAACCTATATAATTAACGATACTGTAATTTTGTACTTGCCAAATCTTTTGACCAAAATTATTTCTTTTTCATCCACCAGGAAAAAAAACCACGAAATCAATTCCCAAAATTCTTTGACATTTTGAATCCTGCATATTATTTCTAGGGAATACATATCTCATGATCTTATTCCATTGGAAGCACAAATTAAATCTTTGGAACAAAATATAATTAGAAAACATTGAAGAAATGGCACATCAGCAATAATATCTATCTAGCTACATCCTTTACATGGCATGATTGAATTTATGCTACATCTAATTATGCAGCAAAATGTTTAAAAATGTACAGATTCTACAAGAGAAGGGGAAATTGCCGCACTATTTACGCGTTTCATCTACAACAGAGTGTATCAATGATGTTACCTACAAAAATTACTGGAGTGTGGACACAGAACATCCACCAAAGAATTGTTAACCCCTTAAATTAAATATGTCCCTCCTCCATCAATTATCTAGTTATTGTACCTCTTCTGTGAAAGCCCTAAATATGAAGTCCCTGAATCTCTTGCAGTATTGCTTGGGGTCAACGGCCGATATGGAGTTCGGATCGTATTGCATGGATTTATAAGCATGCTCGAGCTTCTTACTAATATCATAGTCTTGCAGGATGTCAATGATTCCAAAGAACAAAAAGACATCCTGAAATTCACCTGTGAGCTCACCAATGAGCAAAGATTCACTCTCGGGATTCTTCACGATGTTCTCAACCCTTGAGGGCATGCAAATCCCTAGTTTTAGTGATGTGTTTCTGCATAAATTGGAATTAGTATGTTAGTCCTCACAGGTCAATTCCAAGGCAAATGTACTTACAGTTATATTTATTATGTAACCAAGATATGCTGAAAATAGATAAGGCTTCTATGGTTCGAATTTGAAAGCACTGGTGCATACATTATGTCAAAATAAGCAATGTATTACGTATGTTCATGTAAAAAAGCTCACCATATTTTTGTTTACTTTAATAAAGCATCTCTAATAGTATTTCACTAGTACGAGCCCAGTACAACCGGTCCTTTACCTATTTTCCTCAGAATCTTCTGCTGCAGTATGAGGTGGTCCATTGTCAGCATTGGTGCTGTCTGTAACCAGCAAAGAGATTTTTCAGTCTTATTACTTCAAAAATACCTACGTCTTTCAAAAAAAAATTCAAATATGCATACAGCATTTTTCCAGGTGCAAGTATGTGAAAGCATGCATCATGTAGCTTACCTTTGCATCTGTCCTTGAAGTGAATACCAACCAAAAGACTATAATCCATGATCCTCTCCTGCTCCAATAATTCACAATCTTTGTCCACTTGCCTGTGAAAACAAATCATAACTCGTAAGAGCAAGGAATGCTTGAGTTTATTTTCAATTCAGATGTGACTTTGGAACATTTCTAAGAACTTCTCATTGGACGGATTGTCACACCCAAACATTCTTATAATAAACTTTCTGCAGATATGTAATTATATTCCTGTGTGCCCCTCCCAAGCGACATGGGGCAATTCCGCGTCGCCGTCCGCGCCCCCTCCATAGGCCGCCGCCGTCGCTGGCGGCTGGCCGAGCGGCGGTGGCGGTCTGCGGCTGAGCCGAAGTTGGCTCAGCCCGCCTCCTCCCCTCCCTCTTGTCTCTCTTTTCCACCTACCTCCGAACCTTGGTCGCCGGTCGCCGCCCTTTTGTGCCACCACCGTCGCCGCCGGTCGCCAGGGGCCAGATCCGGCCGCCCTCTCGCCAGATCTGGGCGCCCCCTGGCCGACTCTGGCCGTGGTGCCTCTCCCCCGCCTGGTGTCTCCGGAGGCCAGCCCGGGCGCCACCGTCCGCGCTGCCAGCACTTCGGCGCCGATGGCTGCGGCTGCGCTCGCCCCCTGGCTGCCTGGCTCCGCCTTCTTGGTGGCACGGCCCTTTGGCCGGAGGGGGCAATTCGGCCGCCGGTGTGGCCACGTCTGGGGCTTGGCCACCGTTGCGGGTGCCGGCTTCCGGTCGCGGCCGCCGCCGCCCTCGCTGCTGGGGCCTTGGCTCCGGTCGTTGGGGGTCGCGGTCGCCCCTCTGGTTACCCCTCCCCTCTGGTGCCCTCTAGGGCGCGACCCCTGAGGCCGGAGGGGCGCCCTCTTGGCTAGAGGGGGGCCGTGGCCGGCCTCCTGGGGCTGGGCCTCGCCTGTCTCGCGCGGTGGCCGGCTCCTCTACTGGCTTGATGCAGCCGGGGCTGGCTGCCGTTCGCCCAACTTCGGCGAGGTCGCTGCCGGTGTGTTTGCGGTTGGACTGAGGTCGTCATCTATCTCTGCCAGTTCTTCGGCGAGGTCGCTGCCGGGGCTACCATGTTTGTCGCTCGATCACCTCTAGCGGATACTTTGCTGTTGTATGCTTCTCTGGCGGATGCTTGGCCGCCGTCGTCATCCTCATCTTGGCGGAAGGTTTGCCGTCAATGCTCTTCCGTCGTCGTTGTCGCACCTTGGCGGAAGCTTTGCCGGCGATGCTCTTCTCTGACGGATGCTTGGCCGTCGTCGTTGTCGTCACCTTGGCGGAAGCTTTGCCGGCGATGCTCTTCTCTGACGGATGCTTGGCCGTCGTCGTTGTCATCACCTTGGCGGAAGCTTTGCCGGCGATGCTCTTCTCTGACGGATGCTTGGCCGTCGTCGTTGTCGTCATCTTGGCGGAAGCTTTGCCGTCGATGCTCTTTTCTGACGGATGCTTGGCCACTGTCGTTGTCGTCACCTTGGCGGAAGCTTTGCCGCCGGATGCTTTGCCGTCGTTCGTTGTATCATGGTCATGATGCCTCCTTGTAGGATTAGATGCTTTGGTCGTTTCGGCTAGGTTTGTTAGGTTGGGTGATTTTCTTTCCTCTTTTTTTCTTTGGCGCGCTCTCGGTCGTTCACCACCTTCTTGGTGGTTTTGTAATACTTCGCTACGAGGGTTCTCTCGTAGTTGCGTCGTTGTAATTCTCTTCCTCTTAATGAAATACGTGCTCAGGCACGTTCGCTAAAAATGTAATTATATTCCTAAAAAGTACTAAGTGGAAAAGGCAAAACATCTTGTACCATATTGCAGATGGGATGTGTACCTGCAGAATTCTTGAAACCAAGATCCTTCTAGTCGGAAAATGAAATTAAGATCAAGATCCTTCAGCGTTGTATGCTCGCTAATTTGATCAATGGGTTTGTCTGTCATGCGACCATGTGAAGATCCTTTCAAATCAAAGCGCCTATGGATTGCATAGTTGGAGCAGAAAAGATTCCCCATTATAACAAATCGAACCTGTATTTCATGGTTACAAAATGTTGAGCGACTCTTACACTCAAATTAAAGTTTGTTAATATAGGAGTCTAACCTTTTTCTGAATAGCTCCTGTAAGTTTAACACAGTGCAGGCCAAAAAATTTAGTTAATAGAGTATGTTCAAAAGCACGGACATGTTTATAATAGGATGGAAGCATCCTAAGCAGTACCTGTTCACATAGAAAATATAAATTCAATCATATAACTTAATAGTTAATCTAAGGTGTGAGTCGATTAAATTAACTTACTTTAACTTCTGATTTCTTCATTGTTTTGATCATGTACTTGTCATCATTTGTGAGGTAAAAGAAACTTCCACTTTTCCCTGGTGATGAAAGTTCCCTGAGTGCCTCATCCCCGCAAATGGAGATCATGTAATCAGCAGGGTCAACATCGAAGAGCTTGCGCAAAGTCCTGCAGCGAAGTACAGAAGAACAGATTAATTAGCTCTACATTGTAGACAGGAAGCAGTGATAAATAATAGTAATATCAATTATTACCACATGAAAGGGGAAAAAGAGTGTATATAAATCATAAAACCTGAAAACCAAGGGGCAGTAGTCCTTCCACCGAAAATCGCATGATTGGTGAGGAGGAGTATGCTTTGATCCTTCGGGAGGGAATCTTGTCCACACCTTCTCTTTCGGATCAAATGCTGATGATTTAAGATCCAGCGAAGTTGGCGCTGACTGCCTTCCAACAGCATGCCTGTAGTGCTCCAATGCAAAATTGATTTGAATTGATCATGAATGCCAACTTCAAATTAATGAATGAGATTCAGAAGAAGAGCAGGCATCAGAGAGAAGTATGTACCTAATGCCAAGCTGCAGGTTGAGCATGAGCTCATAATTCCTGTGCCCCTTGGATATGGTCTCCCCCTGCTTCTTCCCCGGCCTCGGCGGCGTGCGCATGCACGACGACGTCCGCAAGCATGACCTGTGCATCCGCGTCTCCTCGCTCTCAGCAGCCTCGGCCTGCAGGCTGTCCATGTCCAAGGACGCGCTGCTCATCCTCCTGCTCACGCTCGACATCCTCCCGTGGTCCGCGCTAACCTTGGGCGGCCGCCACACCGGCTTCTTCTGCACGGCCTCCACCCCGGGCCACGTCAGTATCTTGTGTGACGGCATCAGCGACGCTTTCTTCCCCTCGCACCCCTCGAGCTCCTGGAGCAGCGCCGTGATCGGCTCGCAGGGCTCACGGGGCACGGGCACCGCGGGGCCGCCGGACGGCGGGTAGTAGACGCCGTCGGCGTGCACCGCGCCGGACTCCTCGCACCACGTGCCGATGTACATCCCGCCGTCGGCCCACCGGAACGTGCCCTGGCCCTTGGGCTTGGCGTCCTCCCACGCGCCGTCGTACCGGTCGCCGTCCGCCCAGATCACGGTGCCGCACCCGTGCATGTCACCGGCCTTCCAGGTGCCGATGTACTCGTGGCCCTGGCGCCAGATGTAGCGGCCGTGGCCGTCCTGCAGGCCGTCGCGCCAGTGGCCGTCGTACACGTCCCCGTTGGCGTACGCTTGCGTGCCGCGGCCGTGGCGGAGGTTGCTTGCCCAGAGCCCCGCGAAGGTGTCCCCGAACTCGCCGATGTAGGTGCCGTGGCCGTGCATGTAGCCGCCGGCGAAGTCGCCCTCGTAGGTGGCGCCGGACGTCCACGAGAACTTGCCGCGCCCGGACGCGCGGCCGCGGCGCCACGAGCCCTCGTACATGCTGCCGTCGGTCCAGAGGAACTTGCCGGCGCCGTGCGGGAGGTCCCCGCGCAGGCCCCCCTGGTAGAAGTCCCCGCTGGGCAGCAGCTGCTCGGCGTGGGTGGGCTCGCCGAGCGCGGCGTCGTCGTCGTCGCCGGCGTCCGAGTCATTGCCGCCCTCGTTGCTGGTGTCGCTCTCCTCGCCGTCCTCCTGATACTGGTAGATGGTGTTGGACGCCGAGGAGCTGACGGAGAGGAGGCAGGGCGTGGCGGCGTCGGCGCCGTCCACGGTCCCCGGGGCGGGCACGACCGTGCCGACGCGGCGGATGGTCTGGAGCTTGCGGATGCTCGCCTCCCACAGCCGGCTCGCCGGGGCGGGGAGCTGGCTCATCTTCTTCGTCGACGTCGCCATGTTGGTCGCTGAACGCGGCGAGAGGTCAACACGACCGCGCCGGAGCGAGTCTGTGGTGCATGGTGGTCGCTGTTTTGCCCTTGGATGGATTACGAGTCGCTCGCTGTGCCCAAGGACATGAGCTCTCGCTGGTCGGAGGCTGGGAGGACTTGTCGGGGTGGGAGCCGAGGAGAGGAGAGCTCGGGAGCGCAACATTTGGAGGGAAGCGGACGCAGCGTCCCGGCCGTTGAGGCGCGTTCTACTACTATTCTACTGGCAAATAATAGGGGGGGATCGGTGAGGAAGGTGAAGACCTCCTTACAGTTTTCCTGTGGAATGCATGCCGTTTCTCTCTTTCCCCGAGCTTTTCCAGGCCAATACCACTGTAAACCCGATGGATTCAGGCTACGTAGTTACGGGAAAGCTGGAAAAGCTAGCAGGACAAATTGGCAGTAGCGATGGATGCTTACTTGGTTCTTGGGGACAGGACAACCTGTGATATTTTCAATTCTTCCATGGCAAAGCGAAGTATCAGTTTGCTGTCCCAAGACCAGCAGCTCGTTGACCAGAGCTTTGGGGTTACGCAGGTCAAACAGTACCGGGGCATTTGTCTGTCTTTGCCGGAAACAGAAGCTTGCTTAGGTCTATTAAAACTACTTGTCTCTGATGGTCCAATTGTGATGCTACCAAGAACCATACAATTGAAATGTTTAAGATATCCAGATCCCTGTTACACCACACTATGACAAGCAAACATCACCTTACCCACCACATCAAAATCAGACCTCTGACCGACGGCTATGTTCATGTACGCTGAAATATTATCAGTAAGTGGATCATAAGCAAAACGATTTGAGCACCTCAATAGTTCCAGATCGGGCAAATCTTTGTTGCACTATGCAAAAAAATCAACTTGGTTATACCACAAGAAAAAGCTTCTGTCTACAGGCCGCCAATTGCATCAGAACAATCAAAAAACATATTTCCTGGCTGCATCAAACATTCAGATATGCCTAGCCCTAGTTTTGCCAGTTTCAGCATTTCATTACAGAGTCAGACATTTGCCTCCAACCAGTGCTATCTCCAGCTTTCGCTCTTTTATTCTTCACAGTTCCCAAGTTCGTGAACAGCTGACAGGAAAAAACACAAATTCCAGCGGTCCACAGATAATACCAGATCATCCTTACAGATTGTAGAAAGGCATAGATTACATGGACTTTGTCAGGGTAACTACTAGAAGGCTAAGGTAAGACATGTTTGCATCTGACAATGGTGCATCATCTATTGGTGCACAAGGTGAGTGCTGTAGGACTCAAGAACAGCCACTGAAGGGGTACAGAAAGTAGTGAGGGCAAACACATTTCTGGGCTCATCAACTCCGATGACTAACTGAGGTGTCGGTTCAGGTTTCTCATTTCAAATCAAGATCCGCCTAGTAGAATTTGAAGTAGCTCCATCGTGGATACCTTTTTAGTTGATCTTCAGTCATCATACTTTCTTACATATCTGCACCACATCAAGTTTTTCGATTAATGATCAAGAATTTAACATAAGGATTCACCTTCATGAAGATGTATCAGAAGAATAAAAGATATGTCATCTAATGATCTGGAGAAAGAGGACATGCTCTTCGTAAGCTAGTAGAATCTTCTAAAATGTGAGCTACTGAAAATAGTCTGTGGCATGTTCAGGAATCAGGACTTGAGAGCCGGCAAGCACTGCTGAACATGCATATGTCCAAACACCGAAAGTGATTGAAGGATGTCAAGGGCACAGGAAGGGTGCAAGAACTACTGGTCAAGATAACATGAGGAATGCACAAGAGAAGTTCAAGAACTACTGGTCAAGGGAACAGGAAGAATAAAGGGTCCTGAGTGACTAATTCTGACCTTCTGGAAAACAACAGTTGGGTTAAGGCCTACAACAAGCACAGGAAAGCAGCAATAGTCAATAGCTGATGATGGTAACGGTAATAATTTAGATGCAGAGATTACACAATTTAATGAGCGGCGAAGATGATGTATCAAGTGGACAGTAGAAATGAGTTTAGCACACTTTCGATTCATGAACACCGTAAAAATTTTGAGGTTTATGGTTCTCATTGCACTAATTTCAGTACAATCATGATAATAGCTGTACAGTAGAAATGAAAACTCCATGGGTTTCATTAGTTATTAGAAAAAAGGGTAGAGTCCTCATATGGAAATTTGAACAAAAGAACTGAGACTCAAGTTAAAATTGAACAAAAGGCAAATTGCATAACAACCACTATCTATAAGATACCTTGGACTATCCCTAATGCTTCAAAATGTTACACCGCCTATGGTTAAAACAAAATTTTGAGCGAATAGAATCAAAATCAACCTGATTTCAGGTATACTTGTATCCTTATGCTAAACAGCAGTGCATTATCAAACTCAGTAAACCACTACGGCAAGGGAAAAATGGACGGAGAATGGTCAGTGGTCGGCTGTATACCTGAGGAAAATCAAACCTTCACTGTTGGTTCTGGTGAATTGGTGATAGCCTCCAAGGTGAGAAATTCCACCATGAGCAAACGTGAATACATGACACATTGATCACATCAATCTAGCATTGCTCTGCAGCTCCTCCCTCTTGAGTTCCTTCTTCTTCCTCATCTTGACTCTCGGCTTCACTGTCCGGTTCTGCAAATGCTCGGCCTGGAAGGCTACCATCGCCCGGAGCACCCCCAGCATTGCCTCCTCAATCTCCTCGCCCTTCTCCTCCGGCTCCAGCAGCCGCAGCGCCCTCGCCACTGCCTCCATAGTGCTCATGCACCCCTTGTGTGGCTCCTTCTTCACCACGAGCTCCGACTCGAACATGCTGTCCCCGTCCACGCCGCTGTCGACGGGCAGGGCGACTGGGATCACGCCCAACGATGACAGGAACGGGAGGCTGGCCGCGTGCATCTCCTTGGCCTGCCTCCATGTGCCGTCGATGAGGAGGAGGGTGGGGCTAGCGCGCGCGGAGGGCGGCGTGGATCGGCACCAGGAGGCCAGGTCAGCGGCGCCGGGTGAAGGGTAGAGCAGGAGGACGGGGTTCGGGGAAGGAGGTGGAAGGAGAGGGGTGGAGGAGGGGAGGAGGCAGCGGCCAGGGAGGAGGTGGAGGTTGGAGAGGGAGCGCTCGAGGAGTGGCAGCGTGGAGAGCGGGTTGCGGCGGAGGGCGTGCGGGTGGTGGAGGATGACGACGGTCGTGGAGGTGGGGATCGGGGAGGGGGGCAGGTGTGGACAGAGGCATACGCGGGACGGGCGGCCGCAGCCGGCGTGGCAGATGGAGCGGCCGGGAGAGGCGGCGGCGCTATCGCCGTCGTCGGAGAAGACTGGATCGAAGTCCATCTGGTCCACTGGTCTGCTGGAAACTGCTTTCCTTTCGAACCTACAGGCCTAAAGCCCACGTTCTGGTCCATTAGGCCGTCCTAAGTTTAGCAGGCCTGGGCCCACTAATAATTAGTTATAATATGGATGGTAGATACACTCCAACTTTCATGGATAATTTAAAAACTGTCATCTGATTCTAGATACATGTTTTACAGTATCCAGGATATTAAAATCCACGTGGAACGTGATTGAAAAAGAAACCCCATATGCCTAGTCGAAATCAATGTACACCACTGACCTGTGGAGATGGACTCGATCCTCTGCCCCCGCGTCCGCTTGTTGGACCCACCGCGAACACGTCCAGATGCTGCCTCATTTCCTGGAGCGCGGCGGCTTCGAGCAGGCCGGCCGTGTTCACGGGAGCCTTGGGCTTCCCACGCATCCACTCGACGCTAGCCTTGGAGCGCCGTCCACGAGGAACGACGGGAAGCTCCGGATCTGGAGCGGAGCCAGCCCGGGGGGGCTCACCTCGTAGCCGTGGAAGTAGTGGTTCCAGAAGATGGCAGTGGTTGTGTTTGGTGTGAGGTGGTGATGTGCGCAGAGGCAGCGAAGGAGTTCGAATTCTTTTGGCAGCGCTGACGTGTTTTGTTTGCCATTCGTGTGCATGCCAGCTGTCCTGGCCGGCCATCCAGACTCTTCGGAGGAGTAAACTTTTAGACTTGGTGGGGAATTGGGCCGTCAAATTGCGAGTGGACGGGCCAGATGCAGCTGGCCGCAACCTCCCGTTCCCTGAAGAAAAGCAGAGGCGGCGCCGCGGTCTTCCCCCCCGGAGCCGTCTGCGGAGTCAGGGAGCTAGGGTTCGAGGGTCATCGGAAGAGGAGCAAGGGGAGGAGCGCGAGGAGGCGAAGATGATCGAGGTGGTGCTCAACGACCGCCTGGGGAAGAAGGTGCGGGTCAAGTGCAACGAGGACGACACCATCGGCGACCTCAAGAAGCTGGTGGCGGCGCAGACGGGGACGCGCCCCGAGAAGATCCGCATCCAGAAGTGGTACAACATCTACAAGGACCACATCACCCTCAAGGACTACGAGATCCACGACGGCATGGGCCTCGAGCTCTACTACAACTAGCTGCCCTTTCTGACTACACATGCCCCTGTTATCAGGTAGGATAACCCCTCTCGGATTTGAAGCTGTTCCTCTTCGCTCCTGCGCGCGTGGATTGGTTTTCCTATGGCACGCTGGATCCTCGGTTGATCGCTGGGAGTAGCTTAGCTGACTGATTTTTTTCAAGTTTGGGTGCGCCAAATTACCAATTTCACTTTGTTCTTCTGATTTAGACATTGCTGTCTGATTTGAAGGACTCATGTATCAAAGTTATTCTAGTTGTCGTTTTCTCATTGCTGGGGTATGTATGGTGAATTACTGAATACTGATTGATTATGGACACTGTAATTTACAGGGTTAGTTTTTGGGTAGCTTTAGTTGGAGTCTTGCAGTTGCTGGGATATGTATGGTGAATTACTGAATCTTGATTGATTATGGATACTGCAATTTACAGGGTTAGTTCTGGGGTAGCTTTAGTTGTTGTCTTGTAGAATCTTCAGAAATGCACACAAATACAAGACTATGAATTTCATACTGGCCTACTGGGTACCTGTAGTGGCAAATGTTTGGTGATTAAGAGCAAGTCACCTGTTATGTTAAAATTCAGTAGCGGGTTCGACAACTGTTTCGTGGCATATTGGCACATCCAATTCGAGTCTGGTCTCCATGTCCCGTTGAATTATTGATCCATGAAATCTATGGGGAGCTGAAGGCTCAGTTAACTAGATGATGGCGAACAATATCCAATGCTTGGCTGTCCTTCAAGCATTTAATCATAGGGTCAGTTATTTTGCTGGTAGCTACAAATATTTGCAGATCACTTATTCAATCATGCTAACCTGTTTTGCTTATAATTATTGTTGGTATCTTAATTTGTCCTTTTGTTATCCTTGTCATACATTTGTTGGTGTTTAGTTTAGTGGAGTTTTGTTTATAATTGCTTAAAAAAGTGGTAAATGGTGCTATTTTTCATTGTTGTCATACGCAATAGATGTGTTTTGATATGCCCAAAGCTGTTAACCGGCATGAAATTTTAATTGATCCATTGACGGCTGCTACTTGTTTAAACCATGAAACTTTGAGACTGCTTATTTATGGAGGCACAATGCCAATGCGATCCAAATCAGTATTAGTCGTCTTGAATATTTTTTTTTTGGATAACACTTAGCAATTGCGGAGGCCCAAGGATATATTTATATATATATATATATATATATATTTCATTGTTTAGTGTGCAGAAGCTTTTAAATTTACAGCTCAGTCTATTATCTCAGCTTAGTCTTTTTCCTGGATTTTTCTGCTTGGTATACCAAAGAAATGTTTGTAGGTTATGATTTAGAGTTAACTTTGATAGGTTGGGATGATTCTTCGTTGAATTTTCTGCTTGGTATACCAAAGAAATGTGGCTACCATGGGTTGATTGCCAATACTTAACCTCCTTAAGATCACATTTGACTGTAGCTACTTTTTCATCGAGCAATGCTGTATATTGTGCATTGAAGTTTGGAATTACCCAGTGGGCATGATCAACAGACTTGAACATTTTAGATTACTGGCAAGTTGGTTTATGCTTGAATTTGAGGAGGTCACCATGAACTTGTAGATTTCCCTGATTTAACATCTAGGCATGTCCTTGTGCACTTTGTTTCTGGTACAATTCAATTTGGCGTATTCCTTCTCCCCACTAATCATTGTTCAATTCCCATGCATGCAGGTTGATCTGAATTCTGAAGTCATGGGTGCAATTCCAGTCGTCTTAAGCTCACACATATAAGCAATCTCAGTGAGTTATGCCAGGCATGGTTGTGCCAAACTATGAATGTATTGACAGCATCGCATATATTGTAGTGTGATCAATCTGCAAACCTGGTGTGCTGCTACTGGTACTATAAATAAGATAGTGCTTAACTTTGGTTGCAGTAATCGCCATCTTATGTCGTGCAACATGTGTCCTTTATTCTGCTTGTTCTTGTGCTTCATACAACGCAGATTCGTCTGCGGAAGCGTCTTACACATCTGAGATTTCCGGCACAAAAGAATGGACCACGATGTTCTTCGTGATCAGATTATATTATTATTACTAATTAAAGCCCGCACATCAAAGTCCAAATACCCACAAAGCCACGAGAGGGAAAGAGAAGAGCCCCAAATCGCATCCTCCTGCCGAATTTTTTACATTTTAGCTCTTTTCTTGAAAATATTTTACATTTGAAACCCTGGGCGAAGTAACCTCTGGGCGCCGTGATTCATTGCGCCGAGGTAGATGACTCATGGCAGCGGCGATATCATGGCAGCGGCGATATCTGCCTGCATCAGCGTGCCTGTGTCAGCACAAGACGTGTTACCTCGGCACGTGACTCACGGCGCCGACCCCAGTGTCCAAAGCTGCGATTAGGTCGTTCAGGGTCCAAATGTAAAATTTTTTTAAAAAAAATGCTAATTTGCAAAAAGTAGGGATCCTCCTGCTCCCAAACCTCTACTCCTGCTCCCCCGGAACCCCTAATCCCCTCCGCGCTCGATTGCCGCCGCCGCCGCGTTCGCGTCCCCTCCGTCGCCCCAGCCTCCCGCAATGCAACCTCCATCCGGTCTCTCCCCGCCCCCACCATCCTCTCCGCCCGCCGATACGCTGGCCTCCGCCGCCATCGAAACCCCAAGCCTCCCCGACACCCCGGCCTCCTTGGATCCCGACACCCCCTTCTCCGACGCCGCACCCGTTGACGCCTCGGACGCCGACACCCCCGCCCTTGCGCCAACACCCGACGGCGCCCTCGCCTCCGCCTCGGACGCCCCCGGCGACGGCGAGGACGACGGGATCACCAACCCCTCTAGCGGCTCCAGGAAGCACATGACCCTAGCGCCACCGGCGACGGCCACCAAGAAGTCGAAGAAGAAGGGCGGCAACAGCGTCTGGACCCGGCCAACCTCCCGCAAGGGCAAAAAGAAGGCGAGGCAGCCGGGCGGCCACGGCCCCGGTGGCGGCGCCAGCAGCGCCCACCCCGGGCCCAACGCCGGCGGAGACGAGTTGTGCCAGCTCGTCCCCGCGACCCGCCTCGCCGCCGAGCGCAACGACGACGCGGCCACCCAGCCCGTGCTCCTCTCCCGCTTCTTCAAGTCCGAGAGGATCGAGGTCTCCGACGACCGCCTCACTGCTGCCAGCACCAAGGGCTACCGCATGGTGCGTGCCACCCGCGGCGTGGCGGCCGGGGCGTGGTACTTTGAGGTCAGGGTCGTGCATCTCGGCGCCACTGGCCACACGCGCCTTGGATGGGTGACCAACAGGGCGGACCTCCAGACGCCGGTTGGCTATGACGCTTATGGGTTTGGGTACCGTGACATTGATGGCGCCAAGGTGCATAAGGCTTGGAGGGAGAAGTATGCTGATGAAGGGTATAGGGAAGGAGATGTCCTCGGGTTCTACATTTCTCTACCTGATGGAGAGCGATATGAGCCTAAGCAACCCGACCTGATTCAGTACAAGGGAATGCCCTTTCATGTGCAAGTCCCCAAGGAGGAGCAGAAGGTACCAGCTCCTGTTCCTGGTGAGTGCCTGTTTTAATAAAATTCTGTATACAGTTGTAGGTTGTTGGTGTCAATTAAAATACACACAGTTTTTTTACAATGAAATGGCTATGAAGTAGCTATTGTACAAATAAGATGCAGTTCCACAAAACACCTAAGGGTAATTGTTTCTCACTCTATTCTTGAGATAATGTAGATGAATACTAGCAGAATTATGTAAATGGGGGTATTGAGATTTCAGGATAACAAATTCAAGAAAAGAATGTCTTATGAAACAAGTAATCATGTATAAACACTTTCTTATACAATAAATTGTTAGGACTGAGTAAAGTTAGAAATCATATGCAGATATTGTGTACTGATGTTGAATACTTGAATTAAACAAATAAATGTATTGCTCATGCTTTGCCAGTGTGTCGGTAGATACGTGTCATTTAGTTTTAGATTGGCATGGTGTTTTCCCAATTCACCCTTGCACCAATTCCTGTACCCTCCTTAGACATTATATAGACTAGTTAAATGTGTACGAAGTCACCATATCTCCGTTGCACGCACTAGATAGTAGTTTCCATTATTCATCTTTTAAAAAATTTCCGAAGCCTAAACTAACGTGTATTGCATAAACAAATCCTTACTCATTGGCGTTGAAATGCTAATTGAAAATTTGTCCTGAAGATAACCTTTTCCTTTAGGACTTTACATGTCCTGTCATAGTAGCACCTTTGCACCTTATAGTTGCTTCCATACATGAATAAATATGTGCATCTTGAAATATTTCTTTCTTGATGTATATTGTTGTATCTTCCATACATGAATAAGGTGCAACTTTAATATTGTTTTTTGTATGGCCTAGTCAGAATCCCAATTGGTTATGCTTTAGAGGCTTTAGTTATCCCCTTAGTGCTAAATGTTTGGATGTTGGGTGTTCATTATGTATTAATTGGTGCACCTCTCTGTGTTCTAGATTACACTTTGTTCTGCACTCATGAATAGAAAAGGATGTGTCCCAATAATGGATCTTCTACACTTTTGCTGCCTGTTATTTTCTTTGGTCAGAGTTCAGACAATATAAATATCCCATGGTTCTTGCATATGCAGGGAGTGAAATATGCTACTTCAAGAATGGGGTATGCCAAGGCAGTGCCTTCAAGGACATTCCTGGAGGGAGGTATTACCCAGCGGCGTCAATGTATACGCTACCTAATGAGCCAAACTGTGTAGTCAAATTCAACTTTGGGCCAGACTTCGAGTTCTTTCCACAAGATTTTGGTGGCCTCCCAATCCCTCAACCAATGAGCGAAGTGCCTTATCAGGCACTTGAGGTGAAGAATGAAGGGCCTGCCGAAAATGGTATTGCTGAAAAAACTAGCTAGTGTAGTTAACACGCTATTTTAGGCTTTTAGCTATGTCGAGGTCCATGGCTAGGTCATGGTGAGGTTGGCCGCTGGAGCCATATCTGACTAGATGAAGTTATTGTCTTAACATATGCAACCAGAGGGTGTTATCTGTCATGTGGCATGCTGCAGTAGTGGGACGAATAGTAGTGATGGGAGGTGATGGGTGGTGTACTGGTGTTCTGGTGGTACGGCAGGTGAAACTTTATGCTGGGAGTTAAACTGCTAATGAAGGATTTGTATGGCCAGAAAAAGTATCTGCATGTAAATTTGCCTCATTTATATTCATTTTCATCCCAGCTATTTAAGCAATCCAAAATGGCCTTTGCCAGTATTTACCTGTAACTGTGAAATCTGTCTGGTTTCGTTTCGATTCGCATGCAATGGGAATCGGTCAGACTGTTGATAACAAATACAGGAACAGAACGCATCATATCCGGTATACGTATGCCTGTAGAATGCAATGACAGCAAAAGTTCCAGTTGACTAGCTTGTGGAAGTTGCCCCCCCTTTTTTTTCCCTGAGAACATACTTGAACAGTTGAACGTGTATTTTATTGAGAGGAAAACGGGACAGCAATCTACGGCAGCTCCAGTACTAGCTTCGGGTGCTGGACAAGAACATTAGGAAAAATACATCAGTGACCTTAAGACTTTCTGAATTCTAGCCTACGTTTCACGTGGCATCCTGCAAAATTCAGCTTTGCGTTTTGTTCAAATGGCAATCAAGAAAAATAGCAACACGGGCAAAAAGTGAGAGGCAACAAAAAACAGCATGCAGGAAATGCTTTAGAAGCTAAGATTTTTCAGCATCTTTTGTTGGCAAAAACTGATAATTGTTGAAATAATATAGTTCTTCATACTAATACCAAAGATTTCCAGTTCCATACAAGTGGAATTGACTGAAGGACTCAGGGGAATACAGTGTTTTGGTCTTTTGGAGGCAGCGATGGACCCAATCTACCCTTGGATTCATTCACTTTTCTTCCTATTCCAAAGGGATCACAGGAAATGCCCCAAACACGCCGTAATGAAATGGGCAATGGTGTTCCTTACCCCTACTTTCAAGGTCAATTATAAGTAATCACATAGTACATAAGTGTCATTTACAATTAGACAGAGGTCCATCACACGGTAGATGGCTCTTAGTATAGAAGACAATCTATCCTTTTGAAACAATTGCTCGTACAAATAAACAAAAACATAGAATCGCGAGCTTACCCATGTTGATCATACTGGCAGCAAACCTAAGTATGTCTGCACAATGAGCTAAGACATGGGAATTATTTTATACAATTTATGGTTAAGCAGTGATATTTATTTTCACAGTTAGATGCCCGCAGCCTGCACAGTGCAAATAAATAATCTCAGCTTGAGTGCCATTTGATTTGTAGGTGGCTACAATCCATACAGGTTTCCACTCTGCTCAATGCTGCCTGTCGATGTTGCAACACCGACTCCACACTAGGCTCAGTCCTTTTCCGTGCCATTTTCCGGGAGATATTTTTCCACTTCGATTCAAACTCACAAGCTGGAAAAAGGAGCAGAAATTTCAGGTGCTAGTAAATACAATAAGCAGTAGATTATATAAAGAAATGTTTATGGATTCAAGCATTCCGATTTATTGTTAACATTTTCATTTTGTGACGAGGGAACCGAAAACTGATAGTTACCACTTACCTTCACTTCTGTTGGCAAAGCCTTCAACAAGGCATGCGACATTCCAAGGCCTTCCAGCAGAGGCAGCTTTTGCACCACCTTTTAACTCACCATTATGTTGTCGCAAGCTGCAAAAAGACTCATTTTATCAACACATAAATACAACTTTTATCTGTATGACTACCACTACTACAGATCTTCATTCATTCAGTGGTATAGTTCCTTAAACTGCTAGCTGTTAATATACACCTATACAAGAGAAGTGAATAAAATTGTGCATTTTCAAGCATATGTAACCGACAAGCCAGAGCAAGAGTTCTGTGACAAAAGGATATGCTGAAAAATACCTACAGTGCACCGTCTATGCATTTATGCTCAAAATAACGCAACTGTGCATAGAACCTTGGAGCTAGCTCCTGGTCTTCTTTTTCTAGTTCCGTTTTCCTAGCATCATCAACAAAGGAATTGGCGAACTGCACACCAGCTAGAGCTTTTATTTGTAGTTTTGTTTCTCCCAGCAGTCGCCACAAGTCACTAAGCTGTGGTAAAATCATTCAAAGCCGTAAAATTTCGATCCTAACATCATCAAGTAATAGCGTTGTGCAACACTTGTTTTTGCAATCACAAGCGAACTTCAGAGTTCAGACGGGTTCCCCAAATGGTACACAAACGCAGCAGTGGCTGCAACTACTCGAGACAAGCTCAGGAAACCGGGGAAAGAGAAGGAACGCGGCGCAGAGCGAGGAGTCACCGGCGAGGGAAGTCGGTAGTGACGCCGACGTAGGTGCGGGGGATCCGGGAGGAGGCTATCAGGTACACGCACCACGGCGGCGCCGCCTTCGTCTTCGCGGCCCCCGCCGACGAATCCCCGGACACAGAGGCGGCGGCAGCCTCGCCACATTTGGGAGGGAGGGTGCGGGGGATTTTCGCGGCTCGGAAGGCCGCCGTGAGGCTCATCGTCTCACCTCGCCGGCGGGTCGGAGCCCTCGCTCGCGTCCATGGACGAAATTACGAATTGAGGCCTGAGGGGAGGAGGAGGAGGAATTGGTTTGTTCTTTTTTTTTTTGAGCATCAGGAGGGAGAATTGGTGACGTCATCATGGTTGGATGGGCCGTGATGGACACATGGTGGTGGGCTGTTGGCCAGTTTATCCTTGGGCCGAATGTTCGGTTAACCACAGCAGCAATTAGGACGTTGAGCTACTATGCTTCCAAGCCGAGAAGATGAGCCTAAAGATGAGTAGCACTCAGGTGGTATGGTACGGCCCGGTCAAATTTCGAGTTCGGGGGCCTTCGGCTTCGACGAAAAAGCAGGGATTACAGACATCACTGCATTGTTTCCTGAAATATGCTAAGCTGCCTTAATGCCAACCTCCCGCCGTTTTGACGTTTTCAAACCGCAAGGAACAAACCTATATCATGTGTGTTCCCTTCACCATAAGCTTCTGGTGCTTTCCGGGCCCACGTGGCAGTGGCTGCAAGCACCCCCGGCAGTACTGCAGAGGATCTCGTTCCCTACCTCACACGTTTCCAGATCTTGGTCCCACACCTTCTAATCTTCTTTTTTCCTAGCCCCGCACTGATTCGTGTTACATTTAACTACACTTGGCCCATTTTATTTGCTAGTTCATCCATATATAAATCACAAGCTCATGAATGTTGGGAGTTACCTGTGTATTAATCTCATATAAAAAATTGAACCAACTTAACTATATGGGTAGACTTGTTCTACACCTGTTGAGAAAGCTGGAAAAGGAAAAAGATAGACATTCAAGTAGTGGTCTGTACCAGCATGACGGTGTAGAATGTGCTAACTAAACTAGCGACGATGATACTAGTTCCTGCATGCTCCATGGGTTGTCATCACTGGGCGTCCGTGGCCGTAGACATGGCTGGAAACTTTGCTGGATGCATGCCAACAACAAACGGAAGTTTTCGCATGTATGAGATTCGTAAGTGACATTCCCTCAACGACAGGTCACAGCCCGGGTTAAAAATCGAGCCAAAGCCCTAGCTATTCTCCACTCACCACATCATAAATGGTTGCCAATACGACACCTGCGACACATCGACAGAACACACAGCTGATTAATGACAAATAGAGTTTTGCCTCTTTTCTTCACATAAAAAAGGTTACAAGCACAGGCAAATTTCTTCCAATGTTTCAGCTCAAGAGCTCAATATATTTCACACCGGCACCTCAAACAAACACTGCAGAACACAGCTGCCAGGTAAACATGGTATAACTAGTACATTCTAAGTTTACACCATTGGCAGGAGAAACGAAAACCACCAACAGCTTCAGCCACGCTGTTTCTTTGCGCTAGGTAAATCATCATCGTAATGACCACCATCGTCAGCCCCATCTTTCTCACCCTTCTTCCGAGCCAGGATCTTGTTTATCTTGTGGAGGTCATTCGTCAGCTTTTGGTCCTTGTTCTGCTTCCTCGTCTTCCTGCCATCCTGCATCTTCACACCAAACTGGAAGGCGGCCTTCGGCATGGCTTCTTTCTGATCGTTGTATTTTGCCCATTCCTCTTCCGTCTCAAAGTCCCACCTGTGAAGACGACCCTTCGCCTGCTCAAGAATCATATATCAGAATACACTACAGAGATGGTTCAACAATGCCAATGATAAAAATTTAAGCATGGTTCAACAACAGATGTGCATGGACTGAAACCATTTTAAACCAAAAGCCATATTTGCAGCAGAAGCAATGAGCCAATGACTACTTCATCACAAGTGAAAAACAGAACATGTACATGGCAAACAACCACAATAAAGTAATATCAGGACACAGTTTTGGGATTATGTTCAAAATCCCGGACTGAACAGTAGTAAGGTCTCACAAGAACAGCTAGAACACTTCACTATTAATTTTCAGGATATTCAAATAAATAATGAAAAAAATGAAGAAATGAGTTATCAATGCAAACCAACTCAAAAGCAACTGCATTTTGATAAATGTTAACTAAGTAATGCTTATCTACTGCAATTTCACAGAGACCCGTATCACAAGCATAGGCTTGCAACAGCGAGGAAACCTTTATGCATAAGTCCGAATGATTTCACTTACCCGTCCACCCATATCCATCTTTGATAAATCGTCTTCATCATCACTCCCTGCAATCTCATTATTATACTCCTGGTAACCAGGATAACACTCTGAGTAACTGTCTGAAATAAAATTTGGATCTCTCTCTCGTGCATCTTTTTCTCTCAGCTGATTAAGCCTTTGATCGTCACGTTTGAAAACAGAGCCTAGGCCCCGATCCTTGTCTGCTTGAGTCATGAACCTTGGATCCTGGGATATATTAGGGTCAGCTAACACATCGTATTCCTGGGTGCTTTGTTGCACATACTGTTCCGGATAAGCCAACTGCTGCTCTGCGTACACATAGCCTGACCAGTCATCTTGATACCCGGCAGCTGCCATCTGGGCTTGAACAGCATCATACCCATTCTGGACCCAAAAACATCAAGTATTATGACCAAGTTGGATAAATTAAAATACAGAGAACTAAAAACAAATTGAATACGGAGGGTGGGGCATCAAGTTTTACTGCAATAGCATGCATGAATACGGAGAAATAACAAATAAATTGTCAGCACCTAGCATTCAAAGTGCATGTTTCAAATTACAAATATCCACCAGAACCTAAGTCACTGAATATTCATAGGCTTACCGGCTGTTGCCAAGCTTGAGCAGGTTCAGATGGTGGTACTGGGCCATACATGGGTTCAGTGAAATACGTCTGCTTCTGGTGGTTATGTGGGGATTCATCCATATCCTCAGAAACAGGGCTCTGGCTCATTTCCTTGTTAGGGACAGAATAGTCAACCCCATCTCCGACAAAAATGTCATTGTCATCTGCTCTAGCAACAGGTGCAGATTGTTTCTCATTTCCATTAAAATTATTGTTCCGAGGGGGTGGCGGTGGCGGCGGCATATCTTTCTGTGATTGATGTTTCAGAGCAGAACCATTAGTTTGGGAAGGTTTTACTGCCTCATCATAGTCACCGCTCACCAAATTGTTCTTCCCTGCTACAAACATAACAAATTAAATAGACATCTAACCCATCAAGCACCTGAAGATAGTTCTTGAAAGAATACTGAGGTACAATTGAAATAAAACTCAAGCATCCATTGGAAAAGTAGCAACTTCTGTATTACTAAATATAAACACTTCTAGCTTCTTCCAAACAAATCACTTTAGCATATTTTCTCATGTCTTTACCAAGAAAGTTTTTCTGTTCTCAATAGCATTTATTTTCGTTTTGTAGTAGCCTACCTTTTAAATCTCTCTCCTTTTTCTTTTTCTTTAAGACCTTCC